>QEPC01004435.1:2686532-2710134 GCA_003113815.1 Sphenodon punctatus | reverse complement strand
TGCTTGGTGACTGAGTGTGTGCGTGTGAAAGAGAACCGACTGGAGCAGGTGAGTGCCTCCTTATTGCCCCACTGCGGGTGCCCCTGGGCCTGGGGAGCGGAAGCCCTATCCCTACCTGCCCCTCTCTCCCCAGGGTTCACACTCCCTGTTCCGCACCAACCTTCCTCCCCCATTGTACCCCCTTCCTGGGACCCCGAGCGACTGTGGCCCGAGGAACGGACCAAGGCTTGCGCTATACCCAGATACCCGATGATGATCTAGGCCTGGTATCTTTTCGATCCATAAGGCCCTATAAGACCCTGAGGGTAGTTTTCCAGGCACTGCCTTGTGTTCCGGATCCCGCAAACGGGCGGCGCTGTGTGCCTACCCCACCTACCTTCCTCCCTTTCCCTTGTGAGGTATTCCCCCAACCTCACAGTTTCACCAGCCTAATAAAAAACAGCTTAGTTCTAGGAATAATGGAAAAACTAATGGCAGAGGTGCAGGAGCTTACACGGGCCGTTCAGGCCATTGCTATGGAGGTGAAAGACCTTAAAGAACAGCAGCAGGCCCCGATGGTTGGGGCCATGGCCCCGGAAGGCGAGCCACCCTTGCCCCCGGGTCCAGGGGGCCCGAACCCCACGGCAGAGGGGGGAGAGAGCCCCGGGAGCCCAGAGGCCCCACGATTTCCAAGTTTACGGGGGACTGCCGTGCCTACGCAGGGTTCATTGCGTTATGTAATCTAACCTTTTCCATTCAACCCCTTACTTACAATACCGATGAAAGAAAGGTGGCCTTCGTTATTGGGCTCCTCGAGGGTACAGCATTGGAATGGGCTACCCCCTTGCTCACGAAGGTAAGCCCCTTGTTGAAGGATTATGCAGGGTTTACGCGAGAGCTAGCCTTCCTCTTTGATGACCCTCATCGGCTACAGGAGGCAGAGATGACCATCATGGGGCTCAGGCAAGGTAAGGGGTCGGTGGTGGATTATGTGACCAGATTCCAGCACTTAGCCGTTGAACTTAATTGGTCCGATCATGTCCTGCGTGTCCTCTTCCGTAAGGGGTTGAGCGAGGAACTGAAAGACCAATTGGCCTTGATTACCCTTCCCGACACCTGGGGGGCTCTGGTTAATTTGACCGTACAAATCGATCAGCGGCTAGCCAAACGCTGGAGAGAACGCCGGCAAGATACCTCATGAAGTTGGACCCCCCGCATCGCCCCTGCCTTTGGCCCTAAGATGGAGGTCCCCAAGGGGGACGACGTGGAGCCTATGCAAATAGGGGCCGCCCGAGGGCCGTTAACCCCTGCGGAACGAGAGAGCCGCCGGGTGCTTCGACAATGTTATTATTGTGGGGAACCCACACACTTTGCTCGAAATTGCCCAGCTTTAACGGGACGACAGTCGGGGCCGGGAAAACCCCGGCCTCGAGAACCGTAGGGGGGGTTCTCGAGGACGACTTACCACCCCGGCCAACAGCCCCCACAGTTCAGAACACCGTACGACCTCCGGGGCCTCACCTATTGGTCCCCGTATTACTGCAGGTGCGCCGCAACCATAGCCGGGTGGCCTGGGCCATGATTGACTCAGGGGCCTCGGGGAATTTCCTGGATGTGACTCACAGAACACGGTGGGGGATCCCTAAACACCCCCGGGTGCCCCCCGAACCCATACACTCCATAGATGGGTCCCCTCTCATCTCGGGGCCTATTGCCTTCCAGACCCCCCTCCTGACCATGATGTATGGGGGGCATCAGGAGCAGTTGCGTTTTGACTTCGTGGCGACACCGATGTTTCCGGTGATCTTGGGGTTGCTCTGGCTACAACGTCACAACCCTCAAATTGATTGGTTGCACCACACGATACAGTTCGAGGAATTGTCATGTCGCACCTCCTGCCTTGTGCCTCCCCCAGTGGGGGCAGTGCCCACGGTCCATATGGCCTGCTCGGGCCTGACCGAGGGAATTCCAAGACCATATGCCGACCTACATGAAGTCTTCAACAAGAAAGAGGCCAAGGTGCTACCCCCGCATCGGCCTTATGACTGCCCGATCGACCTAGCCCCTGGGGCAGAACCACCCTATGGCCGACTGTACGCCCTTTCGGAGCCCGAACTCCGAACCTTAAAGCAGTATCTTGACAAGAACTTGCAAAATGGATTTATCCGGCACTCTTCTTCCCCTGCAGGGGCCCCACTCTTCTTTGTGCTGAAGAAAGGAGGAGAGTTGCGGCCTTGCATCGATTATCGAGGGCTTAATGCCCTCACGGTCAAGAATCGGTACCCCCTCCCGCTGATCCCGGAGCTTCTTGACCGTCTTCAAGGAGCCACAATTTTTACAAAACTTGATTTGCGAGGAGCATACAATTTGCTGCGCATTCGCGCAGGAGACGAATGGAAGACGGCCTTTCGGACCCGATATGGACACTACGAATACCGAGTCATGCCGTTCGGGCTGGCCAACGCCCCGGCGACCTTTCAGCATTTAATTAACGATGTTTTCCGGGACATGTTGGATCAATTTGTAGTGGCCTACCTCGACGATATTCTTATTTTTTCCACCTCCCTCACGGAACACGTATGGCATGTGCGCGCCATCTTGAGCCGCTTATTGCAACATCGATTATTTTGTAAACTGGAAAAATGCGTGTTCCATCAGTCCACCGTTTCCTTTTTAGGCTTTATCATTTCCCCGCAGGGGATTGAAATGGAACCCGAGAAGGTCGCAGCGATCGCTACCTGGATTCCACCCCCCTCGGTTAAAGCTCTGCAGCGATTCCTGGGCACCGCTAATTACTACAGACANTACAGACAATGTATTCCCCATTATGCCCAACTCACAGAACCTCTCACTCGCCTCCTCCGGAAGGGAGTAACATATCAATGGAGCCCCCTGCAGCAGACGGCCTTTGAACGTCTAAAGAAAACCTTCATGCGTGCCCCCATTCTTCAGTACCCACGCTTCGAACGACCCTTTACCATCGAAACCGACGCTTCTGGTATTGCACTTGGGGCTGTGCTCCTGCAAGCAGAAGCAGAGGATGCTCCCCTAAGGCCTTGTGCTTACTACACACGCCAACTCTCGAGTGCAGAAAAAAACTATACCATTTTCGACCGAGAGTTACTTGCAATCAAAGAGGCCTTTGCAACATGGAGGCATTATCTGGAGGGAGCACAGCACCCCGTCACAGTTCTCACGGACCATCTCAACCTAGTTTATCTACAAACCGCTCGTATTGCGAACGCCCGCCATGGCCGCTGGGCGTTGTTCTTCACACGATTTAACTTCCGTATCGTATACCGACCAGGACACCAAAACGTCCTGGCGGATGCCCTATCCCACTGTACGGAAACCGGAGAACCCCCCGAAAGCCGAGGAGATTTTCTTTTACATAGGAATTCCGTCCTGGCCACCCTGCCCTCTATGGAACAACTGAAAGAAGCCACTTCCCTGGAAGACATGGCAGGGGTTAAAGGGGTATACGATGCCCCCAACGAACTCTATTACCATAATGGGAAGATTATTGTGCCCTCAGCGGCTCGCAAGGCCATCCTCTGGGGACACCACGACACCCCACTTGCCGGACACCCAGGAGAAACTAGAACCTTACATTTGCTGCAGCGACACTTTTGGTGGCCATCCTTACCACAGGATGTGCAACAATACGTCCAACACTGCGAGCTCTGTGCACGTACCAAAGTTCCCCGACAACGACCTCAAGGTCTCCTTCAATTGATGTCACCCCCTCAAGGACCCTGGCAACGGGTAGGAATGGATTTCATCGTGGACCTGCCCACGTCACAGGAGTGTACCACGATATTGGTAGTGGTGGACCATTTCACAAAAATGGGACACTTCATTGCATGTCCTAAACTCCCGACAGCCGGGGTTACGGCTCGTTTATTCCTGCAACACATTGTCCGCCTCCACGGGGTGCCGCGGGAGATCATCACCGACAGGGGGACGCAGTTCACCTCGCGCTTTTGGAAGGTCCTGTTAGCAAGCCTCCGAATAAAAAGTAATCTGACTTCAGCGTACCACCCCCAAGCCAACGGGCAAGTTGAGAGGACAAATCAAACATTAGAACAGTACCTTCGTTGCTATACTGACTACCTCCAAGATAACTGGTTTGAGCTCCTCCCCTTGGTGGAGTTCGTCTATAACAACACCTTTCACGCATCCATTGGTACGTCTCCCTTCCACATAACCTATGGCTACCATCCTCGTGTCTGCTTGCCCGAGGTACCGCCTTTAACACTTCCTGCTGCAAAGACACTTATCCAACACATCCACAGGGCACAAACGACTGCTAGCACCATCCTTCGGCAGGCCCGAGAGCGATACCAAGCCCATGCCAACACGCGCCGACGTCCGGCCCCTGCCTTCCAACCACAGGATTGGGTCTGGGTGGACCGACGCCATTATACCTCCCGTCGACCAAATTAGATCATCGATACATGGGACCATTCCAGATTCAACGCAGGATCAACGAAGTTACGTACCGAGTTCAGTTACCCCCCCATCTACGGATTCATCCTTCATTTCATGTGTCCCTATTGAAACCTGCAGCCCCTCCCGGGCCAGCGGCCCCCCCAGGGCCTCTTCCCCAAGATACCGATGTGGAATATGTCGTTCGCCGTATCCTCGACTCTCGTCGCTCTCGGGGCCGCCTATATTATCTCATCGATTGGGCGGGGTACGGCCCCTTGGATCGGTCCTGGGAAGCGGCAGCGGATGTGCATGCCCCCAGACTCCTTCGCCTCTTTCACATGCGCTATCCGTTGAAGCCTCAGCCCACTGTGTTTCGCCACCATTGGCGGGGGGGTGCTGTCAGGCAGCCGCCTGGAGGACGTAAAGGACCAGCCCCCCGAGCCCCGAGAACCCCGATAGGTGGGGGGAGCCCCGCAGCAATTCCCTCACCCATTCTGCGGCTCAGCTGACAGCCAGCGGCAGCACCGCCAAAACCCGGAAGTCCCGTGAGGAGCCCGGCGGGAGAGAGAGTAGCCACGCCCCTGCCTGACCCCAGCACTACAGAGAACAGGCGTCCAGAGACGCCGACGCCCGCCGAGCCGGACACGCCCCCTGCAGCGGGGCTCCGTCGATCGGCACGTCTGCGCCTCCGCCCTCCACTCCAGGCTATTTAAGCACGCCCCAGCAGGGCCTCCACGCTGGTGAACAGTGCTCTGCCTGTGAGACCGGCCCCCCTCTTTGTCCTTACCCTGTTTGAAAGATTGTGACCTGGAGTTTAGCTTTGTGGGAGTGAGAGAGAGTGTGATTGCTTGGTGACTGAGTGTGTGCGTGTGTAAGAGAACCGACTGGAGCAGGTGAGTGCCTCCTTATTGCCCCACTGCGGGTGCCCCTGGGCCTGGGGAGCGGAAGCCCTATCCCTACCTTCCTCTCTCTCCCCAGGGTTCACACTCCCTGTTCCGCACCAACCGTCCTCCCCCATTGTACCCCCTTCCTGGGACCCCGAGCGACTGTGGCCCGAGGAACGGACCAAGGCTTGTGCTATACCCAGATACCCGATGATGATCTAGGCCTGGTATCTTTTCGATCCATAAGGCCCTATAAGACCCTGAGGGTAGTTTTCCAGGCACTGCCTTGTGTTCCGGATCCTGCAAATGGGCGGCGCTGTGTGCCTACCCCACCTACCTTCCTCCCTTTCCCTTGTGAGGTATTCCCCCAACCTCACACAGGGCCTGGGGCAGTTGCCCCAGGTCACCCCATGCTAAGGCTGGCTCTGTAGGTACCATAACATGTAGAGCCACCTACTGCCCGTGAAAAGGGCTATACTCTGTGTTCACTTCCCTCGCTGGGGAGGACTTTGTGAGTTGGCCTTTAGGACTGAACTCCAGGTCAGGGATTTTCTTGTTAATGCATCCAGGTTAATATAGTTTGCGTTTGTCCTTTAAAAACCATTTACAAAGGAGACTAGACATAAAGGAGACTAGACAACAAGTCTATCATCAGTGCAGAATATAGGAGACCTGCACATTTGCTGGCCCTTCAGCATAGATATATAATGCAGATATGTTACACTAGCACCAAGCCATAGCATGAGGCTTATAAAATACTTAAAATTGGACTCCATGTGTCAAAGTGAATGTAATCCATGATGTGATGTATTATCCCTGGGTTTCCCATCACTTTAATTCTTTTTTTTGCTAAGTTCCTGGTTCTTCCAGATGTTTCTGTGAACAGGTGTAAATAGGTTATCAACTGTGGTTTCTATTATGGTAGCCTCTACAAGCTACACTACAATCGGAGACCCCGTTGTGCTGCAGATATAGAATTAGAAATATTCCTTGTTCTGAAAAGACTGGATAAGACAAGTCATAGAAAGAGTGGTAGAAGAAGCACCACTACCGACTTACCCCTTCTGGAGTGGGGCCACCACCATGGCCAGGATGTAGTCAGGCCTCTGAACTAATGTGATGGGGGCCTGGCCACTGGGGAAGGCAGGGAGCTGGGTGGATACACCCATCCTGCTTCCAGTGGCCCACTCCCCTCCCTGACAAGCAGCCATGGTGGACAGTGATGGTTGCCATGGCACCTGGCCCCCTGGTCACTCAGGACTGGGGTGAGTAAAGTGGGCTTTCAAACGTTTTACTCCCGGTTGAGCAGCAGAATCCCGATCGTGGGGGCAGCTAGCCTGGGCTCTGACTTGGGGACTTCCCCCAAGTCACAGCCCAGCCTACCTACCACCACAGTTAGGATCCAGTCCATGTTAACAACATCCGGTGGGTGCAAACATATGTGATGGTGTCCCGCAGAGTAAAGCGCACTAAAGCCCAGTAAAGCCAGCCACTGTCATGTCTGAAAACACCCATAGAGAGACTAAAGGCTCATCCACACACTTTTGCCTCTTGCAAACTCACCAGTTGTTCCTTAATCTGTATTTGTCTTGTTCCATAGTAATGCTTTTATACAACTGCTAAAATTCCTGCATTTCAGTGGCCCCTCCCCGTCCCTACTTTCCTGTGGAATTTCCCTTAGTGCAAGGAGGAATGCCCTTGTGGTATCCCCACATCCAACGTTCTAGGAGTTGCATGGAGTAGAGTGATAAAGGAAATCCCTGCTCCAGGACTCTTTGGTCACTCCTCTGTGGTCACTCAGAGGTAGGAAGTGATAAGTAGGAAATGATGTATCGGGAAATGAAGCTTGCTCCGGGCTAATCAAACACCATTGCTACTTGCTAGAGTCAGTTCCTTGCAAGCCAACTCTTTGCATCAGGTGGCAGAGAACATGGGACCATCAAGGAGAACAGGATCTCACACCACAGTCCAATTGGGGGTTTGTGATACTACCCACTCTATCAGAGCATTGTGTGAATGACCCCTAAATGATTTGCCCAAGATCACACAGAGTCAATGGCAGAGGTAGGAACTGAACCCCAGTTCCTTGAGACCCGGATCCATGACTTAGGCCATTTTTAAATGGGCAGGGACACACACACTTCTGGTGGGTGGGGGAGGGTTTAAACAGCGGTGGATGGGTGTGCACTCCCAGCCATCCATGCACCCGCACGGTGAAACCCAGGATTTTCTGGGTTGTACCATGCAGAGGTAAGTGGAGATTGGTGGGGGTGCTTGGGTCACAGGAGTGCGCACCCACCCACTGCCACTTTTACATGGGCGCTACCACACGTATCCACAGGGTGGACCTGTATGGCAGTGTCTCGTGTTGAAACAGCCTTAGGCCGTTTTCAGACGAGCGCGGCGGCGCTCGCGCTTGTTTTCAAAAAAGCCGGCAGCGCCGTTCTACACGAGACGCTGCCGCCGAATACGCGCATGCGCGGCCGACGCGCATCCATTTCCGGCCGCGTATGACCAGCCTCGATCGCCGACCCGGTCAGTTCGCGGCCGGAAATGGATGCGCGTCGGCCGCGCATGCGCGTATTCGGCGGCAGCGTCTCGTGTAGAACGGGCTGCCGGCTTTTTTAAGAAACAAGCGCGGGCACCGCCTCGCTCGTCTGAAAACGGCCTTAGATTGTCCTTCATCTGGAAAAATCTGACATGTCTGTTTCTATCAGCTCTAATCCACTGTCTGAACCCAATGGAAAGACAAACATGCTTTATCTCACTGCACTGAGAGTCCTTATATCTTATCTTCAGAGCTCCTTGTAATTTATCCAGCAGGGTTTTAGCTCTCTCTTTTTAGCGCTAATCAGCTGTTTCCGGCTGCAAGGATGTATTGATCGGCTAATGCAGGTTGATACAAGGAGGCAGAAAGGAGGAAATGAGCGAGCACAGGGCACAGAAAGACATTATCATCTTCCGAGAACAGCAGCCAGCCAGAGAGCAAGGAGATCCCAGCATTTCAGAGATGCTGCAGCAAGGCCAACTACCAGCATAGGAAACCAAGGGCTCTAATTTTTAGAAATATTCCCTCTACACAGAGGGTTGGAAGGGATTTGAAGGGCGGGGAAGGATGGGTTTCCCTGCAGAGAATTCCTTGCTAGAAGACAATGTGGCTGTTAGGTTTTTCTTAGGTGAGGTGCTGCTTGCGAGGATGAGGTCTCTTTAAGAGACTGCTTGTTTACCAGCAGTCGAGCCTTGCAGAAGTACATGTGTTGTAGTTACATTTACACTGGTGAAGCAGTATCCTCCACTCCCAGACTCCAAGAGAGATACTCTAGACCAGGGGTGGGGAACCTCAGGCCCAGGGACCAAACAAAGGCTGCAACTAGTATTTATTTGGTCCCTTTCCAGTTCTTGGATCTGCCCCATGGATCCAGTTCCTACTCCCCAAGCACTGAAAGTCTGAGCTCAGAGCAAAAGAACAGAGATGAGGGTGTGCTGTGCACACAAGGTTAAGGGGATAGATCCATGACACAGATCTGTGATCTGGCCCCTCCTTTCCTGAGCCCCGCCCTTTAAGCACTCCCACCCCCAACATCTATGTGGCCCTCGGAGCTTGTGCTAGTTTTCAAAGTGGCCCCTGGGAGGGGAGGAAAACTCCCTCCCCATTCTCTAGAGTGAGACAGAGGCTGGGCAAAACCTTTTACAAGCCCCTGTCTTTGTCAAACCCTCTGTCTTAAGAATCCTAACTCAAACCCCTCTGAACACCACACTGCTCTTGGTTTAAAATCCCATTGATGTTAATGGCTTTCCTTCACTATGAAATTTATTCCTCGGAGAAAACTTTCCCAAACCCCAAATTTCCCAGGAAAAGTACCTCCTGCATAAAGTTTCTCTCTCCCCCTTGCCCCCATTTACTAGCTCCCAGCTCGGTGAACCCTCTACTCCAACCCTCTGCAGAGTTGTTGCTCTCTACCTTAGCATTACCAAACCCCAGATCCAAAACTTTTGGGTCAGGTCAACAAAATCATAAGATTGGCTTTTTTTCTTTTTTTTTTAAATGGGACTGACCAGATTAAAAGTGTGCACACGCTCATCACGAGAAGATTATTTTCTGTTTGTTCTGTGCAGGCCATTTGGCTGAGACTTCGAAAAACAAGATCCAGAGTCAGACAGAATTGCTCTATAGAATCTCTCTTTCTTATGCACTGGCAGAGGCTGTCGGGCACACAGCTTGGTTCCCATGCCAGCCAGTCACGTTGGGCAAGGGTGGACATTTGCTGATTTGCAGCCTCTCATGCTGTCATGCAAACTGTCATGCAAACTGTCTTACACTGGTATGTGGGGCCCAGCTTAGGCAACAGGCAGCCACAGCAGTCATCAAGAACCACAGATGAATTGTTGTTGAGCCTCATGCCTCTCATTAGTCACCATTTATTTGCCCACCTATGACTGATATAGGCCTTAATGTCCTAATAGCATGTTTAATAAGTGGAAAGGCTTACACTTCCGTCCCGTCCATGAGCACCCCTTTCCTCCTTGTACTGCCATGCATCTCCTCTATCTGCATTTTGTTTATTTAAATGCTTTAATCTGCTCCCTTGCCAAGGTGGTGGTACTACAGTAAAACCAATTAAACTCTCTTATTACACATCTTGCCTGTCTGCCAAGTATAAAAGTTAGTGCTGCAACTTGGTCCTTCGTTTTCCTTGGAAAACACCGAGGACCAATGTATTTGCCTCAGTTTCCCCGAGGTCAGGGCCCTGAAACATCAGTCCTCAGAAAACCTCAGCCAAGTGCAGCTGCTAGACCCCTTCCCTGCCCCCCTCCCCCAGAGAGAATAGACCAGCAGGAGCCAGGGAAGGTGGGGTGGGGGACTAGCAGGTGCTCAGGGGTGGAGTGCTGGGGGGGGGGGCTAGCAGTGGCTATGGGGTAGAGTACTCACCCTCCGGAGGGGGTCCACTGATGCGTGGCTTCCCCCAGGGCCAGGTAAGTTTAAAAAGAAAAAAGAAAGGTCTGAGCATGCTCAGAAGGGGCCATTTGGCCCTTCTGAGCATGCCCAGTTTTTCCACCTCTTTTTTAAAATGTACCTGTCCCCAGCGGAAGCTACGCATTGCTGGACCCCCCTTTGGAGGGGGAGTAATCTACCTCTGAGCCACCGCTAGACTCCCACCCCCTCTTCCCTGGTCCATTCCCTCCCCCATAGGCTCCCTCTGGCCCCTTCCTCACCCCCACCCTCGGAAACTGCATGAGTATTCTCTGAGGATTCTTGGACCCTCAGAAATACATGTGAATCTTTTTTTGAACTACTCCGTGCAGCCCTAATAAAAGTCTTACAGTGCTGCTGGAAGATATGCAGGCTCAGAGAAATCTCCTGTGAGAGGGTGAAAAGACCCTCCTGGTCCTGGAGACAGACACTTGGGGTTGTTCAGTGTAAGGGACAAGATTAAGGGGCATCCTGGACATGGGCAGAGGGAACAAGAGCAAGACGGGACAAGACACGGACTGAAAGCACAAGGTGGGGGCAAGACAGGGTCAGAACAGCGAGAGTGTGTGGAGGGCAAAGACCAGAAATGAAAGTGTTATTCCCCCAGCTGCCTGTTGCTACCAGCATGCCTTTTATTATGCCTGCTGGCAGCCTGCTAGGAAGATAAGAATCATGGTTGGCTGCCAGCAGCCCAAATATGGGGTATGGTCAGGACAAGGCAGGAAGGAGACATGGGAGGAGTGGCTGGGTGGGAGGAAGGCTGAGGCAGTGGTGCTGACAGGCCAGCCACTGCTCCAGAAAACCAGAGGGTGGGGGTTAAAGACCAGGGCCTGACATTCAGTAATCAAGACAGTGATTGTTGTGTTGGTCCCAAATATAAGAGGCAGGACCAAGGTAGGTCAGACAGATGCTATTATTTATTGGACCAACTTCTGTTGGTGAGAGACAAGACAAGGACTGAAAGCACAAGGTGGGGGTATGTAAAAAGTCAGAACTATAGACTGAGCAATGCAGGACAGATATATATATGGAAGCAATTGCTTGCGAGGGAGCAGTTGAGAAAAAAGTCATTAGCATTTCAAACATCTAGATAAATGAGAGGAAAACAAAAATCAAATGGAAAATAAAATAAATGCAGGCTAGGATAGTAACAGGATAGTAACAAAGACACGACGTGTAAATAGAAGGTGCTGCGTAGTTTTGAAGCAAATATTTGAAACACTTGTATTCAGTCCAGTTATTCTGGTGATACAAGAGGAAACAACAGAGGTACTGTTCTTATATTTATTGGGTCCGTTCCACCTGACCATTAGTTTGCAGATGGTAAACTGTTGGATGGAAAAGGGAGACTTTTAGTAACTTAAACAGGGCACGCCAGAACTGGGATATGAACAGAGACCCTACCCCAGTCGGAGATATGACATCCAGGAGCCCATGCAGGTGAACAATATGATCTATGGCAGAGAAATTACTGGAATAAAATGGGTCATCTCTGTATAAGTGTCTGCTATTGTAAATATCACAGTATTCCCCTGCGCAGCTGGTAATTCTGTGATGAAGTCCAGCAATACAGTATGCCAGGGTCGGGGTGGTAATGGTGAAAGCCCCCCCCGATTATCATTGAGAATCAAGCTTCACAACTTGATTCCCATGAGAATCAAGAAAAGCCCTGGTTCATGACTGTTAGCTGATGGGGATTTTTTGCTCGATTTACTTACTGGAGCCACATGTGTGCCACATCCCACACCGAGTCTTGCATCCTGCATCTGTCTGTCATCTTTCTGTCCGTCTGTCTGTCTGTGTTCTCTCCTTTTCTGCAGCCACCTACTCCACACTGGGGGGAAAACAAGAAAAAGAACTGCGCATGCACAGTTGTTATTTTCTTTTAAAGAGATTCTTGTGACATTCTTTCACTGTTAGCGAGATCTTTGAGAGCTTACTAAGGGTTCTTGATTCTCACAAGATTCCCATGAGAAAGGAGACTGTTTCTTGTTTCAGCCCTATGAAAGAACCACTGTTTTCTGTCAGGGTGTCTTGGTGAGAACACAAAGGTGGCATGTCCATACATACTCATGGATGTCTATGGGTGATTTCAGATGTGACAGGGCGGCTTTGGCCCCCTCATGGAATCACCCTTTTGATTCCCTGCTGGAATCGCCCCGTCACGGCCAGCAGACGTGCCGGCCGATCCCAGCGAGGAATCGGGGGTGGGGGAGGGGGGCTGCACGGCACAACGTGCAGCCTCACAGCCCCACCCCCCACGCTCCCCCAGCCGCCTGCCCTCCGGGAGACGGGCCCGGCGTGCGCAGCGGCCAATCCAGCTGCTGCGTCCGATTCTGACCTATGGTCTGGGCCACGGCCCGGAATCAGCGCCGGTAACAGACGTTACCGGCCGCTGATTCCGGGCCGTGGTTCAACTAACCACGCTTTCGGCGATGGTCCCCGGACCAGACTCGAAAGCGTGGTTATTTTGATTCCTGACAGAGGTTCACTGTGGTGAACATCTGGTGGGCATCAAACAGACGTTACGGGACCATTCCCCACCACAGGGTATTGTCTGTGGTTGAGCGTGATCTCGTAACGTCTGAAAATACCTTATGTCCATGGAGGTTTAGGGTTTTATCTTGGCTGAAATGCCCTGACCACTGGGAGTCATGACATAAGTGCAGGGCTCTGGAGGGCCAGTGCTACCTGCACACTGGTACTATTCTGGCTGGAGGTGAGCTTCTTAAAGGAGCAGGCAGCCAGATGTTCATGTCGAGAGGTGACAGCAACCCATTTGGGTCCCAGTCCACAGTTTTGGTACCTCTGTTCTAATGTGAAGTGAATTTGGTGGCCTGTTTCCAGAAGCAGATAATTGGTAATTGCTGTTTCAGTGTTCGGTAGTTCAGTATTTGACAGTCCTTTTAAAAATTCTGTATGCTGTTGATTGGTTAACCTGTGTCATGCAATGAAGGGAAGTCAGTTGTTTGGAGCACAATAAAAAGACAAACCACAAACATAAAAACCCTGAAAGAATGAAAATCCAAAGTACTGAATACTGAAATAACAAAGTAACTAATATTTGAAATCTCCAAGGGCCTGACTGCACCTATACCAAATAGCTGAAGTAATGAATTTGCCGAGCTTCCCAGGGGCCACAGATTCAGGTATTCATTATGGTGCATGAATACTGGAATTGAATTGGCAAATATGAAATGGTCAATTCATTTCAGCTATATTGTTGACATTTCATTGTTGAAGCTCAGGGACTTTGTGAGGAAGCAATGCTGGCTAGTGACTGGGCACTGGACTGGGAGCTCTTCCTGCCATGTGTGACCTTGGGCAAGAGCCTTCTTCTCTTAGTGTCTCTGGCTTCCCAATCCCGTTAGTCTTGTCTAGTTATCTTATGAGCTTTTTATGGCAGGGACTATTTCTGTAAGTGCGCATACACGTAGGGTTATCATCTCCCTGATGGATTTCACCCAGAGTTGGTAAGGCAAAGGACTTTCACACCACTTTCTGATGTAACCTTGCCCCTTATGGAATGTTGTGACATCACAGGGGGAGGAGCCATGTCAGAAAGGGGGCAAGGCAAGGCAAAGAGACTATCATACCCCTTTCTGATGTAACTCCGCCCCTTATGAGTCATTATGTTGCATAAGAGCAGCGCTACATCAGAAATCAGGCAGGAAAGCCCCTGTGACCTGCCCCCTTTCTGACCTGGCCATCCCCTGCTGCTCCTGGGAGCCCCACTTCTTCCAGGTTATTGGGAGAGCCCCTGTCTGACCCAGAGAAATTGAGGCTTCCCTTGGAACCTGGAGACTCGGGATCAAAACCTGGAGTCTCTGGGTGAAACCTGAAGAGGAGGCAATCTTATTTACACACAGCACCTTGCACAATAGAACCTCTAGGTGCTGCTAATAATGAAGCCTCTGTACTGGTTTAGGCGCAGTGCCCAAGTTGCCTCCTTGTGGCAATTTAGTATGCCTTATGTAGGAACCAACAGTAGGCTACATTTCAAAATCCCTACACTCTTCTTTACAAACATCTTCTTCGACAGTCACCCCATTCTCTTAAGAACCTGAAATGAAGGCTGTAAACTGATTGGCAAACAGCAGTGTCTCTTGCTGTTACATGCACTGTTGCTTGAATTCCTGCTAGAAACGCATATATCCTCATAGTATAAAACTGTCCTTAACAGTGTTTAAATATTACAGTGAGGCTGAGGGATTGTAAAAGCAAGAAAGCTTTGCACAGTAGAGTTTAATGGAGACCCACTGTTTAGCAAAAGGCTGGAGAGGAATGACAGGCTATTTCATGTATCATAGAATTATATGCAGTAATTAAATTACACAAGGGAGTGTTAGCAAAATGGACTGAATACTGGTATAAAACCAGTAGGGCTTTACCAAAGACAATGGGGGTTCCACCCATTTATGCTACACGAAGCTGCCCCTGCTTCAGCGCCCCCAGTTTACTAGATGAGGTCTGGGTCATCAGCATTAAAGGCTGAAGCCAAATGGTCCAAAATTTTAATGACAGGTTTTCAAAGGAGCGTGGTTGGTTTCCATTTCAGCCCATTCCTCCCTCTTTGGGTGGGTCCCTCTTTCAGGGGTCAAAGTCCTTCTTTCAAGAGAGAGAGCACAATGTGGGCACCTCTGTTCTGGCTGTCTCCCAGGAAAAGGACTTGAGACGACATTAGGGAGATGATGGAACAACAAAAGAAATGGAAATGTTGGGGGGGTGTGTGTAAATATGCAAGGGGCAAAACTTATTCATCAAGAGGTGGAGCTTATTGGATGAATGTAATTGCCACACTATGGCCATTTTCACACTGATGCCTCAACCCCCCGCACTCGTGCGGGTGGGGGCACCCATTTGAATGCTAAAGCAGGTGCGGTGGGGGTTGGGCATCCGTGGGAACATTGCAGCCGGTGGATGGATGTGTGTGCATGCTCCTGTGCTCTCCCCACCTCCCCTCATCACCCATGCACAGAGCAACGGGTGCCAATTCTGGATGCTCCACAGGGGCATAGCAAGGTTGAGAAGGACCCGGGCTCAAGCCTCAGTTATGAGCCCCTCATGCGTGCGCATGCTTTGCATGCGCATGCTCCAAAAACCCAAAGTGGGTGGAGCTTAAGGGATGGGGCAGGGCTTAAGGGATGGGGCGGGGCCTGCTGACAGCTTCTAAATATACAAAATCCAGCTACTAGGATTTATAACTGTGACCATAGACAAGCATGGCCTCCCAATGCTTCCCACCTCCCCAGCCAAGCGTCTACCACCACTCCCCAGGAGTGGTTCCACTGCAGGGGCAGCCGGGCGGGCAGTGAGGCAGGCACAGAGAGACTGACTGCGTCCACTGCCTTACTGAAGGAGGGGCCAGGGGGTGAGCTTAGCCAGTCTGGCCCCCAGGGCCTGTTGCTTCTTGCTGCCAGTGATGCCTGTGCCTCGTGCATGCATGCGGTGCAACGAGTCCAGAGGTGCTGCTATCACACACACCAGACACCTAAAATGCAGCTAGCTTATTAAGTGCCCCCACCCATAACCATTTAATTTGTGTCCCTGGGGCAGCATGAATTAATTATATGGGGGGCACAAATGAACTGGTTATGGGGTGCGGGTTTAAAGATAGTATTCCTGTTAGCAATAACTTCATTAAGAAAAGTTAGTGAAATAGCAGCCATAATAATTTCAGAACCATATTTGCAGATTTATTTTCCAAGATAGAATAGATATTGCTTTACATCCTAAATTCCTACCTAAGATAGTATAAGACAGACAGTTGTGAGAATGTGGCCCTTTTTACATTGGCCTCTCCCACCCATGAACATGCAGATTTCTGTGTGTTCATGGGTTGGGGAGCCCCATGTGAACAATGTGGTGCACGCACCCATGGTGTGTGGGCGTGCATGCACGCCTGCCTAACACACATCCCCACTCACCACCACCCCACTCGTCCCCATGGACGGAGCAACCGGGGGAAATGGGGGTTACTCTGTGGGTGTGGATGACTGGGGGGTGACTGGGGATGTATGTGCAGCCGTGTGCATGCCCTGTCCATGCGCTGACGTGCCCACGGACCTCCCCCACCCGGCAGAGCCATGTAAAAATAGCATGTGAGGAGCCACTCGAAGAACAGAAGGTTGCTACCTTGTAAACAAGGTTCTTTGAGATGGCTCCAAACATTCTCACAACACCCACCCTTCCAGCCCTGCATGGAATTTTTCTTATATTTCTAGAAAGGGTTGAAAGGAACTGTCATTCTCAGGGGAGAGTGCTTTTTATACTAGAGGAGCTCGAGACCATCATGTGTCTGTTATTTGAATGGGGTGAGCGTGCACAACCCAGTCATGAGAATGTATGCAGCCATCTCGAAGAACCTTCTTTACAAGGTAGCAACCTTCTGATCAGCACATGGGCAGGAGTTGTTTGTAAACAAACAGCTTTATCTTCCCGATCTGTGTCCCTGTTGTTGCTGCTGCTGCAGCTCTACTAGGAGGCAGAGGCATTCGAGGGATAGGACACTGGAGCCAGGGAGAGGAGGCAGCAGAAAACTTAGGCTGCATTCTCACCTGGCGGTGGCAGCATCAGGAGGAGCGAGGGAGACACAGGACAGAGGAGTCGGCAGCCAGGAAAAGAGTGCAGACCTGCCGGGCTCTTTTGGCTGCCGACTCCTCTGCCCTCTCGCCTCCCTCACCCCTCCCGCTGCCAGTGAGGGGGCCGGCCCTGCCTACGGGTCCTCCCTAGCGCCATGGTAGCTACACCACTGATGCTCCATACATGGAAGTGGGTGGAGATGGGTGGGGGTCCACAGGAACACACCCTGTAGCAGGGGGTGGGGTTAGGACCAGAGCACTGGGGTTGCACTCTGGGAAGTTAGCTCACCTCTCTGCTACGCTTATTCAGCCCAAGTCTCAGCTGAAAAGCCCCGAGACAGGGCGGTGCCCTCTTCTAAGACACCACACACAGTCCGGAGGGTATTAAGTCCACACTCCTTTATTAGTCACAACCAGTGTACACAGTCCCTGGGGCTGCCGGCTCAGTCGCCTTCACCCTGCAGGCACAGGAGCACCACAATATCAACCCACAAAGTTCATCCAGCAAGGCCTCAAAGCCCCCAGGCTCTGGCCAAGCCTTCCCCAGGCAAGAGGCTCCCTCTTTGGCACAGCCTGTCCTCAGTACCTGGTTCCTTCTGGTTCGCCAGTCTTCAACACCCTGGAGAGTGTTGAGTGACTAGGCTTTCTCAGGGAGATGTGGTCCCTTCAGCTCCCAGGCAGAGACTCTCGCCTCACCGCCTTGTCTCTTCTTTTATAGAGGCAGAGTGGGCATGGCCAGGCTTCTTCTCCACAGCCTTAAAGGGCCAGTAGCCTGTCCACTCTGTCCCAGGGTTTCTCGGCCTGTTTACCTAACAGGCTGGTCTCAAGCTATGGGGGCTGGGTCTGCCAAGCCCCTGGGCATGCTCAGCCGTCCGGCAGACCCCCTCAGCCCCCTTCTTAAAGGTCCAGACCTGACAAGTGATTTCTGAGACATTTCAGGCCCAGTGCCAGAGGGAACTGTCCTAGACCAGGGAGAGTGGCCTATAGAGAAGGTTGTCACTTTTCTCAGTTTCACCTGGCAATGCCAGGCTTTGACCCAGAGGATCCAAGGAAAGTCTTGATTTCTCTGCATCAACCACAGGGGACACTGGTAACTCAAGAGAAATTAAAATGGCAGGGGGTGGCTACATCAGAAAAGGAGTTCAACTGTCATGGGTTCTGAGCCATCATGAGTAGTCATCAAGGTCAGTAGGTAAATCCCCTAGAGTTCTGGAAACCTATTGGATCCATAAGTCTCCGAGGGCAGACCAACCTAACTAGTCCACCACCCCAATGGGGGCATAGGAGGGTAAGGATCTGGGCCTTTAAAAGATAATGGTCCAACTATCACAACAGTGTTATAACAACACACCTAAAAATCGGAACCCCTGTTTCCAGGTCAGTGCAAAATATCAAATCCAATGTGCATCCCGCCTTGTGTGTCAGGCCAGATATTATTTGGGATAGACCCATGATTGTCATAGAGGCCATGAAGTCCCACTCTGGCCCTAAAAGGTTAGTCTGAACCTGTATGTTGAAGTCACCCAAGACTATAACTCTGGGTGACTTCAAGACCACTTCTGAAACCAACTTAGCCAGGTCTGTCAGAGAATCTGCTGTGCAGAATGGTGGTCAGTACACCAGCAGAATCCCCAATCTATCCCCATCCTCTAACACAAAGTGGACACACTCTAAACTGGATGAATTAGGTGCCAGATACCTTTGAAAGGCCAGAGTGTCTTTATAGATCACTGCTTCTCCACCCCTCCACATGCTGGGTTGTTAGTTGGGACAGAGCTGGGTTGGGTGGGGAAGAAGGACAACAGGTCTGGGCTAAGAGTCAGGCCAGACCTGGACTTCTACAGATGAGCTAATTCCTATACTTTGCTGGTTAGGATTACACCACTACTTTTTTGCCTAACCCATAAAACCATCATGAGGACTTATCAGTTAATGTCTGTGAAGTGCTCTGGAGGCTAATGGGGTATCATAAGTATTTAGTATTAGTGTATGCTCTTGAGTAAGACTGGGTCCAGACTGAGTTCTGCAGCAGTGACTCTTACAGTCTTCTTTGGGCAAATATCCTCTTTCTTTCAGTCTCGACTCCCATGCCACCCTCCTCACGCAGCAGCCCAACCTCAAGGACTCTGCTCTCTGACTGTCTTTACCACAATCATTCCCATTTGCAGACAACTGATCCTTTTCCAGGTCAGCAACCTGGAAAATCTGGAAATTAAGCATTTAGTAACTTTGCTGTCTGGTAAGCTGGGTCAACCAGCACTAGTGGGAGCAAGGAGGCACATCCCTGTAGAGAGGCTCTAACACACAGGCATTGGATTCAGTTGGGAAGCATTTTTAGCTCGCCCAACATTTCCAGGCAGTGAGAGAGTCAATTGATTACCCCGACGGTAGGCCTGGCTCAGAAAATAGCCATCTGTGAGGTGGGAGCACCCAACAATGGACTTAATTGACATGGCTGGATTTACAAGAGCTATTGCAATGCGTATAATGCTGTTTTAAATATATTCAAGCATATAGTTTTCAGCTTTCTCCACCCTCATAAGAAAAACCAGTGCAAAGTTCCCAAGACGCCCTGGTTGGGCAAGCAGACTCGGGTACTTCAGAGAGGGAGGCTCTAACCTTGTCACAGACACTCAGTCGCAAACAATAATGAAAAGACATCAGGTGCAATTTGGGCAGAAATCAGCCCAGCAGGTGCTAGGATTGCATCTTGCCAGGCTTTTCCACTTCCATCGGCCACCCCCTCAGTTAATCAATAGGGTCTAGCACTAGGAGGAATTTTAATTAAAGGAAAGATTTACCAAGAAGGGGGTCTAGCAGAGATTTGTGGAAGTTATTATTCTTTACACCAGGGGCCTGTTTTTCTGCACAGGACAGATAACGTTTAAAACACATCAGCATCAGGTCCAGTTGAGTGGGACTGACAATAGGCACTGGCAGCATTAAACTCAACCGCCAATGCTAACAGCGCAGTCATCAGAGACATCCAGCTAGCGCTCTGTTTTCCTACAGTGTATTTCACATCTGAATCTGCAGATGTGCATAACAGCCTATGGAATGGAGATGTGGTTTCCATTTACAGGGACCGGGTGGCTCAGGCTTAGGGGCTGCATCCTTGTTCATTTGTTTTCATCTCATCACTTTGAATCTGCCTAATCATAGCAAAAAAACATCCATAGCTATAAATGCCATGGATATCTTCAAAAGGCAAGAATCCAGGCACTGGGCTTGGGCTTTAGGAGATGTATCTAGAATCACAGGAAGGATCATAGGGCTGGAAGGAACCCCGAAGGTTAGTCCAGCCTCTTGCCAGGAAGCAGGAACCACAGTATCTACACCAGGGGTGGGGCGTAGGAACAGTTTTCCGTTTGAGACACAATTGGAAAATTAGTACATGCTTCCAAGGGCTGCATAGAAGTTGGAAATGAGGCTGTATTCAGGAAGAGGAGGATTAAGATCACTGAACTGTGACTTGGCTCTGTACTCTATGGGTCCAATCCTATGGCTCACATACACCAATCCCTACACGTGCTGCAAGCTCTGAACATGCGGGCTCAGGTGTGCACATGTGCCGCGTGCATGCAGCACAGCCATGCGGGGCAAAGGCGCAACCTGGGCTGATGTGACCCCTGAGCCCATGCATCCCACAACCCGGGTGATGGAGCAGGAGAACCTTTGCCCCACACAGCTGTACTGTGTGTGTGGCATACATGCACGCCTGAGTGCATACGTTCTGGCCTGTGCACCGCACCTGCGGCCAGCTTACGCGGGCCATAGGATTGGGCCTAATGATTGTGCATGCCCTCTCATCTCTGCTCCCTTACACTGAGCTCACTTTTTAAATATTTGAGGTTAGGGACTGAATTCAGCGGCCATTGCCGGCCAAATTCAAGAACTGGAAAGGAGCCATAGAAGAACCAGTCATGGGCTGTATTTGGCCCTGGGCTTGTGGTTCCCCACCCCTGATCTACACCATCCATGAGAGATGCCTTTCTAGCCTATTGTAAGGTTCTTTACTGATGGAACCCCTTCAAACCTCCCTTTGGAAATTATTCTGCTTCCTTCCTAACTGTTCCAGTAGTTAGAAAATTCTCCCTAAAGTTTAACCTAGGTCTTTTTTTCTTTAATCTCAACCCACTGCCTCTAGTTCTGTCCTCAGTGGTCAAAGAGAACAACTGGACACCATTTTGCTTAATAGCACTCTTTTTTCATGTTTGAAAACTGCCATCACTTCCTCTCCCTTAGTAGGCTAAGTGTTCCCAGTTCTTTCAATCTCTCCTAGTCGGTCTTTCCCTCCATTCCCTTTACCATCCTTGTTGCGCTCCTCGGAACCCACTCCAGTTTGTCAGTATCCTTCAAATGAGGCATTGAAAACTAGATGCAGTACTAATCTAAGGTCAATGACTTGCCTGCAGAGCCTGGCTGGAGTTGGCGTCACTGCTCTTGAGTGGTTCCATTCTTCCTTGGCCAGGAGGTCTCAGTGGGTGGTGGTGGGCGATTGCTCATCATCTACTCAAGATCTCCCTTGTGGGGTCCCACAAGGTTCCATTTTGTCCCTGCTCTTATTCAACATGTAAATGCAAAAATCCCCAAGTTTCATGTGATTCCAGAACAGCTCAACACACACAGCTGAGTCCATATTTTGTAAAGGGCTGAACTCCCATGTACCCAGTTGTGGCAGAGTGGTGCCGCAATAAGGTTGTTATACCGGTAAGAGGGCCACAAGTTGGCACCTGTCCTAAGAGGACCACCTAAGATGGCCACCAACAGGAAGAGGAAGTTGGCGGGCATGGCTTGCAGTATATAACAGAGACAGCCAGGAAGAAGAGGGCAGTCTGCTCCTGTCTGTCATGGAGTGCACATCTCTGCTGAGGCTGCCCGGATACCAAGCTGAAGGAAGTTACGGAGCGTGACCATTGAGGAGCCTGTATTGTGAGTTGCTGAAAGTCAGCCAGTGGACTGTTGCCTGGCTAGGCTTGGTTTATACCAGAGAATGTATCCGATATCCTGAGACTGGCTAGAGGCTTGCTGCCTGGCCTCAGGAGAGACTATTGTACAAATGAACTATTATGTGATTCCCCAAAGTGTCTGCTTGATTGATCTGGACCTGATCCTGACAACACTCACCCACAGCCAGTGGGCCCTTGTGACACTAGTGTACTCAGCTCTTCTGAAAAACTGGCCTCAGTGTCTCTGAGCATCAGTTTGCAATTGGATAATAATCCTTTCTTGCTCCTGCCTTATCTGGAGGAGTCCATGGGCCACATAAAGGGCATTTGTGCACTTTACTTGATGGGGGCGGGACTTCCATGAGGGCAATCACAGCTCTATTCTCATGGGAATTAGCACGCGTAGGAATGTGCTAGTCTGCTATTCTCCCATGAGAACACTTACACTGACCGGGTCCCCTGATGTAGCTCTTACATCCATGGGCATGTTCACTTATTCTCATGGGAGAAACGCAGACTAGCGCATTCCTACGTGCACTAATTCCCAGGAGAATAGAGTCATGATTGCCCTCACGGAGGTCCTTCCCTCCCCCCAGTAACATACAAGTGCCCGCAGCTGTTTTTTAATTTCATCTCTTTCCAGTTCATGGCTCTGGTTCATGGATCCAGTCCCAACCGTCAAGCACAATGAAAGAGTGGGTTCAGGGAAAGGGAGTAGAAGTGAGGTCATGCCCTCAAGGATAGAGACTGGATCCATGGTATGAATCCCTGATCTGGACCTTCTCCTTCCTTCCCCTCTTAAGCACCCCCAATTCCCACATGCCCCAAGGAGCTTGTACTGATTTTCAAAGTGGCCTGTGGCAGGGAAAATGTTTGCCATCCCTGGTTGGTTTATATTGTCCGGGCAGGATTTTTTTCCTCAATACGCGTGCAGTGCATGCCTGGCACCATGGGTCCCCTAGGCTCTGTTGTTATGCAAACAATAATAAATATACTAGTGCCCAAAGTCAGTGTATGCTGCAAACCATTCCCAATTTCATAAGATTCCAGTTCATGACTAGAGAGATTGGACAAGCAGGGTATAAAGTGTGCAGTCTGAGTACTGTATGAGCATGGGGACACATTGTCGGCGCACCCCAATGAGACACAGAGACTTGAGTTGGTGTAAAAAACTGGCCGCACTCATTTATTAAAATCACAACCATAGGCAGGTGGGGTAATTGCATTCTGCAATTCAGGGTCCAATATGCCATTAACTAATTGAACTTATTAACTCAGGTACTGCCCGGACGTGCCTTCCGTTGACAGTATCCTAACCGAAACTTTTCATCCCCTCCTCCGACAGGGCAAGGCCGAAGGGGGGGGACAACCCACTGTGGGTTTTGAGTAAGAAGTGAGGTGTCCACCGTGTCTGAAGACAGAGCATGTCCCTGCAGGCCCCGGTTAAAAACACCACTTCCAGGGAGCGTGATCACGGAGTATGCTGTGCCCTGCATTACACCGTGTATCATCTCCCCATCTCTTACTGAGATGACTCTAACTACTTAATAAACTACCTATTAAACTTGTTGGCATATTGGACCCCTGCTGAGTGCGACAAATCATTAACTTATAAATTGCGGTAACCAATTAGAATTAATTATTCAATGACATTATCATAATTCGAATCCGAATTCAGTCTCTAATTAACCTATTCATGATTTCTTCCAGGATCTGTTGTTTTTTAATAATATGCCAATTAAAATTATGCTGATTAACCTATTTAGTTTTGCCTAACTCTGCACTGTCGAGGAGGCGAAAAACACA
>QEPC01004435.1:2663956-2678771 GCA_003113815.1 Sphenodon punctatus | reverse complement strand
AAATCCGGTACCGGGGGCCGGATTACCGGGCCGAATCCGATAATGCCGGTACGCCCGATACCGGCATTATCGGATACCGGTAGATCCGGAATTCCCATCCCTAGTCAACAGTATCGAAGGCAGCAGAGAGGTCAAGGAAGACAAGAATTGAATAGAGGCAATTAGATTTAGCCACAAGAAGATCGTTGATGATCTTAGCGAGAGCAGTTTCAGTAGAGTGAAGGGGGCAGAAGCCAGATTGGAAGGGGTCAAGAAAGGAGTTGGCGGAGAGGAAGTCGAGGCAGCGGGAGTAGACAACACGTTCAAGAAGGTTGGAAGCAAAAGTTAGGAGTGAGAGAGAACAGTAGCTAGAAGGGTTAGAGGGGTCAAGAGTGGACTTTTTGAGGACAGGAGAGACAGTGGCATGTTTGAAGGCAGAGGGGAAGGAGCCAGTAGAGAGGGATAGGTTGATGATGTGCAGGAGGGAAGGGGCAACAGTGGAAACAATGGAGGTCAGGAAACAGGAGGGGATGGGGTCAAGGGGTTAAGTGGAAGGGTTGGAGGAGAACAGGGAGGAGATTTCCTCAAGGGAGGTGGGAGGGAGGGAGGACAGGAGATAACAAGGGGGAGGAGGGAGAGGGGAGGGAGTAGGAAGATAAGAGGAGTGGGAAGCGATGTCAAGGCAGATCTCGTCTATCTTGGAAGTGAAGAAGGAAGCAAGGTCCTGAGCAGAAAGAGAAGAGGGAGGAGGAGGACAGGGGGGTTTGAGGAGGGAGTCAAAGGTGGAGAACAGGCAGCGAGGGTCCTGAGAACAGGACTCAATGTGGGAGGCATAGTAATGCTGTCTAGCGAGGGAGATAGCAGACGTAAGGGAGGAGAAACAGAATTTGAAGCAAAGAAAGTCAGCATGAAAGTGGGATTTGCGCCAGAGGTGTTCAGCAGCACAAGTGCAGGAACGGAGGTGGCAGATACTGGGTGTGAGCCAAGGAGAGGGATTGTGGGAGCAGGCGGGGTGGGAGGAAAGGGGAGCAAGGAAGTCAAGGGTGGAGGAGAGAGAGACATTGAAAACAGAAATGGCAGAGTAAGAGGAGGAGGAGGAGGAGACTGAGGGGAGAAGGGGGGAGAGAGAGGAGGCAAAGTCCAGGGCGTTAATGGCCTGCAGGTCACGGAAGGGATGTGTAGACGGGGAAGAGGAGGGGAGACAGTAGGAGACATTGAAAGAGGCAAGGAAGTGGTCAGAGAGGGGATAAGGATCGAAGGAGAGATCAGAATAGGTCTTCCTATTCTGCTTCAATATGACACGTGGTCAATCATTTCTGTGTGTACAATGTAGGTGTGTCATGGTGTACAAGTATCAATGAAAAAGGGAAGTCCCAAATTTAGAAGGGTGTGTATATGTGTAACGGAGTGTTTGTGTATCACATGAGTTATGTACATGCACCATATACATTTATTTATTTTTATTTATATAGAGTTTATACCTCCTGCCTCCTGCCTAATGACAGCTTGGGGCAGCTTACAATTAATAAAATATTTAAAATACAATATAAAACACATAATATATAACCATACTTAAAGAACAGAAATACGTATCCCATACAGTATACATTCCTTTCCCCCATTTTCCAACCCTCCCACACCCACCCACTCCCTCACCAAATGCCCTGCGAAACACTGTCTTCAGAAGGAGGAAAGATCCGGGGACAAACAAACCTCTGCCGGGAGGGAGTTCCACAGTCTCAGTGTGGTCACCGAGAATGCCCTCTCCATTGTCCCCCTATGATGGACACAGGGGACTTCAAGAGAGCCACCCTCTGATGACCGCAGGAGCCGATCCAAGGCCCTGGGGGGGATGTGTGTGTGTGAGACGGTCCTGCAGATAAGTAGATCCCAAGCCATTTAGGGCTTTAAAGGTCAATACAACACCTTGAATTGGGCCCGGAAGACTATAGGCAGCCAGCGCAACAAACACAGCATTGGTGTTATATGCTCATAGCGACCCGTCCCCACGAGGAGACGGGCTGCCGTGTCCAGCTGCAGTCTCTGAACCATCACCAAAGGTAGCCCCACATAGAGTGCATTGCAGTAGTCCAATCTTGAAGTGATGAAGGCATGGATAATGGTGGCAAGTTTGGAGCCTGAGATATATGGCCAAAGCTGTCACACAAGATGTAACTGGCAAAAGGCTCCCCTCACCACAGCCACCACCTGAGCATCCAGGCGAAGCTGTGAATCGAGGAGTATCCCCAGACTCCAAACCTGAGGGACCAAGGATAGGTAAACCCTATCAATGATGGGGACCTCTCCCACACCCGGATCCCCAGTCCCACCCACCAGCATCATGTCCGTCTTGTCAGGATTCAACTTCAGATGGCTCGTCCACATCTAGTCCCCCACAGCCACCAAACACTGCGTAAGCACCAAGACGGCTGGGTCTGGGTCAGATGAAAACGAGACGTAGAACTGGGTGTCATCCACATACGGATGACACTGAACCCCAAACCCTCTCACGACCTCACTCAATGGTTGCAGATAGATGTTGAATAGGAGAGGGGAGAGAATGGAACCTCGCAGCACTCCCCACAAAAAGTCCCAGGGAGATGAAGAATGGTCCCCCAGCACCGCTCACTGAGTTCTTCTGGCCAGGAAAGAGCGGAACCATTCAAGAATGATGCTGCCTATCCCAGCATGGTCCCGCAAGTGCGTCACCAACACCTCATGGTCAATGGTATCAAAAGCAGCCAACAAATCTAACAAAATCAGCAGAGTCGTTCGAACCTGGTCTAACTTGCAACGGAGACCGTCGACCAAGGCCACAAGTGAAGTCTCAGTGCCATAACCCGGTTGGAAGAAGGACTGCGAGGGATCCAGAAAACTGATGCCGTCCAAATGCACCTGAAGCTGTTGAGCCACCACCCATTCAATAACCTTCTTTTAAAAGGGAAAGTTAGAGACTGGCTGACAGCTGTTTGAGGAGTCAATGTCAAGAGATCGTTTCTTGAACAGAGGCTGTACCACAGCCTCCTTAAGGCACTTCAGGACTCTGCCCTCCCAGAGGGAGGCATTGAACACCCCTGTCAGCAATGGCCCCAGCGTCTCCCGGCTGGCCTTAACCAGCCAGGATGGGCCCAGGTCCAGTTCACAAGATGTGGCTCTAACCACCACAAGCACATCACCAGCATCAGCAGGTGATACAGACTGAAATCGATCCCAGAAAACTGGACAAGGCGGGGCATCCATAACCTCTGATTCCACCACTGCACTAAACACAGCATAGAAGAATGCCACTGTCACTCTAACCACCTTCCCTCCTGCTTCAACTGCCTGGGAAGTTGATGCCTGGGAAGCAGACGTGTGGGAGCTGTCCTGTTGATGGCCTCGGTCAGCAAAGTGTCCATAAAGCCACAAGGTCATTGAGAGAGCCGTCGTTGAGGTCAGAGGGTAATTCCCCAGGAGCATTCCAGAATCTATCCAGCTCCATAAGTCTATGGTAGTGAACGAACCAAATAGGTTCCACACCCTTCCAGGGGCAGACATGTTCTGGGAGAGAAGCCAAGCCACCGTGATTGGTCACTGTCGGAGACAGGATGCTGGGCTAGCTGGACCGTTGGTCTGACCCAGTATGGCACTTCTTATCTGCACTGACCTATGGCAACAGGTGGCAGGTGCACACGGTGGGCATTCAGCCTTGGTCTGAGCAGATAGGCAGCTCCAAGTGTGGAGCACAGGATGGTTGTCCATTGTGATTCTGCTTAGCTAGGATTGTACCAAGTGGCACCAGCACAGATTAGCTACTCAGAATGCCCCCACCACACACACACACACACACACACACACAAAGCAGGTGGCAGCATAGTACAGACTTGTGAGAAGGCTACGTGGTGCAGATGAGTAAATAATGGCTCACAACAGGGGATGGCTAATAGTCCCTAGAATGAAAGAGCAGCTGGAAACTCCACCAGGCAACTTGTGCCAGCCTAACCTTATGAGACAGTTTCAGGAGGCCATACAGTGCCCCCATTCTCTTCTAAACTTATGTCCAAAGGAGCTCAAATTAGCAAACCCTTCCCAGTGGCCTGTCAGTTCCAGCTTGGCCCTTTCAGCAGCTACATACTCTGCCTGTAGCTCCTCTCTGTGAAAAAGCAGCAGCTGCCTGAACTTTTGCACATGTAACTTTGGCCTTCCCTGCAGGCAGCTCATGTGTCAATCAGAGTTTTGCCCTTTGCCCTTTCCTTGTACTCATTCTCTGATCTTTCCTCTTCCTTGAACCTTTATAAGCCAGGCCACTGTGTCTGCTGCACTCCTTGCTGCAGGATTCTTTCATGTGTGTTTATCCTTTAAGCAACAGGGACAATGTGTGGATGTCACACAGACACTGCTTGCTCCCAACATCCATATTCAATTCACTCAACATCAACCCAGGGGCAAGGCTATGTAGTGTGGTGACCATTTTGCTAGCTTTCGGAAAGGAGTAGAGCGAGTTTCACTGGGAGCTCACAAACTCTGGGGCATGCATGCATTGTGTGTTTCAGGCAGGGCTGAAATGAGATTTCACCCGTCTCAAAAATCTCATCGAGAATAGGCTTCTTGACAAGATTTTCTCGTCTAGAGAGTCTCGTGAGAAAAGGTTCTCATGAGATTCTTGAGAACCTGAAAATAGCAAGATAATGGTCTGTGCATGCGTAAAAATAACCGCCAGGGCTGTTCTGCACGTGTGACCATTTTGCACATATGCAGTTCATTTTGGGGGGGCATTTTTTTAGATTCTCGAGTTTCTCATGAGAATCTTTAGTTTCTCGTGAGAATCTTACGTTACTTGCAAGAACCTTGTGAGATCTCACTGGGGCTGCGAGATTCTCATGAGAATTAATTTCATTCTCGTTTCAGCCTTAATTTTATTAATGACTTTGCAAATAAAATCACTCGTATTCAATATGACTTGGGTGCTGCCTTTTCAGGGTTCAATTCCACACCAAGCACCCTTGCCTTGTGTGCATGTGGAATCCAGGATTTGATGCAAAGTTATCTTTGCATTGAAAACTGTCCTAGGAAGAGGGGACTGCAGAGGGCCAGAAAGGTAGGTGAATGTTCTTCCTCTGCCCCAGCGCGCGCACACACATGCACCCCCATCTCCGTACGAGGCCCTTTTCAGTACCCACTTGCAGAAACAAATGTTGGTGCCCCTACGCACTGACTCATTACAAAAGTGCTACTGATTTCCTTCCCATCACAGTCCTAGTGTAGGTGACCTACTGGAAAATGCTGCATACGTTGTCAACAGCCAAGTACAGTGTAATCTCGTCGTAACATGGTATTTAGGAGTCATGCCTTGCACCTTGCTATACCGGGGATGCTTAAATCTTCTTTTTTGATGCACTGAAAAGTCGAACTGTGATTTTATTTGAAAAAGTGTACTGCATTTTTGATAACGCTCATTGAGAGCCATCCCTCATACCAAGTTATAATCAAATTTGTGTTACAATGGATACGCTGTAAATAGGCAATTAAAGGGCCCCATTCACTACTTTCATACCCATAACCTGCTCATGTAAAATTTCTTGTGCCCAGCTCCTCCACTACTTGCACTGTAATGGGACAGCCTCTAAGTGTTTGTAGGACCAGGCCCAAGAGTCTGAGATAAGTCCTTGCACGGAGGAAGCCCAGGGGAGCCAGTCATGAAACTGCAAGAACTGGGCCCTTAAAGGGAACCAAGAGCAAAGAAGTCAGTTGGGAATTAGTGATTAGGCCTAGTTGGGCATGGCACGGGCAAGAAACTGCAAGACACCTGGGATCAGCCGGAACATAAAAGGCTGAGCAGAAGCAAGTAGGTAGTGTCTTGTCTTTTGTCACCATGACTAACCTGAGTCAGAGTGCTAAAGGCACTAGGGAAAGCTGAATTAAAGGCTGGGAGCTCAGGGAGGGGCTTGCTATGCATATTTGAACCTGATTTGTGGGCTACATATAGTTTGGGACTAAGCATTGTAAATAAAAGGACATGGGTGAAGATAGTCCAAGCAAAGCTTGTTGTCTGGTGTGCTGATACTGAAGCAACTTGATGGTCCGGATGAGGCCACCCTCTTACACACACCTAGCAATAGGTGATTCTTGCCAGGATGTAATTCCCAGTGTCACCAGAACAAAGGCTGAGGAATGGGAAATGAAAGCGGTAAAGAACATCTAGGTGGAAAGTGTGCTTGCACAATGAGCAATTCTTCTGAGCTCTCAGCAGGGATGCTCACCTCTTTGACACAAAAAGGAGAGAAAGGGTTTGTCTGAGTAATAGATCTTCCCCGGAGGGCTGCGTCAGATGATCCCCAGGTGGGGAGGGAGCCTGTCTCTAGCAGTTGATATTCAATGCCACGCTGCACATAAATAAGGGAGAACAAGTCAGCTTCTATTTTTATAGGTCTTTTATCTTCCAGTTTCCCTGTCTCTCGTTTTCTCTGTCTCCCTCTCTAATACACACATCCTTTCCCTTGTATTTTTATGCTTTGCAGTACAGTGCTAATTAACTTTGCTAATTAGTTTGTGCTTGTGCACACTGAAAATAAATATGCGGCACAGCGTGAAGGCTAAGTGATATTAATGAAATGGTCATTGAAACCTTACCAAGGGAGATAGGGGCACGAGGAGCAGTGTGTGATGATAGAAGCTGCCAGACTGGATGGACTGGGGGCCTTCTAGTGTCTTGTTGCTGAGGCCAGAAACACATGCTGCAGAGGAAGATACAAGACCCTTGCAGAAGGAACGTATGGGATAATCTGCCCGCCCAAAGGGTCTGGCTGTAGTCCCTGAGAGTCGGAGATTGGTTTTGATTTTGGTCCTGCGACATGATCTCTTTCCCAATATGTGGCAGCATAAAACATTTGAGCAGTAGATATTCTTGCTATCCACATAGATTGTCCAATGTCTTTTTGAGTGTGTGTGTGTGTGTGTGTGTGTGTGTGTGTGTGTGCGCGCGTGCTTAGCATAGGCTAAGCACGCGCACACACACACACACACACACACACACACACACTCAAAAAGACATTGGACAATCTATGTGGATAGCACAGAAGCGCTGCAGAGGTGGTGGGGCGGAAGGAATGCATCCCTTCCATCTTTAAGAGTGGGGGAAAGTGAATGCCCATCCAACTCTTGACTTCCAAAAATCTTGCAGCAGTTCTCTGCTTCATGGTGGGAGGAAACTGGAAAATGGGCTATTTGAATTGTTTAAATTGATTTAATTTGCAGAACAAAGGGTTTTGGGGCGAGAGAAAGCTGTCTCACTGAGTTCAGACAGGAAGGGAAAGCATACCCTCTGGGCAGACCTACCTGATGTGTGTCTCCTTGCTGAAAGAGACACTGCAAGTAGAATAGACAGGGAATATGCAAACTCTGGAATAATAAACCCTTCTACAGCAATAAACTTCATTTACAGTTTCAAACATCTCGGAGTTTCATTTTCAAATGATTTCAGTCTTGTTGCAGGCTTCTAAGTAAGGGCCTCTGTATTTCAGGGATGGGGCTTTTCTGGGTCAGGGGAAGATTCAACATACGCCATAACATTTAGCCCACAGTTACGCCAGTGGTATATAATAATTTTTATATAGCACCCTCCTCCCATGGCACACAGAGCACTTCACATAGAACAATTTAATACAACTTTTAATCCTCACAACAACCCTGTGAGGTAGGTTAGGCTGAAAGAATATTGTGACTGGCCCAAGGTCACCCAGTGAGTATCTGGCTGAGGCAGGACTTGAATCAGGACCTCCCTCCCCAATGTCCCAGCATTGCACAGTTAGCCACTACACCACATTCAGGCTCAATGCAAGCGTTCCCTGTGCTTATGAACAAATGTGAGTGTTTGCAGTTTATTGCACACCAAGAATGTGTGTAGGTGGAAGGCCCTCACTCTGGGCAGGATTCGGCCCGGGTGCCAAACAAGAGTGACGACAGTCCAGGGAGGGGGCAACGCAAGGACATGTGTCTGCACAGCCCCACCCCTGTGCTTCTTGGAGCAGCTTGCCCCTCTCCCTGACAGGTGGTGAGGGCAGCCTATGAGGGCACCATAGCTGCACAGAAGCGCTGCAGACCCAGACCAGATGCTGCCCTCCTTGTTATAGGCAGAAAATAATGCCAGGTCTAACTGGGATACTTCTGAGATTTTTCTTAGGTGCATGTATCGCACCCAATTATTGTGACAGAAAATAACAACCTTTCCCATGCCCCTTGTCCGAAAACTGCTTCCAAAGTCATTTTGCATGCGGGACTGAGTATGGAATAAACTTGGTTATTATAAATAAGGCACATAGTTATTATGTATGTTCAGTACGATTCAACTCATTGTCTCAGCCATCAACATGGGAATACAGCAGCCTATCTGTTCTGCATACCAATTACCAGTAAATGTGCCATTCCTTCTAAGAATCTGTATGTCTTCCACTCACCTTCTAGCATCTGCTTAATGGAGACACGAATCATTGTTCCATGATGCAAGGCCAGCATTTCTGAGAGAGAAAAAAATGCTTTATTGAGAGAGAGAAGCAATTGAAGAAGGTTGTTGGTCCAGATTCTGAGCTGATGAAGTCTCCATTGACTTCAGCAATAAGGGTGTATCTGGCCCAATATGTCCAAACCCAAAGCTGACCCTCATGTCCTTCGCCATACCCAAGACAGTGAAGATGTGAATTTGTCCCAGAGATTCACTGAATAGGTCTCAGGCTGTTGTAATTAACTCATCATAGGGTGTTTTCAGATATGACGGGGCGACTTCGCCCCGTCACGGAAACAACCCTGAGATTCCCCGCCGGGATCACTCTGGCACGGCCAACAGATGTGCCGGGGGATCCCAACGGGGAATCGGGGAGGGGGCACGGCTGCGCGGCACAACATGCGGCCGCATGGCCCCTCCCCCTCCACGCTCCCTCGCCACCCGCCCTCTGGGGAGACGGGCGGGCACCGCAGCCAATGCAGCCACAGCACCTGACCGAAATGACCATGGGTCGGAATCCCGGCAGGGATTCCAGGCCGTGATCCCCGTCCAGACGTGACGGGCCCCTTCATCCCCGCCGGGAATCCCCTTCACCACGCGATCGGCGCCGGCCCCGTGGATTCAGCCGATCGCGTGGTGAATGTGATTCCCGGCGGGGATTGAGTGTGGTAAACATCTTGGGGGGGGGGGAGACTTCCGGTTCCCCAACAGACGTTACGGGACCATTCCCCACCACAGGGAATTGACTGTGGTTGAGCGTGATCTCGTAACGTCTGAAAATACCCATAGACTTCATAGCAACCTGTCAAAAAGCATCAGAGTTGTGGTGTATCTAGTTCTATGTCAGAGTCTAGAACCAGGTCAGATCAGAAGCCAGAGTTAAGCCAGGTCAGAAACCAGAAGAACAGGATCAAATTGGGAGCCGTGGGACAAACTGTAGTCAGTGTTCAGGAGCCTTGTCAGCTCAGGAGAGCAGTAAACAAGGGGTTTTGCTAAAGTCAATGGGCATCTTTAGACATAACAAAGATTGGGTGTCAAACCCCCTAAGCACATGTTTGACCATTGTATGTAAGCACCATAACAATTCCAACACCAGTTTGGCCACCCGTTGAACACACAATGTGAACACCATTGCATCACAAGGACAATTTGTGTGTTCCGGCTAACACGTGGCCAACATGGTATCTAATGATATCGCGTGGGGTGTTAGCAGGTACAACACAGGGAATGAGACGGCAGTGCTTGTGTGCTGAGACTGGGGCGTGAGCAAAACACTCATTTGCCCCAAGATGGGCTGTGTGTCTAAGCAGCGCCACATGGTGAACACAGGGCCAAACCAGTGTTCATATCAAGGTGAAAATACACATTCGGACACCTATTGTCATTATGTCTAAATACACCCTAGGTCAAGAAGAAGTCGTACTGAGTTAGTAGCCAGGAGGTCAGAGTGAGTCATGAGGTGAGAGCAGCAACTGGGCAGGACTGGGAGAAGGGATAAAGCACATACACCAAGTTCTGGGTACAACAGTCTAGCCAGGTATCCTTCACATTGTCCAGACACTTCCTGTTACCTATCAGAGCTTTAAGGAGCTGAGAAAGTCAATCAGGAGAGCAGGCTGGTTAGCCAATTGGACGTCTACTGCTTTTAGATAGCTGCAGGTAATGAAAAGCCTTGGGTTGTGAACAGTTCCCAAGTGGTAGTACAGTCACTCTATGCACCCAGGACTATGAGTTCTAGCTCTGTAAGGTCCAAGAGTATCCAGTAACAGACAATTAATAGTATGATGCAAGACCTTTAAATCATGGAGAAGTGAGATAATCTACCCCTAATTCTTAGCAGCTGAAGATTGGTTTTTGTCCCAAAGAATGAGCTTTCCTATCCTGTCATAAATTTGGTAGCACTCAACATTTTAGCTCTGGATACTTTTATCAATAGAGATGTCCAATGCCTCTTTAAACCTTGCTAAATTCTTGGTCACAACTGTATAATTACATGCTGTGCAAGAAAGTAATAATAATAATATTAATAATTAATTTTTATTTTTATATAAGAAAATACTATCAGTTTAAGGCCGTTTCATTTGATCTTCGCCCGTTTTGCAAAAGATGTCAAAAGAGAAAAATGTTCAAACCACAGCCTTTTAATTCTTTAATTAACAGTAACTAGTAATTCTGCTTTCCTCTTTTCCAATTAAAAATTAAATGCAACTGGATGGCTGCTTTTGATGACAGTGCAGAAATAGTCCTGCCCCTGGGCTGTGACCACAGCACCAGCTGTCCCTTCAAAGCAGCTTTGTCCCCTGCTGAAAAACTATAGAGGGGTGACGCAAAGAACTAACCTATAATAACGCCAGTGCTGTCCAATCTAATCTAGGCCAGAACTTCATTAGCATTAGTCTGGTAAGGCAGTATTTCTGTGCCCCAAAGGTACTGGTTCATCACCATTGCCCAGAACTGCATACTATTACATGCAATAATACAACTGAAGCCAATTGCTGACACTGCTCTTAGGGTGCAAACAAACCAGACAATGGATGTCTTTAGACATAACACCAATGGGTTTCTGAATGTGTGTTTTGACCTTAATATGAACACTGGTTTGGCCCTGTGATCACCATGTAGCGCTGCTTAGACACACAGCCCATCTTGGCACAAATTGGTGTTTTGCTCGCCACCCAATCTGAGCACACAAGCACTGCTGCCTCGTTCCTCATGTTGTACCTGCTAACACATCATGTGATATCATTAGACACAACATTGGCCGTGTGTTCAGCCAGAACACGCAAATTGTCCTTATGATGCAATGGTGTGTTCACATCGTGTGTTCAAGAGGTAGTCAAATTGGTGTTGGGATTGTTATGGTGCTTACACACAACAGACAAACACATGTTTAGGGGGTTTGACACCTGATCTTTGTTATGTCTAAAGATGCCTGATAGCCCACTGGAGCCTGGGTTTGGTCCATGTAGCCCCCCTCTCAGCTCCCACTTACGTGTTTAGTGTGTCCAGCCTAATAAATGGGCAACCCCCCACATGTATTTCATGCGCTTGTGGGCAGCCTCCACTGGAGAGAGGGGCAGCACATTCTCCGACACCCCACGGTGAGCGGGGGCTGCAGGTACAGTGGGTGGAAGCCAGTTGAGGTGAAGCCTAATAAACAGGCAGGTGGACATGTGGGCTAACGTTTCATTTGTTAACACCTTAGTCTGCTTGCCTAAGTTTTCACTGGATTTTCAACCCTGAGGCATAACACAGGGCACAGGTTAGGGCACTTAGGGACTGCGATTGTATGAACGCATGCACAATCTAAGCAGCACTAAAGGTCCACCAGATCCAAGTCCTGATGAGCCTCTAAGAGACCCTGTTGTGATGGGTTTATTTATTTATTTTATTTTTAAAATTAATATTTTATTTATATTAATTTTTTTATCCTGCCCCCCTCCGGTCAACAGGTGGCTCGGGGCACCCCCTCCTGCCGAGGCAGCTCGGGGCAGCGTACAATACAAAAACAACAATATAAAATATAAACACATAAAATTCAATAAAAACAGCAATTCTTCCCTACAGGTCATCATCATACCCCCCCCCCCCCAACTCAACCCCACTTCTCCCCATACCCATCTCCCTCACCAAATGCCTGGCGGAACAACCAGGGTTTACACTGACACCTGAAGAAGGGAAGGTCCTGGGCCAAACGAACCTCCGCCGGGAGGGAGTTCCACATCCAAGGTACAGCGACCAAGAACGTCCTCTCCAATGTGGCCCCCCACCGAACACGGGGAACCTCCAAAAGGGCACCCTCAGCTGGCCGCAGCAGCCGTTCCAGAACTCAGGGAGTGAGGTGGTCCCGCAGGTAGGTTGTCCCTAAGTGGCAGAGGGTTCAAAATGGACTTGGTAAATTCTTGCATGGAGGAACCTCCAAGGGAACTAGCTAGGTAGTGGCAAGTGCTGCTGTGCCCCTTGAGGGTGGGATGAGTACATGATAAGACTGAGCCCATGAATTTAGAGTCTAGACCACCAGGGAGAAGGCTGAAGCCTTTTACTGCCAAGGCTGGTTGGCAGGAGTCAGGATGCTGCTGTGCTGTGCCAGAGGGAGGAGCAGAATACCCAATGGGGAGCAAGCACGGAAAAATTTTCAGGGGCAAGGGTGTAGCTGTAATAGAGCCAACTATTCCAGTTGCACTGGGGCCCAAGATCCTGGAGGGCCTATGCTCCTTGGTATAGCTGCATCCTCTGTTGCTAGGAGGGGGGAACATTCCATCTTCTGCACCAGGGCCCATTCCAACCTAGCTGCACTTTTACACAGGGGGCCAAATGAGTGCAAGAACCAAAGATTAGATGCCCAGGGAAAAGGGCTTGCCCTGAGGGGACTATTGGAAGAGGGTATAATGTGCTGTTGAAAGGACTGTTTGTTTTATGTTTGGAATAATGCAGCATGAAAGGAAAAATCTGATGTGAGTGATGTATATGGGGCCAAGTGGCAGCAAAGCAAGGTCTGGAGTCTGTAATAACTTACAGTGCTGGGCCAGTTTATTACAGCTCCCATTAATCGCTGCTCCTGGATGCCTGGAATGTCTGAACAGCTCACGGCTGGTTATGTTGTGCTGTTTTACTGTTTTAGTTAAAAAACACTCATTCACCTGCTGGTACAAGAGCTAAGTATAGACCAGCCCTTAGCTTCTGCGAAGACTGATGGGTTAGAAGTGGGGTCATGACCACTTGTAGTCAGGGAAACCTGCAGTCCTGTGAAACATCACTTTTTAAGTGTGCAACTCTTCCCACTCAATTCACAAACTTAAGTGATGAGCAACAAGTTGATGAGCAACTTTCCTGCTACAACATTGCACTCTCTTCCGCTTTGGATACTCTTGCCCTGACTCTCCCCCAGCCTGTCGGGCGTCAGGGTGTGCCAAACACAAGTTTGCTTCCTACGTACTTGTGCCCGCTCTGAAGAGCGTCTCTGGCTGAAATCCCACTCCTGTGCTGACTTCCAGCACTTAAAATTCATGCTCACCTCCTACAATTCAGCTCTTGTCCTTGCTAAGCAAGCTTACTATGTCCATCTGACTAACTCCTTTGTCTCCAACCCCCAGTGTCTTTTTGCCATACTCCCCTCTTTCACAAACTACATCCTCCTTCCCCCACCTCTCTGCTCTCTGCCCAGGTTCTGGCTGATTTTTTCTATGACATGATTTAAAAAATTCACCTCAAGTTCTCTGTCAAGCCCCCTCAACTTTCCCCTTCACTCCTCTCCTCTTCCTCTAGCATCTGTCATTCTTACTACTTTTTCTGAAGTTCCCTGGATGTCTCACCACCATCTTAAACTTAACATGACCAAGACCAAGGTTCTTATCTTTCTTTCTAAACCCACTGCTCCCCTCCCACCTCTCTCCATCTCTGTACTGAACATTGTCATCCTCTCAATCCCCTCAGCTCGCAACTTTGGGGTCATTTTTGACTCCTCTCTTTCCTTTTCTGCTCACACCCAAAATATTGCTAAAACTAGTCATTACTTTCTCTATAATATTGACAAAATCTGTCCCTTCCTGTCCGAACACACTGCTAAAACCCTAATCCATTCCTTCATCACATCCCACTTAGACTATTGCAACCTGCTTCTCATAGATCTCCCACTGAGCCACTTAACTCCACTACGGTCTATTCAAAATTTAGCTGTGAGACTTACCTCCCTTGCATGCTGTTATGACCATGTGACTCCTTTCCTCAAGTCACTACACTGGCTTCTTATTTATTTATTCAAAACTTATATCCTGCCCCTCCTGCCCAAAGGCAACTCGGGGCGGCTAACAACATGCACACAAAAAAATAATTCAACAATAAAACGTTTTAAAATAAATCTACAAATTTTAAAACAAGTAACTAATAACACACCTTCCCAAACCCCATCTCCCCCACCCTACCCCGCCCCCTCACCAAAAGCCTGGCAGAACAGCCAGGTCTTACACAAACATCGAAACGACAGGAGGGTGGGGGCCAACCGAGCCTCCTCTGGGACTTGGAGTGAATTCCACAGCACAGGGGCAGCCACTGAAAAAGATCTCACATCAGTGGCCACCCGTCTCGCCCGGGGAACCTCCAAAAAGGCCCCCACGGATGATCTCAGGGGTCGCACAGGCACATGGGGAGTGAGGCGATTCCACAGATAGGCAGGGCCCAGGCCGTGAAGGGCTTTAAAGGTCAAAACCAGCACCTTGAACCTAGCCCGGTGCTTTATAGGCAGCCAGTGCAGAGCCTGGAGCACAGGTGTCATGTGCTCCCTGCAGCCCGCTCCAGTAAGGAGATGGGCCACGGCATTCTGCACCAGCTGCAGCCTCCGGACCAGCTTCTCGGGCAGCCCCA
>QEPC01004435.1:2563965-2661753 GCA_003113815.1 Sphenodon punctatus | reverse complement strand
CAGAATAGGGCCTGATTCATTGTCCAGCCAGATCTCTGTAAAACACGCGAGGTCGACGTCCCACTCCGGGATTAACTCCCAAATGGTAGATGACTCCAGGATTAACTCCCAAATGGTACCGACCTTATCTGCTTCCGCATACAGTTCAAGTTTCTCCAACTCACCTACAAGTTTCTTCATGCTGCAGATCCTTGGTACCTCTCCTCTCTTATCTCCCCCTACTGCCCTCATCATGATGACCTCCTTTTATTGGGCAAGATGCTCTTATCTGTGCCCTTCTCCTCCATCATCAACTCCCGACTCCCCATTTTCCACCTTGCCACACCGTATGCTTGGAACAAACTTTCTGAGGTGGTGTGTCAGGCCCCCTCCCTGTCCATATTCAAGTCCAAGGCCCACTTCTTCGAGATCACTTTTAAATCATGAGCCCAGGCCCTACCCATATCTTAGCCTTGTTGATTTCAACCATGTTAACTGAAATAAACTTACTGAATACCTGCATCCTGTATTCCATTATTCATAGGAAGACTCTTATTTGTGGTTTCTATGTCTTTGTGTCTTGATTAGATTGTAAGCTCCATGGAGCAGGGACTGTTGTTGTGTGTATCTGTACAGCACTGCGTACAACTAGTAGTGCTATAGAAATGATAAGTAGTAGCAGTAGCATCAGCAGCAAGATCAGGTCCTCAGGCATGACCTGAGGCTTGTCACCCTGAGCAGGTTTGTACATCCATGAGGAAGCACTGGGTTTACCCTAGTTCAGTGGAAACCACATAAGCTGCTGAATCCCCAACAACACTCACGTCACTGCATCGGTTTTCCTGAGTAGCGCTGACAAGGCCCAACCCTGTTTAGCAGGAGAAATCTGCCAGCATCAAAGCCCTGTCAGTGGTACAGCCTCGAGCTAGTGCCAATTTCACCTCGGAGCTGAGCTCAGTGCTTACCTCACTGCTGCTCCTGTCAAAGAGGACCGGCCCTGTTGTTTCTCACTGGGAGCAGGACCTGCTTTTTCTTTGGCAAACAAGCCAACCCCAGAGCCCCCTGAGCAAACAAGGGAACCATCAAGATATTGGACATGGGATGATGTGCATGATGTGCAGTCCACATGATTGTCTTAACATCTTGCTGCCCCTGTACAAATTCTCTTGCAGAGACAAGCTCCTGCCACAGAGTGTAACCATCAAGTTGTCTGCATTCCTTTGTATCCAGCACAAGCAGTTCCCAAAGCCCCGTAGCTCCTGATTCCAATTATCTCTCTAGTTGTGGAATTCCAATTACCCGCTGAGCAGCTGGGGTCAACAGGAGGTTAGGGAAGAGCCGGTTGGGGTGATGAAATTCTCATTACCATATTCCCCCAGGCTTAGCTGTATTATTTTCTCCCATTAAGCCATGCTGTCAAAACCCATTGCTCATGGGTGAGCGTGCTGTTTGATCATCCTGTCTGATTTCCATGAGGTTGTTGCTGCTGATTAGCACTGGAGAAGCTAGAGTGAATGAGCAGGGCACCCGTGCAACATGTTTCAGACTGTTTCCCTAGTCAGCCTAATAATGCCTGGCATTGACCCACACTGGGGCTTCAGAAGGCTTGATGGATGCGGGTGAATGGAACGATCACTTCCAGGGAGTTTGGTTTTAGCACAGATGACAAAACTGAGGCAGGATGGAGTGCTGTAAGGGTCAAGAATAGAAACAATTTCCTCCTCATTCCCAGTCTTTTGCTTCAACTACAAGACTTCCTTTCTTCCATTTCATATCAGAGTATGCCAGAGTCTAGTGTTAGATTTATAGCTGCCACAGGCAGAGGCTAAGCCATAGACCTCCACTCACCCATTGGATGACAAGGGGCATCTTTAGACATAACAAAAATCGGGTGTCAAAACCCCTAAGCATGTGTTTGGCTGTTGCGTGTAAGCACCATAACAATTCCAACACCAGTTTGGCCACCCGTTGAACACACAATGTGAACACCATTGCATCACAAGGACAATTTGCGTAGTCTGGCTGAACACGTAGCCAACGTTGTATCTAATGATATCGTGTGGCATGTTAGCACGTACAACATGGGGAATGAGATGGCAGCGCTTGCGTGTTGAACTTGGGTGGCAAGCAAAACACTGATTTGTCCCAAAATGGGTTGTGTGTCTAAGCAGTACCACATTATTTATTTTGTTTTATTATTTAAACAGTTTTCTATCCTGCCCCTCCTGCTCCAGGCAGCCCGGGGAGGCTCACATCAAACACATAAAATCCATAATACAATAAAAGAGAATGAAAACAGAAGCAAACCACACCCCCAACCCTAATCCACCCCTCACCCCACCCCCCACCCTACACCCCATCTCCCTCGCCAAAAGCCAGGCAGAACAGCCAGGTCTTACACATACGGCGGAAGGAAGGGAAATCTGGGGTCAACCGGACCTTGGCCAGGAGGAAGTTCCACAGCCTAGGGTGACCACTGAAAATGCCCTCTCCATAATGGCCCCCTGGGCCACACGGGGGACCTTGAGAATGGCACTCCTGGTGGACCGCAGAGGTCCCTCCAGGGCATGGAGAGTGAGATGATCCCACAGGTAAGTCAGGCCAAGGCCATATAGAGTTTTATAGGCCAAAAGCCACACCTTGAATCAGACCTGGAAGACTATCGGCAGCCAGTGCAGAGCCCGGAGCACCAGTGTAATGTGCTCATGGCGGCCCAACCCCACAAGGAGACAGGCCGCTGCATTCTGCAGTAGCTGCAGTCTCCGAACCATCACCACGGATTAGGGGTGTGCACCAGGTCCCCATGTCATTTTTGTTTTTCGTTTTCATTTTCATTATTAAAAATGTTCATTGTTGTTATTAATGACAATATTGTTTTCGTTATCGTTATTGGTGTCGGTATCATTTCAAACAAAGATTTTATTTTTGGTATCCGTATCGTCCTTGATTCCTGTGCACAAATATTTATACAATATGCCTATCCTATAATCCTAATATATATAATAAAACAGAAAGCTGGACTGCGTGGGGTCCAGATAACTGGTGCGGTCCAGATGCCCCTGCAACTGCTGAGCCACTACCCGCTCAATAACCTTCTCTAAAAAAGGAAGGTTCGAGACCAGACGGTAGCTGGCGAGGGAATCAATGTCAAGTGATGGTTTTTGAACAGAAGCCACACCACTGCCTCTTTGAGGCAGCTCGGCACTCTGCCTTCCCATATGGAGGCATTGATCACACCTGCCAGCAGCGGCCCCACTGTCTCTCAACCTGCCTTAACCAGCTAGGATGGTCATGGGACAAGTTCACAAAAAGTGACCCTAACACTCCCAAGAACATCCTCTGCCTCGGCGGGCAACACCGACTGGAATTGATCCCATGCAACCGGACCCGGTGGGGCTTCCACAGCCTCTGGTTCACCCGTTGCAATAAGTGCGGCATCGAAGTCACTTGGTGAATACAGGGACAACAGTGTTCATATCAGAGTCAAAATACACATTCAGACACCTGTTGATGTTAGGTCTAAAGACACCCTTGAACTGCTACTTTGCTCCGAAAGGGACACACAAGAAATAAATGTCACTTTAAAAATCCAGAATGCTTTTTTTTTTTAAAGCAACTGAAGGTTAAAAGCATGTCCAACTGAAGTGTGGCAAACTTCCCTCAGCACTTAGAAACAGCCTTTGAGCTTTTGAGGAGACCAAGTCCTCAATTATTTTTGCCAAGTCCAGTTTTAGATGTGACTGAGACCAGGGGAGGTTTGGAGGACCCAGGTAGTTGCCCTAAAAAAAACCTGGCTCTGCCAGGTTTCCTCTGCTACAAGCCTCCCCGGGGCAGAGCAGGCAGCTGGCTGCTATGCCCAGCATCCTTGGGAAAAGGTCATAGATGCAGGGCATAGCAGCCTTACCCAAAGTGGGGTGAGGCTGGCCAACCCAAAGTAGTGTGCCGCTGCTCGTGGGCCTGGTCCCCTTCTGCCCTGTCCTGCAGTGAGGTTTGCCACAGGGCTTTGAACAGGGCCAGCCCCAGGCATGTGTCACATGTGTGGCCGCACATGGCCCCGCCGCCAGCTGGGGCACCGCGCTTGCCTGGCTGAACAGCAGGCTGCAGCCAGCTTCTCCCCCAGAAAGTGATTCTTCCTCCCCTCCCTGGCTCCAGACCCCATCCCTCACCTGCCTCTGCCTTCTAGCAGTGCTGCAGCAACAGCTGGGAGATAAGGCTGTTTACAAACAGCTCCTCCCCACTTGCTGATCAGAAGGTTGCTACCTTGTAAAGAAGGTTCTTCGAGATGGCTCCCAACATTCTCACAACTGGCTTGTGCACGCTCACCCTGTTCAAATAATAGACCACATGATGGTCTTGAGCTCCTCTGGTATAAAAAGAACCCTACCCCTCTGAATGGCAGTTCCTTTCAACCCTTTCTAGAAATATAAGAAAAGAATTCCATACGGGGCTGGAAGGGTGGGTGTTGTGAGAATGTTTGGAGCCATCTCAAAGAACCTTGTTTGCAAGGTAGCAACCTTCTGTTCTTCTTCGAGTGGCTCCTCACATGATATTTTTACATGGCTCTGCCGGGTGGGGAGTCCGTGGGCGCGCCAGTGCATGGATGGGGCATGCACACAGCTGCACACGCATCCCCACTCACCCACCACTCATACACACCCACATAGTAACCACCATTTTCCCTGGTTGCTCCGTGCGTGGGGATGAGTGGGGGGGTGAGTGGGGATGCGTGTTAGGCGAGCACGCACGCACCTCCACTCACCATGGGCACGTGCACCACGTCATTCACATGGGGTTCCCCCACCCATGAACACACAGAAATCTGCGTGTTTACGGCTGGGAGGAGAGACCCGTGTAAAAAGGGCCACATTTTCACAACTGTCTTACTTATACCTGTCTCTTATACACATCTAGATGTGTATAAGAGACAGGGCCTGCACTCACCATGGGCACGTGCACCACGTCATTCACATGGGGTTCCCCCACCCATGAACACACAGAAATCTGCGTGTTTACGGCTGGGAGGAGAGACCCGTGTAAAAAGGGCCACATTTTCACAACTGTCTTACTTATACTATCTTAGGTAGGAATTTAGGATGTAAAGCAATATCTATTCTGTCTTGGAAAATAAATCTGCAAATATGGTTCTGAGATTATTATGGCTGCTATTTCACTAACTCTTCTTAATGAAGTTATTGCTAACAGGAATACTGTCTTTAAACCCACATCCCATAACCAGTTCATTTGCACCCCCATATAATCAATTCACGCTGCCCCGTGGGCACAAATTAAATGGTTATGGGTGGGGGCAGCGTGAATAGATTATATGGGGGCGGGGCAGAAATGAACTGGTTATGGGATGGCGGCAGCACGAACTGATTATGGGGGCACAATTGAACTGGTTATATGTCTCTTTTCATGGCATAATGTGCTTAATAAGCTAGCTGCATTTTGGGTGTCTTGTGTGTGTGATAGCAGCACCTCTGGACTGGTCACACCGCTTGCGTGCACAAGGCAGAGGAGGCACTGGCAGCAAGAAGCAACATTTTGTGGAGGCCAGACTGGCTAAGCTCACCCCCTGGCCCCTCCTCCAGTAAGGCAGTGGATGCAGTCAGTCTCTCTGTGCCTGTGTCACTGCCCACTTGGCTGCCCCTGCAGTGGAACCACTCCTGGGGAGTGGTGGTAGACACTCGGCTGGGGAGGGGGGGAAGCATTAGGAGGCCATGCTTCTCCATGGTTGCTCGGAGTGGTGGAGAATGAGAATCCTTCCTGTCCAGAGGGAGTAAGTTTTATGTAAATGTATACATTTGCATAATTAGGTGGTGCCTAATTATGCAAATTAGGCCCCGCACCAAGACTTCTCACATGGCCTCACAAACCCTGGGGCCGGCCCTGGCTTTGAACAGCGGGCACTGTCACCATTCTCACACAGCCACATCACGGCCAGGGACAGGATAGACTGGGGGAGGGTGTCTGGGGTGGGGCTGGGTACGCACACATGTGGTCAGTGCCTCAGCCTGCCCCAGCATGTGGGGGGACGTCCACAGCGGCCCGCCTGCCTGGTTTCCCTGGGGCAGGAACAGACTGTGTGCCATGCTCTCTGCTCTGGCCTCAAAGTGTAGCAGCTGCGATCAACCACCCCAGCTTGTGTGTGAGATCAGGCCCTCCCAGCTTGTCTGGTTTCACTCACTGTTTTAGAGGGTTTTGTGGCACAAACCCACATTCCGAGTGTTGTATGAAATCCTGAGCACTTCCTGTGCCCTTTGATGATCCTTTGTTCTCTGCCACCCAATGCTTTTATTAAAAGGTTTTATTGCATGATTCAGTGTCTGTACCATAGCAATAGTTTTGTGTAATCTGATTATCCTGGAGCAGCCGTCAAGATATTTCATTTTCTCTTTGTCACTTCTTACCACTGAGTGGCTGTAAACATGTGGCCAAGGAGCACCATGACATCACAGCATTCTGTAGATGCAGGGCAACTTGCCCAGAGGGAGCCCAACCCAGCCCAAGGATCTTGGACCAGGAGGGCTCCTGAACCAAACTGGGCCTTATGCCTGCCCCCAGGTCCTGTTGAGTTCGGTCCAGTATGCAGAGCCCTAGTGTGGAGGTGGAGGGGCCTTGGAAGAACAAAAAACCAGCAGCTGAGTTTATATGGAACAAGACAAACACAGATTAAGGAACACATAGTGAATTTGCAGAAAGGAAGAAGTTTTGTGTGAATGAGCCCTAAAGCCCAGATAGCAGGTACTTGTTAAAATGGCCGCAATGTTAAAGATATGAAAAATCAGCAATGTTAAAAAACCAATATACCGATACAGATAAATCTGATATCAGATTAATGGGCAGTGATACTGCAAGTCTCCCTGGTAAAAATCTTGTCCACTCCTACTCATCGCCCTTGACCTGGATGTGGCTGAAAGTGATAGTTTTTCTCTCCACTCCCGAATCTCTTTTGTCTTTTATCTCTGCCACAAGCGGAATGGACCCTTGGGGGCGTTTCGTGGAGTCCAAAGTAGCCAAATTGAGCTTTTCAAGGGAGGTTTTGCTCCCTTTGGGCTATAAGGCTGCTGCGAAATTAATAACACTTAGAATCTCTGACCAAGAACTCCAGAATGAGAACGCCCTGATAATAGCCCAAAGGACTGCCCCCGGCTATTGCCATATTCAGGCATCCAACTCTCCACCACCCTACTTAGTTAATTGGACATCTTGCTGCTATAGAAGTGTCTTAACTTTGATGCGCTGCAACATCTTTCCTTCAGCGTATTTAGAGGGCAGATTCCATGGAATGTCTGTGCAATCACTGTGACATGGCAGTACCAGAAACAGATAAGCACATCATTTTTTCCTGCCCTGTGTTTAGTCATTTAAGAGACAAATACATTGGCCCCTTTACTGATAAGATGAGGAAGGGGTGGAATGATGACTGCATATTGCATTGTCTGCATGATGGGAATGATTCCCTCCGCTCATATGCAGTGGCAGCATTTTGTGCAAATGTTCTTCTCTTTAAATGTTTTTTGTATGTGTACTATGGCCTATGGTTAACAAAGAATATTTTATCAGGGGTCAAGTGCCGCCGACATAAGCCCCGGGAAGGGGAAGACTTTCCTTCTTCTAACATATGCCCTTCCCCAGAGGTCAAGTGTTGCTGCCACAAGCCCCAAGAAGGGTAAGGCATGTTTTATTTAGTTATCATTGGTTAACCTTGGGGTCAGGAGTCCTCTTCCTGGGCTCTGGGAGAAACCGGGCCAATTCTATGGGAAAACCTTGGTCAATTTAGACCCTAGATCAGGGTCTAACTTATTTGACCTTGTTAGTTATTTCATGCTTTATGCCTTGTGTGTATATTATAAATTCACTAAATATTTGTTTTTACTTGTAATTGTTATATAGTAGGAGAAGGCTTTAACTTCAGTCTACTAAAGCTGATGTGTTTTAGTTTTATTGAGATTTTATTTAGTAGGTTATTGGTATTTTGTATCTTGACTTCTATTTGTTGCGACCTATGGTCAAAACAATAAAATTTACTACTACTACTACCCTTCACCTGGAGGGTTGATCTTTAAGCCTGGGAATCTCCATGTTCCTCTCTTTTCAGGTAGCCAATTTTATTTATTTATTTATTTAGCATATGCATTCTGGCCAAATTAAACCAACTATCAGAGGACGCAGCGTGCTAAGCCTTCTGGACAGTCTCATAATCAGGGCGCACTCCTCCACAACAGAAGCCAGTCTGTATCTGACCACATTCACAATTTGGTTTGTTATTACACCCCCAATTGTGGCCAACAAAATAGGCCCAATGTTTTCCGAAATGTGAATCTGTGTTTCAGGTTGGGAACTGAGCACTTGTGGCTCCAGTTGAAATCTATGGCAGATGCATAGACAGTAGGGAGCTGGCCATTAATATTCCTCATTTTAAATGTTGGATAAAAGCCTGGAAACCACCAATTCACCTAGAGGTACAAAGCTCTTAAATCCCCCCTACCAGCTATTGCACACAATTCCCTCACAGGCCCCGTACCTCCGCTGGTGTAAAGCGGGGCATGCTGTGTTAAAATCAATGGAACTACGCTGATCTATTCTGCACCAATAGAGGAGTCAGGCGGCATTCAGACTTGCGTTTAAATCGCACAGCTGCCGCTGCGGCGGCTGTGCGATTTAAACGCACATCTGACTGCGCCCTTAGTCTTCTGTCACTAAGGATTCTTCTGCCAATAAAACTGTTCCCTAGGTATACATGGTGAAATGAGCACAAAAGGGGCAGTGAATGTACCAAAATGAATTTTGTTAACATCTTAGAAATATCCACAGGAAATTAATAATAATAATTCTTATATAGTGCCCCCTGTCATGGCACTCAGAGCGCTTTACATAGAACAATTTTGACATAACTTTTAATCCTCACAACAACCCTGTGAGGTAGGTTAGTCTGAGAGAATATTGTGACTGGCCCAAGGTCAGCCCATTAGTTTCTGGCTAAGGTAAGATTTGAACCAGGGCCGCCTCATATCTCCCAGTCTAGGTACTGCGCACTTAGCCACTGTACCATACTGGCAGTATTTGCAGTAGATGGCAGTATTTGCCCAGACCTAGTTATCAACCATCTGACTCATACTAAGGACCTGTTGACCCCTATAATGGGTTGAATCAATCACAGTGGAGGAAGGCTTTCCCAGTGGCTAGGGCAGCACTAGCCTGAGGCTTGAGAAACTTTGGTTTAATTCTTCTTTGGTGTACCAAAAACAGATGTGATGTCAGCAAAGCACCTCCATGGATTACCCTGAGGTGAACCACAGCAACAGCCACTCCTCAGGTTGTCAGAAGGGTTGTTCACGCAAGCATCCTTTCCACCATAACTCAGGCATGGGGACTGCCATCACAGGTCCCCACATGCCCTGGGATGGCCCAAGGAGCTATCCACATGGGACAGGACTCCCGGGCACCTGCTGCTCAACAGGATTGGGCCCCTGGGAACAGCTATCTCCAAACAGAAGATGGAGGGCATTCCTCCCCCCGCTGTTTGGTGTGTGCACTTGGCCCACCAAACAGTTGGTGTTGGGTGCTCCTCAGGCCCCCCCATCAGCTATTTGGTGCACTCACCTAACCTGCTAAACAGCTCCATGGGGGGCCTCCCCATCAGCTGTTTGGTGCATGCACCTGGTCCACCAAACAGCTGATCAGAGGCACAGAGGGAGGTGTGGAGGAGCATGCTCACCTGGCCCACTGAACCAGTTCCTGGAGCTCCAGGCCCCCCAATCAGTTCATCAGGGCTGGGTAAGTATTCCTCCAGACCCCCATGATCAGCTGTTTGGCGAGGGCAGGTAAGCATGCTCTTCCAGGCCTGATCCACCAAACTCATTTCAGGGCTGGACTGGCCCCTCCTAACAGCCAGGAGGGAGGCCATTAGCCTGGTTTAGCCCAGGTAGCTGGGCCTTACTTAGCCCAGGCTGTGTCTCCGACTGCCACCACCCAATGCATCTTAGAGTGACTAGCAGCCTGCCCCAGGGTGGTACCAGGCAAACATCTGGTGGCAACAGACCAGATTTCAGGTGAGTCCTGGGTTAAGGCAGGCTATCATGGGCCAAAGTGAGCTAATGTCACATCTATTTTCATCCATAGACTCTCAATGTGTCTTGGATATACAAAATTTGTTTTAGTTGCTAATTTAACTAAAACTAATTGCACACCCCTAATTGGAAGGAGCTTCAAAAGAAACAAGTCAAGTCACCATTTCCAGGAACAAAAGAGTGGCGGTGATTAGGCATCCCCTCCTAAGAGGAACAGAAGATTCTGTTTGCCAGTCTGATTCCAACATCCTGGCAAGTCTACTGTCTGCCTACGGCCTAGAGCCTGAATTAGAAACATTACGAAGATACTGCCAAGGCTCCTTGGATCTTCCAACCACTCCCTGCTGCTGTTCATTCATGTGGGAACAAATTATATTGCAAGGAATAACACTGATTTTGAGGCTCTGAGAATGAGGCTAAAGGAGATGGACAAGGTGGTGTTCTCCTCTATCCTCTCAGTGTAAGGTAAAGGTCAAGGAAGGATCGGTCATATCGTGGAGATAAATGGATGGTTACATGGGTGGTGATGTCAGCAGGCCTTTGGCTTCATCAAACATGGAATGGGATTTTGAGAAAGTAGACTTCTGGGAAAAGACAGACTTCACCTAACCAAGGATGGGAAAGGGTTCTAGGTGATAGGCCTGCTAACTATGTGAGGAAGACTTTAAATAAGGTTTGAAAGGGATTGGAGACAACGACAAACAGAACTGCAAACATAATGGTATAATGAATGGTGACTTAAATGATCATTTGGAAAGCAGGATGGCTCTGGGTCAAAATAATTTTTTTAATCTAGTTGGGACATTGCAGGAGAATGGTAGGAAATATCTGAGATGTCTGTATGCTAATGCAAGTAATCTGGGTGAAAAAATGGAAAAACTTGAATTGTTGGTAGAGGAGGAAAAACCAGATATTATAGGGTAATTAAACTTGGTGGAATAGTAGTCATGACTGGAATACAAAATAGGCTGCACAGGTGGAAGGGATGCCGGGGAGCACTTCCCCTCCCCCCCCCCGCCCAGCCTCGTAATTTTTTTTAACCCCCCCACCCCAGGGATTGCCCTACTTGGTGGTGCCGGGGCTCCGCCCCGGGTCTGACAGCAGCAGGTCTAGTGCCGCCGCCACCAGACCTGAAACCCGACCTACCTGGTGGTGCCAGGACTCTGGCCCCGGGTCTGGTGGTGGCAGTAGCAGTGGGTCCAGCGGCGGCAGTGCACCAGAGCACTTCAGGCCGCTACTAGGCCTTCCGGTTTGACCCAGAAGGCCTAGTAGCGGCCTGAAGCAGTCCAGAGTGCCGCCAGACCTGGGGCCAGAGTCCCAGCACCACCAGGTAGGGTGCTCCCTGTGGTGGGGGGGTTAATTTTTTTTTACGAGACTGGGCAGGGTGGGGGGGGAGGTGCTTCCCAGCGCCCCTTCCACCTGTGCAGCCTGGAGGGGGGAGGGAAACCGCCCCCCACCCGAACAGGTTTGGCCCCCCAAAAACCCATTCGGGCCAAACACCAAACGGGCCAAACACCCCGGTGTTCGCACATCCCTATTGCCAAAAGTCAAATTTAGCTAGATCTTGCCCAGAAAATTAAAGTAAATAGCAAGAGCTAATTAAAGTAAATAGCAAGAGCTTTTATAGTTACATAAATAATAACACAAGAAAAGAACAAATGGGGCCACTGTATAGTAATTTATTTATTTATTTCTTATTAAAATTTATATGCTGACCCCTCCTACTACAAGCAGCTCAGGGAGGCTAACAACATTTTAAAACACATAAGAACTAAAATAAATTAAAACAACCTAAAATCCCCAGATTAAAATAACCCATACCCAAACCCTCCCTAACTCAACCCAACCTGCCGACCCCTACCCATCTTCCCCACCCCTACCCACTCCCTTCTCCAAAGGCTTGGACGAACAGCCAGGTTTTACAGTCCTGGCAGAAGGCCAGCAAACTTGGGGCCAGTCAAGTTTCCTCCGGGAGGGAGTTCCACAGCCGCGGTGCAGCCACCGAGAACATCCTCTCCATTATAGCCCCGCGGCTAACCCAGGGGACCTCCAAGAAGGCGCCCCTGGAGGACCACAAGGATCGCCCCAGGACCCGAAGAGTGAGGTGGTCTCTGAGATAGGAGGGGCCCAAGCCGTGTAGGGCTTTAAAGATTAAAACCAGCACCTTGAATTAGGCTCAGAACGCTATAGGCAAACAGTGCAGATCTCAGAGCACTGGTGTTATGTGCTCCCTATGGCCCGACCCTGTCAAAAGATGGGCCGCTGCATTCTGCACCAGTTGCAGCTTCCGAACCGTCGCCAGGGGCAGCCACATGTAGAGCACGTTGCAGTAATCCAGCGTTGAGGTGATGAATGCATGGATGAGGGTGGCCAGGTCAGAGTTCAAAACATATGGCCAGAGCCTCCACACAAGATGTAACTGGCGAAAGGTTCCCTTCGCCACCACCTCAATCTGGCAATCCAGTCAAAGGCTGGGTTCAATAGGACTCCCAAGCTTCAGACCTGGGGAGCCAGCGGGGGGTGGACCCCTCATTGAGGGGAGCCATCACCCCCACCGCCCGACCCACCAACATCACCTCCATCTTATCGGGATTCAGCCTCAGTCTGCTCCGCCGCATCCAGTCAGTCACTGCTTCCAGGTACTGGAAAAGCACCAAGACTGCAGAACCTTGGTCAGTTGAAGACGAGAGGTATAGCTGGGTGTCATCAGCATATTGGTGGTGATGCACACCAAACCCTCACAACCTCCCCTGGGGGTTGCATATAGATGTTAAACAATAATGGAGACAAAATAGAACCTTGCGGTATGCTGCAAGAGAGATCCTGGGGGCTAGCTGTTTCAGCCCCCAACACCACCTGCTGGCTCCTTCCTGAGAGGAACGATCAGAACCATCCAAGGACCGTCGTGTTCACCCACCCACCCTAGGGACCGCGATTGTCTCAACAATAACTCATGGTCCACTGTATCAAAAGCAGCCAAGAGAGCTAACAGGACGAGTAGTGTTGAATGCCCTGAATTAATCTCTTGGCGGAGGTTGTCCACCAAGGCCACCAAGGCAGTCTCGGTGCCGTACCCTGGCCAAAACCCCGATTGAAAGGGGTCTAGAAAACTGATGCCATCCAGGTGATCCTGGAGCTGCTGTGCCACAACCCGTTCAATAATCTTCCCTAAAAAGGGAAGGTTAGAGACAGGCCGGTAACTGGCTGGTGCGTCAACGTCCAAAGATGGTTTCTTTAACAGGGGCTGCACCACCACTTCCTTGAGACAGTCTGGCACCCTACCCTCCCGAAGGGAGGTGTTGATCACCCCTGCCAGCACCGGCCCCAGGGTCTCCCTGGAAGCTTTCACCAAACAGGACGGGCACAGATCTAATTTGCAAAAGGTGACCCTAACAGACCCCAGGACACCCTCTTCATCAGCTGGCGTCACTTCCTGAAACTGATCCCACAAAGATGGACCAGATGGGACATCCATAACCCCAAGCTCTCCTTCCTCTGCATCAATCCCGGCTCCAAAATTGTGCTGAATCCGAGCGATCTTCTCTGCAAAGTAGGTGACAAACTCCTCACAGTGGGCCTGGGATATCTCCCCCTCCAGGTGGAGGGAGGCTGGACTGACCAGCCCCCTCACCACCCAGAAGAGCTCCGCTGGACGTGACTTTGCAGCAGCTATGAGGGTGGCAAAGAAGGAATTCTTTACCACCCTCACGGCCACAGCATAGGACTGCAAATGGGCCCGATGTTGTAGCCAATCAGACTAAGTGCAAGAACGATGCCAGTTTCATTCTAACCGCCGTCCCTCCTGCTTCATACACCGCAGCCCCTTAGTAAACCAAGGAGCCCTACGATGATGAAGCGGTAGCAGCAGACGCCTCGGAGTCACCCGATCGATGACCCCCTCCAGCAAGATGTTCCATGCTTGGATGAGATCATCAGCCTAGAACTAATCTCCCCCACTACCAGATCACCCACCTCAAAGCCAGAGCAGAATACCAGGTCGAGCATACCCCCCCCCCCCTCATGCATCGGGCTGTTGACCATTTGGGACATGTCCATGGTTGCCATGGTGGCCATGAAGTCACGCTCTGCCCCTGCGTAAGGATGCGGTAGAGATCAAAGATAATGTTGTCATGGCCCAAATTCTAAATGAATACTTTGTAGCAGTTTTTTAATAAGGATGATGACAGGGACCATTGTTCAGAAGACAAGATAGAGTGTGGGGTAATGGAAATTATCACAGCACATAATCTTCATCCAAGAATATTGAAGGAGCTAGAACATGACATTTCAGGTCCATTAGCTAAGATATTTAATAAATCCTTTAATTTAGGGGTGGTACCTAATGATTGGAGAATAGCAAACGTCGTAGCTATATTTAAGAAAGGAAGTAAAAGTGACACAGATAACTATAGACCTGTTAGCCTAATATCAGTGGTATACAAGATGTTAGAGACGATGCTAAGAGAGAGAATAATTAATGACAAGGTAGCAAAGGGAAAACATGATGAAATGCAACATGCAAGACCTATCTTTTTTTTCTTTTTCTTTTTTTTTAAATCTAGCTTTTTGGTTAGAGCGAATGCAGTAGATTTAGTGTAGTTTGGTTCTATTAAGGCATTTGATACTGTGCCGCATGGTAAACTACTGATTAAGCTGAAAAAGATGGGATATAACAAAAAGATAGTTAGGTACAAAGTTGATTAACTGGAAGAAAACAAAGGGTTGTGTTGAGAGGTGGACTTTCTAGCTGGAGAGAGGTTGCTAGTGGAGTTCCTCAAGGATCTGTCTTGGGACCCATATTATTTAATATATTTGTAACTGACCTATGATGAGGAAAGTAAGAGTGTGCTAATGAAGTTTGCTGATGATACCAAGTTGGGAGGAATTGCCAATGCAGAAGTGTATTGGAAAATCATATAGGATGAACTGAATGACCTCATGGATTAGAATGTTAGGAATGGGGTGGAATTGAATAGCACAAAGTGCAAGGTTATGCAGTGGGGTTTAATAATAAGCATATTATTTACCAGCTAGGAAATCATCAGTTAGAAACAGGAGAGGAGGAGAGGGACTTGGGGGTTATAACTGACCATAAAATGACTATGAACCCATCAGTGTGATGCAAGTGTAAAAAAGGCAGTGCTATCCAGGAATGTATTCCCAAGGGGATCTGAATTTACTGGTATTGCCAGTAGGGATAGGGAGGTATTGTTGTCTCTGTATAAGGCTTTGGAAAGACCACATCTGGAATACTGTGTTGAGTTCTGGACACCAGTGTTATAGAGGTGTGCATGTCGTTTTTGTTATATCAATGAAAACTAAATTTGTTGTTTTTGTTATTGTTATTGCAATAATGAAACCACAAAAAATAATAATGAAATCAATAATGATTTTTAAAAGTCGTTATTGATTTCATTATTGCCTGGCAGGTGTTTTTTGGAGGGAAATGTGGAGAGGGGAGGAGGGAGCAGACATCTCGGAGCCAGAAACAGTGTTGAACTCTTGAACTGGGAGGGGAAGGACCTGATGGATGTATCTCTGGCCAATGAGCAGCACAAGCAGGTCCCAGCAGTTGAATGGCACCCTGCGATTCCTCAATGACTCTGCCTCCCAGAACCAATCATTAGGGCTCTGGGAGAGGGCACTACAACCCTTTATATTGTAGGGCTGAACTGCTTCACTCTGTGTTAGCTCTCTTGCTTGTCAGGGTGTGTTTGCAGAAGCTGCTGGTGCTTGTACTAGAAATCCTCCCATACATATATCCCATTCCCTTACTCCCTTCCCTACCACCCAATCCTTATTCCTTAGGTACAGAGAGAGAGAGAGAGAGAGAGAGAGAGAGAGGTAGTACAGTTTATAGATAGAAACAGAGATAGTAGATAACTAGATATACCTCTGAGTTTTCCTTTTCCCTTCCCCTGTCTGTCTCCTTCTGTCCATATATTATATATAGATATAGATATTAGCTGTATATATATAGATTAGATATTTAGATACTAGGCTGTTTTATTATATATATTAGGATTATAGGATAGGAATTATTATTATTATTATTATTATTAACAAACATTTATATAGCGCCAGCAGTGTACCTGGCACTTTACAAAGTAATAAAATAGACACGGTCCCTGCCCCTAGGGCTTACAATCTGAGAGACAGGAGCTGGGGGAGAGACTTAGGAAGGGGAACAGAGGGAAAGACAAGGGGTCTAACATTCATGAAGATGCAAGGTCTCAAGTGCACGTACTTGGCTTGGTTACAATGAGAATGACAGCAGGCAGGTCCATGTTGCAAGGATAAGGGTAAAGAATATTTTGTATTATGCATAGGTTAGGTTTGGTTTAGCTTAGAATCTGAATATATTATATAAACAAAACTACATATTGTGTACAGTATATATTATTGTGTGCAGTTCTTTCTGTATCACAATGAGTAGGGGAATTAGTTCAATTTCTGACAATAATTCTTCATTGGCACACAAAATCAATACTGATACCAGTAACAATACCAAAAATAAAATCTTCATTTGAAATCGGTACCGATACTGATAAGGACAACAACAATGATAATGAAAAACAACATTTCATTATTAATGAGGACACATTTTAATAATGAAAATGATAACTAAAAACGACATGGAGCCCTGGTGCACACCCCTCATGTTCAAGAAGGATGAACTTAAATTGGAACAAGTGCAACAAGATTGCCAGGATGATCAGAGGAATGGAGGGCTTACCTTATGAGATGATGTTAAAAGAGCTTGGAGTATTCAGCCTATCAAAAAGAAGACTGAGGGGAGATATGATTACATTGTACAACTATATCAGGGGAGTTAACACAATAGAAGATTTGTTCAAACCAAAGGCAAGCATGGGTACAAGAACTAATGGATACACCTTGGTTATAAATAAATTTAGGATGGAAATTAGAAGAAGGTTTTTAATAATCAGAGCAGTGAACTACTGGAAAAAGCTTCCAGGGGCAGTTGTGGGAGCAAAGAATCTGACTAGCTTTAAAATGGAGTTGGATAAATCTATGACACATAACTTGTGATGTGCTTTTATTTGATGCTACAGGAAGAAATTTCCCCCCTCCAAGAATATATGTTAGGGTTGTTTTTTTCTTTCTTCCTGAAGCATCAAAGTTGTCTGCACTGCAGCTGGAGGGGGACTGTTGGGGCATTCTGAACCCTGGGCACTATAATTGTATATTAGGTGCCTGGCTGGTGGGGCCTGTGACTCTGTGCATCCTCAGGGTCTAACTGATCACCATATTTGGGGCAGGGAAGGAATTTTTCCTCTGGGTAGATTGGCAGTCAATTCTGAATTTTTTTTTGCCTTCCCCTGCAGCATGGGTATGGCTCACCTGTTTGGGACATCTGGATCTTTATTTTTCTAAAATAGTTCTCTGTTATTTCAGGCATCTGTGTGCTTTGGTTGATCTCAGTCTCGATTAGTGGGATTTTTCTGTGCACATAGTTGGGGTGTGGCAGGTCCTGCACTGGTGGAGAGGGCTGGAGTAGTTGACCCTTGAGAACCCTTCCAGCTCATTGACACTGTGAGAAACCAAACTGGATGCAGATTCAAAAGTACACAGCCTTTATGAGTGAGACTATCGAAAGGAGCTCAGAGTTTTCATCTTGGGCACCAAAATAAGGCTGTTTTTAAACAGGGGGGGAGGAGGGGGCAGGGGCCAGGTCGGCCGGGTCTGTGCACGCTTGGTGAAGCACACACACACTCCCAGTGGGCGGGGGAGGGTTTAGATGGCAGTGGATGGGTTTGCGCTCAGTATGCACTCCCATCATCCTGCCAGCCACCAATGCCCCCGCATGGTGCAACCCAGGATTTTCCAGGTTGCACCATGCGGGGAGGTGGATGGAGGTAGTTGGGGACGCGTGGATCACAGGAGCATGCACCCACCTACCCCCACTTTTACATGGGCACTACCATGCGTGTCCACTGGGTGGACCTGTGTGGTAGCATCTCGTGTAATAACAGTCGTAGTGTCAGATAAAAGGACTGATTCCCCTGCAGCGGCTCCCAAGGTGTCACCTATGGCCAAAGTTGTGTGCTGGATAGATGGTGGGAGATGAGCTGCCCTTTTGAATATCCCACCTTGATTGTGTGTACTGAGCTCGAATCTGGCCCTTAGTACAACACTAGATCTAAATACGTAAAGGGATACATGAAATGCAGATCCCAGCTCAGGCCCTTCTCTAGTCGAAAGGCATCAAAACAATGGAAAAGCTGGATAGAGAGACATAAAACAAAAGCGAACAAGCAGGCAGCTGCGATGCAGGAACATCAGCATGTCAGTTGGCTCTGACTTTGTTCCCTCAGCTGATGACATGAGACTGTCAGGTACTGTCAGTGTAATTATAGAAAATTGCTACAGGATAAACATCAGTGTATTTGGAAGAGTAATTGTGCTGCAGCATCAGGTTCCTTGCGGAATGTCAGGTAGGCACCAGTTTTAGCTCCTTGCTTCCTGACAAGCTCAGATTGAACTTGTTTTATCCTCCCTTCTTCTCCCCTTCTTATTTATTTCTCCTGTGACAGCAAGCACTTCTCTTTCTTGAGTTACCCTCTCCTTGGGGAGACAGGCAATTGGATGCAACATCCCCAAGGGGATCTGAATTTCCTGGAGCAAACTGGTGTGGAACGTTTTTGGAACAAAACTGAGTCTGAGCCAAAACTGGAGTCTGAGCCCAGCACTCGAGAACAGAAAACACCCTAGCAAATCTCCTCATTTCATTAGTGTTATTGTTTCATTTCCATGCATCTCTACACTTCTTGTTTATAGTAATCATAGCTTTCATTATTAAGCTAATCTGGTGGTGTTGTTACATGGTTTGCTGTAATTGTTAGATAGTTTGAACTCAAAGCTTGCTATAATTGCCAGCAGTCTAGGGAGGAAGGATGCTCGTGTAATTTAGGACCAAGTCAGGGCCTCAGGCAGGTTCGGATTCAGATTCTGGGTCAGTCACAGAGTCCCCATGTGACCTTGGGCAAGTCACTCGTAGGAAAACTTTCTCAAGTGCCTAGGTCCCATTTTTCAGAAGTAAATTAGGAGTCAGCCACTTATAACCAGAAGCTACGCTGTGTCTCAGTTTCCCATTTGTAAAACAGGGAATAATAACCCTTATGCTACTTTACAGCAGGGTTTATGATGGTAATTGCCATGTGGTCATGGTTATATAAAGTACCCAACTAAAAGTAGCATCTAGAGCAGTGATTCTAAAAGTTCTTGCCTGCATGACCCTGGAGACTTAGGCTGCTTTTAGATGTGCACGGCGCACATGCGTCGTAAAATCATGCTCCATGTAAAAATCTCACAGGCAGGGTTTAGACGTGACATTTCGCACATTAAAGTCGGTCACATATTCTTTTAAAGCTGTGAACTAAATACCTCGCTATCGATAATATAGAACCACCCATGGTTCTAGATCCAAGAGCAGGAATATCATGTGTGAGAGAATTTGAAATGTTCAGTCTGTGTTTCTAACCTGATTGGAAGCAAGAGGAATCGGATCACCAATCAGATAATCTACTCTGGTGAAGACTTCATGTTCTGAGACATCAAATTGCCTTTGGTGAGGGTGATGGGAAGGGGGTCTGGGGGCTAGGGGGGTTGGGGTTTTGTTTATTCTGTGACTTCCTCATTTTGTATTAGCATGGTTTTAACATATTTATATTTTTATTTTATTATTATATTTTAAATTGTTCACCGCCCTAAGCTGCCTTAGGCGGGAGGGGCGGGATATAAGTTTTTATATAAATATAAATAAATAATTTAAATAAACCCTTGGCCAAGAGTGAAGCTGCAGCAGCTGTCCACTGAACAGACGGACCGCAGCTCTGCCTCTGGCCGGTGCCCCAGGTTTGGGCAGCCCACTCCGCTAGCAATGCTCTGCGGTGTTACATAACACCACAAGCAGGGCTGGAGTCACCTCTGCTCTGCCTGCACATTTGACGGTCACCCAGGTGTGACATGAAGGAGAGCTGTAGGTGCCGTCCAGCTAAAATGTATTTATTTATTTGTTCATTCATATTTCTACATCAACCTTCCTGCAAAGGCTCAGGGCGGCTTACAGTCATAAAAACAGAATAAACAGGCCATTAAAAATCAATGAATAAAACCTGATACCCAACCCATCCCTATACCTTCCACCCTATCCCATCCCACCCTACCTTATCCCTGCCTGCCAAATGCCTGGCCAAATAAAAAGGTCTCACATCATTTCTGGAAGATGAGCCGGCTTGGACTTAGGTGGACCCCCCACTCCCAGAGAATGGAAGTTCCATAACTGTGGTGCAGGTACGAAGAATGCCTCTCATGCACCCTAGTCGTAAAAATATCACAGGGGAGATGGTACCTGCAAGGGGGCATCCCTGGCTGACATCAGGGGTCATGAAGGGACCTAAGGGAGGAGGTAGTCTTTCAGATACCTGGGACCATTTAGGGCTTTAAAAGTTAAAACCAGAACCTTGAATTGTGCCCGGAAAGCTATTGGCAGCCGGTGCAGACTCTGGAACGCTGGTGTAATGTGCTCCCAGTGACCCACCCCCAAAAAAAGATGGGCCACCGCATTCTGCAACAACTGCAGTTTCCAAACCATCTTCAAGAGCAGTTTCACATAGAGTGCATTGCAGTAGTCCAGCCTCAAGATTATGAAGGCACGGATGACGGTGGCTAAATCCGAATCAGCTAGAAACAGTTGCAGCCTTCTCACCAGATGTAATTGGTGAAAGACACTCTTGGGCACCACTGCAACCTGACAATCCAGGCTCCATCGGCTCACCCATGTTCAGTCCCCAATGGCAGCCAGGCACTGGGTAAGCACTGGGAGTGTAGGACCTGGGTCAGATGAAAAAGAGAGAGAGAGTTGAGTGTCATCAGCATATTGATGGCCCCTCACTCCAAATCTCTGAATGGTCTCACCCAGGAGCCTCAGATATACATTGAATAGAAGGGGAGACAAGATGGAACTTTGCGGGACCCCACACAACACGAGAGCACCCAAGGGGATGACGAGCCACCACCCATCACCACCCTCTGGGTTCTCCCAGCCAGGAATTAGCAGAACCACTCAAGAGTGGTACCATGCACCCCAGCCAGGTCCCGCAGCTGTGTCAACAACACCCCATGATCAACAGTGTCAAAGGCAGTCAACAGAGCTAACAAAATCAACAGGGTACAATTTCCCCTGTCAATTTCCAAGTGGAGATCATCAACCAAGACCACAAGCGCAGTCTCAGTGCCATACCCAGAACAAAAGCCCGACTGATATGGTCCCCGGAATCCAAAAGCATCAAGGTGTGCCTGAAGCTGCCAGGCAACCACCCGTTCAATAACCTTCCCTAAAAGGGGGAGGTTAGAGACAGGGTGATAGCTGGCAGGGGTGTCAGTATCAAGAGATGGTTTCTTGAGTAGGGGATCGACAACTACAGTTTTAAGGCTGTCAGGCACCCTGCCCTCCTGAAGGGATGTATTGACAACCCCAGCCAGCATGCCACGTCTTCCGGCTGGTTTTTATCAGCCAGGATGGGCATCGATCTAGTTCACAACTGGTTGGCTGCACCACCACCCCAAGCACATTCTCCACGTTGGTAGGCAAGCTCGATCGAAGCTGATCCAAGTAAACCAGACAAGACTGAGCCTCCTCAACCTCAGACTCTGACCCTGCACCCAAAGTTGCAGCACCCAAGTCAAGCCAAATATGAGTGACTTTATCTACAAAGTAGGTGGCAAACTTGTCACAGCAGGCAGCCAATGCCTCTAACTCTGGGCAGAGACAGCCAGGAATTAATAAGCTATTAACCACCAAGAAGAGCTGTGCTGGACAGCACTTTGCAGATGCTATGGTGAAGAAAGCTTAATTCACTGCTGCTACAACCATGGCATAGTTCCTTAAAAACAGTCTATGCCATAGTCGGTCGGCTTTGGTATAAGTCAAGCACCACCTGCACTCCAACCGCCTGCCCTCTCACTTTAGCAGCTTCAGGTCCTCCATATAGCAAGGAGACCTGTGCTGCCACCACAGAGGAAGCAGACGCCTGGGTGCCACCATGTCAGTAGCATTTGGGTCAAAATGCCATACCACAAATCAACTAAGGCATCGAAAGGGAAGCTGTTGAAGTGAGTGGGTAAACCCCCCAGAGAGTTTTGGAATCCTATTAGATCCATTAGTCTCCGGGGGTGGATTATCCGAACTAGTCCACCACCCCAGCACCGAAAGTGACTCTCTCGCAGCTGTATGATGTGGCCATATCCTCTTCAGAGTATTGTGATGTCATGATGCTCCACAGGGGGCAGGGCCACAACAGAAAGGGGCAGAAGAGTGTCCTTGCATGTGTAAAGTTAGCTGTGTGTGCACATGTGCGCGTTGTCATTCTTCTGCATGCATACATCTCTGTGTGTGAATATATGATGTGAACGTGAAGACATAACCATGATTATTACCATTTGCAAGCACAGCCAGTGTAGCCCATACTTCCCAACAGTCCCCATTTAGGAGAACAGTCCCTCTTTGAGTTCTGAATCCCACTGTCCCTCTTTCAGGGGGACAAAGTCCCTCTTTCAGGAGAAAGGGACAACAAGACCAGCATTCATGCCTCAGGCACTTCTTTCCTGGTTGCATCACAGGAAGAGCACTTGAGAGGACAATGAGGGGGTGATGGAATGACAAGAAACTAAGTGGAGTGATAAGCAGAGCTTCTGTCCCTCTTTATGCACTTGGAATTTTGGGAGGGATGCATTTTCATGTAAGTTATGTGAAAAGATGAAGCTTATTCAGTAAGAGGTGGAGTGTATTGGCTGAAGGAGCAGGGTTTGTCCTCCTTTGACTCCTTGAAATGGTGGGAGGTGTGGTGTAGCTTACTGGATATGGTGTTAGCCTTAGCCCTGGAAGACAAGGGTTTAAATCATCTCTTAGCCTTGAATTCACAGGTGGCTTTGGGAAAATCTCAGCCTCAGTTCCCCATCTGTTAAATGGAAATATAATAATAACAACCTACTTGAACAGGGCTGTTGGGATGGGAAACTAAAAAAGGTTTGTAAAGCACTTTGAATCCTTAAAGTGCTGCATAAATTATAGTAATAACAAACAGGTCATTTGAACAGAGAAAGACTTTACTTTTTGCAATTTAATTCCAACAAGTTCTTTTTTGTTGGTGCAGAAGAGAGGAGATACTTTCACATAGACCCATCCCTTGAATACTCATCTTGCTAATCAAAATACTGATGAGATTTTTCTGATAGAAAATGCAGAGAAACAGCAATCTTTCCTAGGTTAGGAGCTTCCGTAGTCCTGGAGCTCACACAGGAAACAAAATAGAGGTTCCAAGGTCATTATTGTGGCATGGCTACTAACAAAAAGCTTCCCTCCTGTTTCTTAAGACCATAGAGCCAAGATAAAAATATGAGTTGCCTACTGGGTCAGAACAATGGTCATTCTAGTGCTGTAGAGGCTTGTCCATAAAGAAGGTCACTTTACCCAGCACCCCGGAAGAAGACACACCCACTTAATTGGATTTAAAAGGCCGCACACTTTATTGACAACATTAGAAAGTGGGGAGGGGGGCATACTCCCTCCTGGGTCCAGCCTAAAACTATGCTTTGAGGTAATAACTAATGAACCTAACTGAACCGCCCGATGTCCCTTGGTACCACTAACATTATGTGCACTAGGTCATTCTCACGCCAGCCGCGCCTGGCTGGTCAGGGAGGTCCAAGCTCTCTCGTGACCAAAGTAGGAGGGAGGCGGCGGCTGCCAAAAGGGGACTGCCCCTGTCCTCCGATGTATAGCTCACCCCTTACTCCTAAGCCTGGGTTGGAAGCTGGCCACCCCTGCTCTAGCTTCCCCCATGCTCCATCTCTTAAGGAGATGACTTAACACACCACTAAGCTAATGAACTAATCCATAACACCCTAGAACCCTGCCACGTCAAACCTCCAGCAATTAGCTTGGCTGGTTTGAGATCCCCAACCCAGACCTCAAATCACCTGCACTAACTTCGCCTTAAGAACAGACAGATACACATGAACGCCCACCTCAGAAAGGTGGACACCATCTGGTCTGTATAGCTCAGACCACAATAATCGAATTCCAGAGTGGGGAAATGCAGTCCCCGCCTTGGACAAGGGCCAACCTCTCCACTTCCCGATTGATCTTCTTGCGGACCCTATCGACCTCACCCGGGCGAATTGCATTGGACCACTTTATTCTTTCCAGCATATTTGTCCAAATTAATTTGGTGGCAGACAACAGGCTGCCTACCTCCTCCAACCAATTCCTTTTAATCTTCACTACCAACTCTAAACCTGACATTTGGGGGATATTATTCTCACCCAAATGGACCACAAGAATATCGGGTTGCCACCCTCTCGAGACCTCATGGATGAGCGGCATTAGCTGCTCCAACCTCATGCCGCATCTGGCCTTCCACATAACTTCAGCCTTGTCACTGAGACCGAACTGGGTACTCCAGTGAGAATGGCATGCAGCTTTTCCTGCCCAATAAACAATGCTGTGGCCCGCTATCCATATCAGCTTGCGATGACTCCCCGGTCCTACTCCTACAGAGGAAAAACAGGCTAGAGTTAGAAAGCAAAAGTCAGTGCAGCAACTGTCTCAAATAAGCACGGAAGGCCGACGATCTCCACCTCTCTAAGCTTTGTATCATGCCCTCAGGCATGCCTATCGCAGCGGCATAGCTTGCCACTCCTATGCAAAAGGAGTGCAATGCAAACCTGTGTGCAGGCTGATGTGCCTGAAGGAGAGTACGATGAAGGACAACAGAGAATTGATGTTGCGTCAGTGCTGAACCATCCTTGTGTATGAGGAAGGGGTCATCGAGAGGAGGACGGATAGACCAGTACCTACCCACCGAGGCCACTGGGTACAATTCAGGGGAACCCACCCTGTACAAGATGATTGATTGACCCCACTGCCTCTGATTGGTCTTGGATGCCCGCAACTTAATGGAAAGGGACTGGGGTAAGACTGTCACATCCCTATAATTAATCACTCGAGTTGCCGGGCCCCGCTTAGATGCTGCCACCAGCTCAGAGACTCTAAATGCTCCAAAAAATGCTAACTTGAAAGCCACATCAAATAGGAGGACCTCAAAACCGTCAAAACATACACTCACTAATCCACCTGTTAAAGCAAGAAGAATCTCTGGGGTGATGGGCAACCTATTATCTTGGCTGGGGCCTCTCTGACGTGACCATGACTCAATCATTTTTTTGGAAAAGAAACCTTGATCCGGTGGGGGGTGACCGGCAAGCTTGCTGGTAAAAGCTGCCACCACCAACTTAACTGCTATACTAGGTGGGGCCAAGCCCTGCGAGTGCAGTGACATGGTAAACTGCAGGACTTGGACTTCAGGGATGGGGAAACCGAGCTCCCATCCCTTGTGCAACCTAAACTCCTGAAACTCAGTGAAAGACTGGCTATGTGCCCACCATACTGCCTTGAATAGCTCAACTGTCCAATTTTCCATATGTCTGATGGCATGGGCTCAGGTTCCTCGCGAGCTTCTGGCACCAGAAGATGGAAGCGGTCCATCTGGCAGCGAGAGAGTGCATCGGCTATGCCATTGTTGATTCCGGGAACATGCTTGGACGTAAACAGAATATTATTTCTAAGGCACTGGAGAACAAAGACCCGGACCAAACCCATCACTCTAGGGGACTTAGATGACTGGGTGTTAAGCACGTGGACAACTGCTGTGTTATCGCACCAGAAAAGCACAGACCTATCCGCAAATTCTCTTGGCCATAAGTGTACAGATAAAATGATGGGATAAAGTTCCAGGAAGGTAAAATTGAGAGTTATACCCGTCTGCCCATGCGGCGGGCCACCGTGACACACAGCACCTGCCCTGGAAATAAAGGCCGAAGCCCAAAGACCCAGATGCGTCATTCTGGACTTGGAGATCAGCTTCCAGCAACAACCTACTTCTCCAGAGGCTGACTCCATTGAAGGAAGACAGGAAATGTCTCCAAATAGCAAGGTCCTCCCTCATGTCCGCTGTTACCCGAACATGATGGGGGGGGGGGGGAGGCAGATTGCCGGGGACCTTGGCGTAGAGCCGGAACAAAAATGCCCGGCCTGGCACCACTACCCGACAGGCAAAGTTTAACCAATAAGTCTTGTAGCTGCTGCACCATGACCTTGCTATGTACAAGGCATTCATTAATCGCCCCCTGGATGGCAATCAACTTTTCCCGAGGTAAGTGGGACTCCTCCTTAACCTTGTCCATTTTGATCCCAAGGAAGATGAGCACAGTGGTAGGCCCCATGGTCTTCTCTGGGGCCAGGGGAACACCTAATTCCTCCGCAATGGACTGAAAGGTGTGTAAGAGCCATTCGTATTCTCCCAAGCCCACACGTCCCAAGAACAGGAAGTCATTGATATAATGGATGACATGGCACAGGCGCACCTGGAAGCGGAGTAATGAGCTAAATCTCTCAAAAGCCAAATAGAAGATTGAACAACCCATTGGCATAGCCTTATCAAAATAAATGTTTCCTTTAAATTGGAAACCAAGAAGCTCGAAGTCGTCTGGGTAGACTGGGAGGAGGCGAAAGGCTGCCTTGATGTCACATTTTGCTAACAGTGCCCCTGGGCTGCAAAACCTAGCCATCTCTATTGCCGCATCGAAGGACGCACAGCGAACAGTACACAACTCAGTTGGGATCGTATCATTGACTTTCCTACCCCATTTGGGTAGGAGAGGTGGTGAATGAGGCAGAACTCTCCAGGTGTCTTCTTTGGAACTATCCCTAGCGTGGACACGTGAAGCAAGGGCGTGGGCGGGCACCTGAACGGACCCGCCACCCTTCCTTCAGTTATTTCCTTTTGGAGCTTGGTGTGCACCAAATGCTCCTGACTTTTGATTGATTTAAGATTCTCCACCCAACTTCTGGTCTTAAATTTGCCCGCTGGGATCCTAAAACCTACCCTAAAACCTTCAACAATGTAACGAACCTCCTCGCGCATTGGGCATTCGGTTAAAGCCCTACTCAGCGCTCTATGCCTGACCAGGGTTGGGGCCCTTGCCGCTTTTCGCTACTGGGCCACCTGCTGTGAATTTGGCTGGGGGGCCTGTTCTTCCCTTGGGACCTAACCCTGTTGCAAAGGCAGGCTGCATGGCTGCCTGCACAACGCTAACATGCGTGCCTGAAGCGGCAGGGGGAGCGGGCGCAACTCCCCGACCCATTCTACTCCCAGCACATGGGCCCTTTTGTCCCGGTACGGTGCCCATCCACCCGAAAGGGTTCATTGACCAAAGCATGGCCACTGTCTGTCCGAGGGGTGTTATTCACGTTACTCATACACTCCAACCACAGGTCCTGAGCATATGTGTCCCATCGAAGCCCCGGGGTTATAGAGACTCTTTTTCTGAAGGCCTCGTCATAGCACAACCAGGCCCCCGGGTTGCCCATGTCATAAGCCCTGTGCACCATATCTTTGTATTTGAGAAGCTCTAAGGCACGCTCCGGGGACACTTGTAACATTACTCCCATCAGGACTGAAAAAGCAGCCCACCAATTGGACCAATTACGGTCCACTTTAGGTCTTTTAAATTTCTCTTTGTCCTTACCCTTGTCTTTGGTCATGGGGTCTGGAATGGGGTCACTGAAAAGAAGGGCGAATACATCTATGTATTTTCTATTCCACATTTTGTCTCTGATGGCCTGCATGAGGTGAGCGCCAATCGGTGCATTGACCTCAGCATAGCCTCCATCCAGGGGAGGCAGCTCATGACCAGAGGATACCTCCGACGAACACACTGGGGCACTCTGTCCCCCACGTGCCCACACCTGCCCCACCTGGTGACCTGCCCCACCACAAGGGAGGAAGCCCTGGCAATGGGTGTCAATGGGAGCGCACGTTCCAGCACTCGTGCCAGCCTGAGCGGGCCACGGGACTCAAATACCAACCCATCCCAGCCTCTGCTGGGCTGGAGCCTCAAGCGAAAGCCCGCGGCGGCGGTCCATACAGCAGCTGCTACAGTGGGGTTCCCCTTCCCACACGGGGTTCTTGTATGCGTCCCTACCTTGTAGTGGTGTGGGGGCATCCAGCTACTGTCTCTGGCTGGGGGGTGGCATTGCAGGTGTCCCTGTCTCCTGTTCCTGCCCAGGTGACTCCTGTGCTGGTTGTGGCATGTCCGGATGCTAGCGCGCGCACCTCAGATTCCATCAACTCCATCCAACCAGCGAGATCTTGAATCCGCTCCAAAATCACTATAGACGGGTCATCTCTCAGTCGCTGCCTGGGGGTGTGTGTCCTCCCCGCTGTCGGGAGACAAATTACGCCTACCCCCCCACCTGGGTGGGGGAGGGGGGCTGGGCAGGCTGGGCCACCGAGGGGGCGTGCTGTCACACCGCCTCCTAACCTCGGGGGGAGGGGGGGCATTCCATCTGGGCAAAGGAGCACTCCCAGCCCCACCTGCCAGTGCCACACTGTCCCGTTATCTAGCTGGGGGTCTGGCTTGTCTATCAGCCCTCCTGGGCCGGGCCTGGATGGGGGTGGGAGGCTCTTGCTGGTTCATCTCCCTGCCATTACAGAACCCTGGCGACACACACACCCCTTTGTGGGGGGAGATTCCCCCCCCTTGCATGTACCGCGGGGGCCGGTATCCGGTCGCTCACATGACCGGCTCCTCTCCTGAAAATTTGGGTCTGGCAAAGGGGGGTGGTCCGCAAGCCCCCTCAACATGTCCTCGCACCCCCCCATTCTCTGATGCAAGGAGACCAGAATGGCCTCTGCCTGTTTCTGAATTTGGGGCACGACCTTCACTGTAGGCCACCAGTAACATCCTCGAGGTGCTGGGGGCTTGCTAGCCCCTTTAGATTGACCCTCCCTTTCCTGCCCATGCCCAAATCCCTTCCTTTTGTGCCGCTGGGGGGGGTACTTGTTCTTAAGCCTGCCAGCCCGCTGTCACTCACTGCCCACCACCACCATGCGGCTCGCCGCCACATGTGAATGACGCCGCCTCCTCTCCTAGCCCTGCGTCCACGGCGCTCTCTTTTGAAGTCTCTCCATGCGATCGGCACTCCAGACAAAGTCCGCAAGCAGAGCTTCTGCTCCACGCTGCTGCTTGCGGTCTCATCTTCCCGCGACTGCTCCTGATCACGCTGCTCCCGAAATGGTGCCAATCAAGTCCCGCATTGCAAGACTTGGCTTTGTGCCCCTCTCTGCCATCCACACAGCAGCTGTCCTGTCCTCTTCCTTCTAGTGGGGGCAGGGCAATGACCACTCCCTCCTAGGCTGCCCCCTACCCCTCCGAGGAGTGGGGAGAGGGACTAGCAAAGTGGGAATGGGAAATCTCAAGAGAGAAGGAGAGGGACTAGCAAAGTTATGACAAACAACTCATATTGGCAGACGTTTCCCCTCCCCCATGTCCAGCAACAACCTCCACCCCAAGCCCCAATCAACAGTTCACCCTCTGCCATGACGCACAGTCCCAGACACCATGGAAACAGCCGCAGCAGCCAGTAACCCCTTCCTGTCCATGATCCCAGGAGCCGGTGCAGCCACTGGCAGCCCCGAGCAACAACAAGGGCAAATACTGAGTGGGACACACAAGACACTGATGTCCGAGCTTCTGTCCTCCATGGCGTTGACTCTTCTTTCATGTGTCATGGGGGGGGGTGTTGTTGTGCTTTGAGCCAAAATGGTGGTGTATTTTGTGCACATGTCTTTTATGAGCTCCCAGCAGCGCTGTGGGCAGGACCGGAGGGCAGCCAGCCACAGACCTGTCTACTGGTGTGGGTGGGTGCCCTGGTTCAAATGGGCAGGTGTCAGGGGCCTCTGGGGACACGGAGATGGGGGATTCCTGTCTCTGGCGCCCAGGACCACTGGCAAAGAGGTTCCCTGCCAGGGGTACTACCTCCCCTGAGGGTCGCATCACCATGGGCTCTAGCTGCCCCAGCAGTGGATGCAGGTGGCGTGGCTGGGAAGCCGCCAGCCCCCATTGGCGCAGGGGAGCGTGGACACATTGACACGGCTCTGTCGTCCCCGCCCCCACACTTGTGACACTCAGCAAGAGACACACTGCAACTGGCAGCCCCACCCAGACGCTCAGAGCATCTGTGGGGGCGTGCACAAGGAATATAACGCAGGATTAGCTCTAGAAACATTGCCGGTGATCAGAGCATGTTCCCTGTGAGACTGGCCCCTCTTTGACTTCTAAAACGTGAGTTGTGACTTGAGCATTGAAAGGATGTGTTTGGGTGGGTGTTTGGGTGGGTGTGGCATATAGAGAAGGACTCTTGTGGTGACTGAGAGTGTGTTCTGACCCTTCTTCCTCCTGGGACTCCTGTGTGCTAGCCCTGACCCTGTCCTACCCCTCTTCCCTCGGGACCCTACCCCCTTCATCCTCCACAACCAAAATACCCCAACCCCTCTACAGTGTGAGTGTGTGCATGCTTGTGTGTACTGTGACTGGAGGGCCTTGTCCTGTAGTCGCTTCCCTGTGATGAACTTCGGCTGGGCAACAGCCCATTAACCACTATATGACCCTGAGGGAATCCTAAGTCTGCTTCCCACACATTGGTGACTGGTGCAAGTGCGTGAGATTATGGGGAGTTCTTGCCCGGTTCTCTTATCCTTCCCGCAGGACCTTGCAGCAGGGGATGTATGGTCACCTGTCACCATGCACTATTTTTGGCTTTCCCTGCATGGTGCACTCTGGATTTTTTGGAAGTGTGCTGGGAGTGGCCTGGTGAGTGGGTGATATGTGGGTCACAGGAGCGCACATCCCCCTACACCACCTTCAAACAAGTGGTTGGATGAGTGGTTAATGGGTGGCCATGCATGGAAGCGACTCATTTAAAAACACCCTTTGTGTGTTCTGCAGGCAGCTGCCTCCCCATCTTTATTCCCGAATCCCTACTACTTCCATGTAGGGGCGGGCCCGGTACCAGTACCGGTACACCGGATTTTACCGGTTACCGGTTTCACAAAAACCGGATTCCCGGATTGAATCCGGTATACCGGTACCGGATTTATTGCATTGGTTTCAATGGGGCGCTGTGTCCCCATTGAAACCAATGCAATCAATTAAAATTAATTCCCTCCCCCTCCCAGGCTGCGCGGGTGGAAGGGGGGACACCCCCCACCCACCCTGCCCAGCCTGGCTTTTTGTTGTAAAAGATAGATGCAACAGAGTGAGACCCCGAGGCGAGCCCCCCCCCCCCACACCAGCGGCCGCGGCGTCCCCGCAGCCGCAGGTAAGTATGACCCGATCCCTGGGGGGGGGGGGGGTGTTTAACACCCCCACCCCCCCCAGGGATCACCCCTACAGCGCGCTTGCCGCTTACCTTGGGGAGCTCCGGCGGCGGCGGGCGGCCCGGCGGCTTCAGCGCCGGCTGTGGCTGCCGGCTTCAGGACGTTCTAGGCCTTCCGGTGAAACCCGGAAGTGCACCGGAAGGCCTAGAACGTCCTGAAGCCGGCAGCCACAGCCGGCGCTGAAGCCGCCGGGCCGCCCGCCGCCGCCGGAGCTCCCCAAGGTAAGCGGCAAGCGCGCTGTAGGGGTGATCCCTGGGGGGGGTGGGGGTGTTAAACACCCCCACCCCCCCCAGGGATCGGGTCATACTTACCTGCGGCTGCGGGGACGCCGCGGCCGCTGGTGCTGGGGGGGGGGCTCGCCTCGGGGTCTCACTCTGTTGCTGTTCTATCTTTTACAACAAAAAGCCAGGCTGGGCAGGGTGGGTGGGGGGTGTCCCCCCTTCCACCCGCGCAGCCTGGACTCGGGGAGGGTTTTTTTATAAAAAAACTGTTTGGCTGGGGCTTTAATTTTTTTTACATTGCAGCCATTTAAAAATGGCTGCAATGTAAAAAAACCGGAACACTGAAATCCGGTACCGGGCCGGAATACCGGGGCCGAATCCGATAATGCCGGTACGCCCGATACCGGCATTATCGGATACCGGATTGTGCCGGTTTCCCGCCCCTACTTCCATGCATTGGTTATTTCACTGTGCCTCTCAGCTTCAATTCATAGGCTCCCCGCAACTCTCTCTGCATACTGAGGTGAACTTTCTCTCTCTCTCTCCCTCCCCACTTCCACCCTGTTGTTTTCCAAGGCCACACAATGTTTTGAATTTTCTAATCACTTGGGGTGTTTTTAGAAAAGCATCTCCCCATCTTATTACACACCAATCACCCATCCATCTTGTATGTTGTAGGGCTGCATAGGGTGCCAACGCAACCCTGCAACATGCATGATGGGTGGAGAGGTGCTTGTCTAAAAGCACCCTTGTCTTTCAAAATATGTTCTGTATTTGACAAATGAAAAGACGTGGAAAGGGCTGTGTGTATGTATGTGAGAAAGAGAGAGAGCACCTCAGAATAGGCAAGGAAAAAGTTAAAGTATGCCAGGAATTCTCATGCATTGGCACAGGTGTGCTGTTATGCCATTTACTGATTCTGCCATTTTCCCCAGAACAGCTCACCATAAATCTTGAACTTTGAAAGTGGCTTGCAACCATGTTAGGGACTTGGAGACCACTGTAACAGGGTGATGTATCCCTCCAAAAAGGGGCAGTTAGAGAAGACTATTCCTGGGCTAAACGTGCACAAAATGAGGAGCTGACACTCCGAGGTTTAAGGACACCCCAAGCATGAGGTCCATCCATCCCTCATCTAGCTTGGCTAATAGCCATTGATGGACCAATTCTCCCTCAATTTATCTAATCCCTTTTAGTGATATTATTGGCCTTCACAACGTGAATCCATGGCAACAACTCCCACAGGTTAACAGTGCATCATATGAAAAGGAGTTCCTTTTGTTTGTTTTAACCAAACTACTTGTTAATTTCATCAGGTGTTCACTACACATACTATAGTATAAGATTGTTCCCTATTCATTTTCTCTGCACTTCAATGAACCCTTTCTTGCGGAAAGAAAAGACAGGTGGGATATGCACACTGATTATATCTGCACCCACTTCCTGGTCCTTTAAAGCCCTCAGTGGGCAGAGACTGGCTGAGACTTTGGTTATCCCTTTCGGACCCACTTCTGGTTACAGTGATACTGACAAGGCCCAGGGCGCAACATTTAGGAGATGGCGGCTAAGTGCTCTCTGCTATGGATGATAAAGGACTAGGCAAAGCCTTCATTTGTAAGGCACTCCGCACTTCCCATGAATAAACCCACCCATCCCAAAAGTAGGGTTGTCCATTCAAAACAGAGGGGCACTCTTTAGCCTCAGTGCTCTGTCTATGGAGTCCTAGTGGAGCCTGGGGGTTCTGAAATAGAGGACATTCCTTATAACACGGGACATCTGAACATAGAAGTCCCAAGAAGGCTCTGTGCAGTGTCATGACATTAGGCTGTGTTTGTCACTTAGAGCCGCATGACCTGTCCATGTTCAACAGCTTCAGTAAGAAAACTCCTTTATATTAACCACAGCCAAGACTTCATCAAAACAGTCCTCTCTTGTTCAGAAATAAGGATCCCCTCACACAGACTGGAGTCTGTCTAATCAAAGATTTGAATTACAACTGATTTAGTTATTTGGGATATTAAAAGAAACACTTCTTTTGCATGGAGCAATTTTATATCCATTAAATTCATGACTAGGGAAACATTAACATCAATACATGCTCCCACGTATATATAGTAAGCAAATTTTACAAAATCAGGTTAACTGATCATAATAACTTTAAAAATAAATTTTTGCAGTCTTTTTAATGCACACCCATCTCTTTCACGTTCACGATAAAAATACTGCTAAATTAAAGGGGTAGGTTTTCCCTACCTAAATCTTGTCTGTCACAAGACACTCATTTCATCTCTCTCTCTCTCACTCTCCTTTTCTTCCAAACCTTAAGTAGAACCTTGGCTTAAGACTTGGTTCAGAGATCAGTTGGAGTCTTTCCACCAAATTCAATTAACTTTGGATCAGGAGGACCCATCAGATGGCACTGATCATTTTATGTTCAACAGTTACTTGGTCTGTGCATAACTGGTACCATCGGCATGGGCTCCTCTAATCTATCTCTCTTTCAAAGGATCGGTTAAACATTTGGGCTTTGAAATTAAAGACATTGAGTGCAGAGATGCTTAGAGAAACAGAAGTCAATTCCAGTTGGAACATTTCTCTGGATATGGCCTCAGTTCAGTGCTGAAATCACTAGCTGAAAGAGAGTTAGCAACATACAAGAGGGAGAGGTGAAAAACATGTTGCTGTATTGTGGTGTGGATAATAATTTATTTATTTATTTATTTATTTAGTCAAATTTCTACCCCGCTCCTCCTAAAACAGGACGGGGCAGCTTACAAACACAAATATAAAATACATCTAAAAACAATTTAAAACATTCATGGCTTAGCTGTCCCTTTTTTGTTTTTTACAGAGCCATGATTGCCATTGCAAGTAGACTATGGGAGCCAAAGATTGGGAGAAGGGAAAGGGAGAGTGCCAAAAATAGCTTGGCTGGCGTCTGATCTAATCTCCAGTTGTAGGCATCCCCTGGCATCTAAACCCACCTCTACTTTAAATCTGAAATTTCCTCCTTATTTTTACAAATGAAGCCTCGGCTGCAGTCAGCAAAGGAAGCATCTGACTCAGTCAAATGGCTTCATCAGTGAGAGAGACACTGTCAAGGTTGTTAGGCCTATAAATGGACCTGCCTTGACTGACAGTGCTCCCAATTGGTAGTCATGCCTTCAGGACTCACTCCGCATGAGTCAATCAGCAATCATGGCAGTGAGAAGCAAATAGTCTTGGCTTGAGACAATGATTATAGTGCAGGCAAGGGCTGTGCAAACACTGCCCACACACCTTGCTGCCCACAGGGTCCTGCTGATGCTGCATCATTGGAGACTGGCCTAGTGCTGTAGAGCTCCAGTTTGGATCCCGACTCCCCATGGTTCAGTGGTGCTTGGACGCAGGGTTTCAGTTGGGGCCAGTCCATTGCAGAAGGTGAAGAAGGTATCACTTGGTGAATTTCTCTGGCATGGGCTAAGCTCTAGGTCAGACTAGATCACAACAGCCCTTCTGGCCTTAAAAATATATGAATCCAAGACCAATCGGGTACCAGTTTCTCAGGCTGCCTTTTGACCCACCACTTCCTCTGCCACCTGACTCCTTATCTCCTCATAACTACCCACCTAACACTGCTTAGAGCACATGTTAAGAAAGACTGGGGTCCTTGGGGCATAGGCTACTGGTGGTTCACAGAGAAACCCTTTCTGGTCATCTACAGAATTACCTAGATAAAAAACCTTTGGTTTAAGAAGTTTGTTAAGGTGGCATTACAAATTGCACTCAAACATTAAGATGACAGTAAATTGTATGTTAAGGTACCTTTATTAAATATCAGGCCAATCTCTACATTTTTATTTTCTTATTCATTAATAAAAACAATTATGACAACTGAAATTAAGCTGCATATGTGCAGTATGGTGACTGAACAATACTTATATGTGATGAGGAATATATACAGTTTAATTTCAGTTAAGTCATAATTTAACAGGCCTATAAGGAAAGGAAAATGCAGTTAAAACTGCTGCTAGGTCTGCTACCAATTTGAAAAGGGGATAGGGGAATACTAGTTTTGGAGAAGGTGGAAAGTATGGCTGGCTTGGTAGTGAGGGGTGTTAGCTTGAGGAGGGAGGAATGGGGCATGGGTCTGGCTCAAAGGGGGTTGCTGGCTTGAGGATGGGAATGGGGCATGGGTCTGGCTCAGAGGCAGTTTCTGGCTTGAGGATGGGAATGGGGCATGGGTCTGGCTCAGAGGCAGTTTCTGGTTTGGGGAGGGGAAATGGCGTATAGGTCTGGCTTAGGGGGTGTCACTAGGTGAGGGAGCAGTCACTGGCTTGGGGGGCATGGGGCATGGTTCAGGGGAGGATCACTGGGTTGCTGGTTTGAGGAAATGGGAATGAAGCATGAGACTAGGCACAGACAAGGTTGCTGATTTAGGGGAGGGGGAATGGGATACGAGGTTGACTCAGGAGTGTCACTTGTTTGGGGGAGGGGTTTCTGGCTTGGGGAGGGGCAAATGAGGCTGCCAAGGCCTCACCATTTCTCTCTGGTTGAGCTGGCGTCTGCTGGGCTGGGCCTGCTGCAGTGCTAGAGACTGCAGTTCTGAGATACCAGCAGGCTCTGTAGGTGGGGAGGGCTCACTCACTACAAGCTCCCCAAGCAGCTAAGCTTCACTACAAGCTCCCCAAGCAGCTAATCTGAGAGTTAGAGAGCAGCCCCATTCCAAGCTTGATATGTGCTGAAGTTTTAGGGGTCCAGTTCAAGATCTCGAATACCTTGGGTTCACTTGGAACCTGCATACATAGCCCTAATATTTGTATTTCAAATACGGAACCTGAAAAGGGCCTTTGGTGTTTGTTTATTTTTGTTTTATTGAAACCCAAATGCACAACTCTATTCCTGCTTCAGTTATAATTGGCTCTTCATAAGATCAGAGACTAGATGGTCTCTCAAGATACTTTCCAGTCCTAAATTTCTGTGATTTGATTAAGTTAAAATGTTTGGGCAAATGGAATTTTTTCCTTTTCAGGTGCACTGATGGACTGCCATATTTCATCATGAGGAAGTTGTCAGGAAGAAAAAACCCATGAGAGAAGAATGGTGCCAAAACTACACCTCCCACAATGCACTCCAGTGGCTTGACAGTGCCACCTGCCAGAACCGCCAATAGTTGGGGTGGGAAAGGGGTTTCATCCTGGGCCTCGGCATTCTGAGATACGCGAACTGGATGACTTTCCCCCTTCCATAGCTCACAAATGGCTTTTATATGGGGCCCAGCTAGGAGATTGTCTAAGCCCTCAACATTTCTGTGGGTGGCACCATCCCCTGCAAGAAAGCTTTTCCATGCAACTGAATGGAAATTGTTTAGAACTCTCCTTCTGTGGAAAACTGACTTTTTTATCCAATTTGGGGCAAAAATACCAATCTGAATATCAGAATTTCCCATGGGAAGGAAAGCTCCTTGTACCAAGCAGTTCTCTTTCAACCAAACCAACAACAAATACGTCAGCGATGGAAGGTTTAAGATGGGGAAGGGAGGACAGCGATACATGATGCTTTGTGCCATGAGAGATGAATGAAGGTTACATTGGCAGGAATGTAAGGTGGTGTTTAATGACGCTAATTTCCATGCCCAGCCATTTTTCTCTCAGCGTCTAAGCACCTTGGTCTAGCTGCACCGCCTGCCCTTCCGCCCCATCCATTACACCCCACAGTGGCACAAGGGAGACACCAGCACCAATTTACTTGATAAATTCCACTGCTTGTTATTTGAGGGATCAGACAGGCTTTGCGCTTTCGGGAGATTAATTTTTGATTTATCGTCAGCAACGATGATTTATTCGGATCCTTCCCCAGGGCAAAGGCAGGGCTGTAAATATTTTAAATGCTGTTAGCTGGTGACAAGAAACATCGCTGGATGGGAAGCAGGGCAGATGGGAATTTGAAATCATAGCAGCCTCTCCACTAAATTACTTAAAGGCAACTCTGTACATTTGCTAGTCTGTTTAAAATGGGAAGAGAGGAAAGGGGGGAAAGGAAACATATTAAATTGTTATCTTATTAACTGAGACAACATCTCCAGTTTTCTCGGCAGAGTCCATTTGCTTTCAGTCCTGCTGCTGATTGGATTGAATTGAATTTCAGAGCCTGCTGTGGCATCATTGAGGGCACATTATACTCCCTGGTGAGAGGAGCAGGGGGTGCCTTGGAAGCGTCAACGCTTTCCCAGATGAAAGCAATCATGGGGACTGCAGTAACCAAACATGGTTACTCCGCTCCAGCTTGGAGGTCTGCTAGGTCCAGCTAGGTCCCGTCTGCATCAGTGTAAACCTAGAGCAAGGAGAGGCGTAGGAGGAGCTCGCCCCTGCAGCTGTTCCAGAGCTCCTAGCAATTTATAGTGTCTACATGAGGGGATTGATACCAGTGTAGCTACCTCAGAGACTAGATTCAGGGCAGTCTCTTGGTGCAGACAAATCCTCACCTTCTCCAGATTGTTATTATATTTATTGTTTATTGATTTATATCCCACCCTATCCCTGAAGGCTCAGGGCCATTTACAACATATTAAAAAAAGAATTACACATAAGTGATAAAAAAAAAAATCATATTCCCTTCATCACCCCCAGACATGCCTTAGCATTCCCCAGCTCCCATCATCCCCTCTGACAGCCCCTAACTCCCCTGCCCACATATCCCTGCCATACACCCATACACCCCATACCTTTTCCTGTCCCTTACCCTCAGTGCAAGTGGGGGGGAGGAGGATTTGTTTTCAAATTTTCAAAAATTTAATTTTCGTAGCTTTAACTTCTCTGCATTTCCTGTTTTTGGAGAAGGTGAGAGTTCCATGACGTGTCCAAATGAACCCCAATAATGCAGTCTTTGCCAAATATTGTAGAGAAGCTGATTTTGTCTCCTTCATGGCTGAGTAGCCCTGCGTTTGAGAGTCCCCAGCTGTCTTCATCTTTACCCCAAAGTGTACAGAACTTGTAGTGGCGCCTGTCCAGATTCCTATCTGAAGTCCCAGTTTCACTATCATGTTGCCAATAGGGCTGTGGGCCTGTGTTCCAAATGAACCCCAAATTACCTGAAAATGGGATATCCAGGGATCCTGAGCTGACCCCCAAAATTGCAGTACAATATCTGGCTCTGATGCTGTCACAAGCCCGTCCGCACCACAGGTCAACTGAGGAGCCATCTACATGGGGCAGGACTCTCAGACCTTGCTGAACAAAACAACTGATTGGGGGGCCAGAGGAATGTGCTCACCCCAGCTAACAAACAGCTGATAAGGGGGGTGAGGAGCTGTGTTCACCCCAGCCACAGCTGATTGGGGGCCCCGGAGGAGTGCGCTCATCCTGGCCACCAAACAGCTGATTGGAGAAGCATGTTCATCCTGGGTGCCAAACAGCTGATGCCCCCCCCCCCCCATAAGCTGTTTGAGCCAGGTTGAGTGGGAAAGCGGCAAGGCAGGGAACGGTTCGATTGTTTTTTGAATTGCCCGAACATCGCGCCTCGGGGGCCCCCATCAGCTGTTTGGTGGCTGGTGGGGTGAGCACTATCGTTTGGGCCCTTGCCTCGTCCAGCTGCATGGGCCGACCAGGCAGGAGGTGTCCCCGTGGCCCCACATTAGCTTGGGTGAGGCAACAATAGCCTGCAATACATTACTGGTCTTCTCTTGCTGATGCATCACGTAGCAGCCAGGCGCCCACCCTGAGGTGGAAGTGGGTGAACATCTGGTGCCTGCCACGCAGACAGTCAGCTGCATCATAGGCTAATGTGGCCTAATGTGGGGCAATGTGGGGTGGCCTGATGTGCAATAACCTTGCATGTGGCCTTACCCTATGAGGCAGGAGGTAGCATAGCAGCTGCTGCTTTTTGCTGCTGCTGCTGGCTGTTCTTGGAGTCAAGGAGCTTAAGAAGCAAAACTGCCTCCTCCTGAATGTGAGTGAGTGAAGTCTGCAAAGTGGCTGGCTGGTTTTTCTGCCCAGGGCTATTAGAGGGAGTAGCTGCTGAGCATATTCCAGCCCTGTCCTTCTGGCTTGGAGCAGTGGCTATTCATTTCCCCGGCTTAGACTGGTGATCACTTGGGCACCACCAGTAGGCATAACAGCACCAACGCTACCTTTTGATGTGTGCTGGGACAGACAGGAGCCTTTGTAAAAAGATCTGAAACCAGGTAAAAGCTTCAGCAGCCCTGCACTCCCTCAGGGCTAATGTTCCTAATGAACAGAAAACACCTCTTCCCTACTTACAAAAGGGCTGTGGCTGCCCATTAGTCCTGAAGGAATGCAGAGCTGTTGAGGCTTTTACCTGGCTTAGGAAGTTAGGATCTTTCCACAAAGGTGTGATCCTCACCTATCAAAGTCAATGGAAACTGAGCCACTGACTTAAGCAAAGACAGGATTTTACCCATTATCTATTTCATCAGCACACATCAAAAGGTAGTTCTTGTGTTCATATGCCTCCCCATGGCAGAATGAGGATTGCACCCGGTTTGTTTATTGAGGTTAGCTTCCTCTAAACTTTTCCACTCATTGCTGCCTTAGATCTTGCAGGCAATGGTGTAGGGTGTTAGAACGTTGGGTGTTAACAAACATGACAGTGGCACGCTATGACCCACTTGGGCCCTTTTTACACAGACGCTCTAACACCCATAAAATGGGTGTTACATTTTATTATACATGTTGCAGGGCACCACTGCAACCAATCACCATGCGCCCTGTGCACACATGATGCCTCCACCCAGTTCCTCTGGGCGGAGATGGGTGTTGGCCGGTGGGTGGGGAGCATTTCTCTGGGTGGAGATGGGTGGGGGCATCTGTGTAAACGCCACTTTCGGTGGGTGTTGGTGAGTATTTGCTCCCGGCCAACACCCATCTCCACCCAGAGGAACTGGGTGGAGGCATCATGTGTGCACAGGGCCCATGGTGATTGGCTGCAGTGGTGCCCTGCAAAATGTATAATAAAATATAACACCCATTTTATGGGTGTTAGAGCATCTGTGTAAAAAGGGCCTTGGATTGGTTTTGGCCCACAGGCCACCATCACATTTGTTAAGGGCCATTCAATTGTCCTATGATTGAAGTACGGGATTACTTTAATCATCTGCTTTTCTATGGACAGAATTGCTAAAGCATTTAGTCTTTCTTCTGAGGGTGGGGCTAGTTCCATAGCCCGCAGTTTCTGCGCAGCAGTGTGCCCACAATGGGGGTGCACAAGATTCCTGCACAGGTGCACGCATTGTAAAGTGCCTACAAATGCTTATAATAATAATAATAATTAATGATCACTCTGATTCTACAATTATCATCAGAGTGGTCACAACATTTTGCAGCAATTTCACTGTTTCTACAAAGCAAATCTGCAGATTCTTGCCCAGAAGTGTGTGCAGTAATGCAGAAGCATTATTCTGTGGAACAGAAACAAGAAATAGAGGAACTTCCTGTCTTCTTCCAGCATCTGAAGAAATCCCCTGGCCTCACAATCAAACAGCGCTGGTATTGAAATTCCATGAACTTATTTGCTGAAAACATTCAATGAGAGCCTCTTGATACTCAAAGACCACATTCACCATCCGGAAGTTGAAGTTCCATCAAGTTGCACCTGCTCTGGGGAGCCTTCTCTTTACCACCGCATCCAGAACTTCAGTCCTTTTTGGAGAACATGAGAAGAAAGCTGAGAAGCCGGACAGATCTGCAAAAAAATACCTTCATTGCCTTTATTTGGGACACTGATTGCTGCATTACTAAGTTTAATTGATGGGCTTAACAGTGAACATAATGGGCATTTGGGTATCTGTCCTGGATCCTCTTTTGGACTCTCCCATGCTACCCACATGTCATGCTAGCACCTTCATAACTTTGAGAAATGAGTTTCTGCTTGTCCACGTCCTCTGTGAAAATAGCATCTAATTGCTAAAGTAAGGCTGCGGCAACAGTTTCAGTATGAAAGTCTGGCAGCTGCGTGAATCGGGTGTTGTTGTAATCCACCCTTGAGGTTACGAAAGCATGGATGAAAGCAGGGGCGGACTGGGAACTTAAAATGGCCCTGGAAAATATTCTGAAAGTGTCCCATGTTGTAGGCGGGGCCAATAATAGGCGGGACCAGCTGGAATTTTGACACTGCCATGGAATATGCAATGAATACAAAATACACACTGAACACAGATCTTGCCCTCAAGGCAAGGTTTTTATTAATCTTCAACCAAAGACACCCTCTTCTCCTGCTAGAAGGCTTGTCTAGCTCGTGACAGTTTACAAAAATACAAAATACAATACAGTAGAACCACTAAAATCCACTAAATACAATACAATGTACAATATGTACAATACAATATTGTATTGTACAATACAAAATACAATAAAGTAGCACAACTAAAATATCAATAAAATGCCAACATTGACATTTCCCCCACAGAACTGTGCTGCTCTTTCTTACATGCTCTTGGTGCTTTGTCTACCTGCTACTGCTGGTGTCTCAAGCTCTGTTGCTGGGCTGGATCCAGGAAAGTTGGGCCCCCCGTATGGATTGAATTGATAGGAATTATTGTATTAAAATAAATCATTCAAAGTCTGTCTAAAATGTAATAAATACAGCCTGTCCCAGGCCAGGGGATACACACACCTCTCCAAACCCCTCTCCCCAAACCCCCAAACCTCTCTCCCATTCACCTGACCCAAAGAGAGAGAGAGTGTGCATGTGTGTGTTTGTGTGTGTATGCATGGGTATGTCTGTTTGTGTTTGTGTGTGGGTAGCCTGTATGCATGGGTATGTCTGTGTGTCTTTATATGTGTGTATATGAAGAAGTAATCAGTGTCTAATTATGAATAATGGGAAGTGCTGCTGCTATAGGGTATGATATAGCTGTCAATCCTACAATTATTTTGTGTTGGAACCAGTTTTGTAGGCATGTCTAATTTAAATAAAGATGAAATTTACAAGTTTTAAGGAATAAAACTGAAAAGAAATGGAAAATAGACATTGTAAGAAAGAGAGAGAATGTATCTGTTTGAGCAGCATTAAAACAAAGTAGCAGCAGCTCATATGCATGAATTTCAGAGGGGCATTTCTTATTTAATTCAGCGCTGTTCTAAGGCTGTCTCTTTTGCCTGTGCTGCACAGCTGCCCAGGTTCTCAGCTCAAGCTTATGAAACTCATTCATAGGTTATGAAACTCATTCATTCTGACACACACTCACACACATTCATTCTCTCTCTCACACACACACATTCAGTCTTATACACTCATTCAATCTCAGACTCCCATTCATTCATTCTCACACACACACACACACACTCATTGATTCAGTCAATTACACACACACTTAATTCTCTCCTACACACACACTCACTCTCACACACAAATTCATTCTGTCTCACACACCTCCAATCACAATAAAATTAATTCATTCTCAGACATATCACACACACATTCATTCTCTCTCTCATACACACATGCTCTGACCTCTCTCTCTCTCCCTCACACACACACACACCTAGCCTTATGAGGCAAAATTTCCTACTTGAGATGGCATCTAAGTCAGCATTCAAAACCTGTCTGAAATATAATAAGAAAATGCGGAGACAAGACTGTCACAACCTCTGTTTAGTTTGTCTGGGCAGTAGGCACTGAACATGACCCCAAGGACTGTGAACACTGTAATCTTCTCACTCAGAGGACTCCTCAGCATTGGTACTGAGGAGATTGTGGTAACTGGCGTGGGAGAGGGTAAGTCATCCCCTTACACCCTTGCCGGCCAGTCTCTCCTCAAGTATCTAAAGTGACAGCCGCTCAGGTAAAAAAAAAAGTCTACACGGGGCAAAGGGAAAAATTAAACGCATCCCTCCCTGGCCAAAACCTCCTCCTCCTCAGGAGCCAAGATTGTTGTTGGGGAATTAAGGGGGACAGACTTCTTAGAGTCCTCCTCCTCCCACAATGAGTTACCTCAGGAGCACCCATTATTTACCTCAGGGCTCCTTTCTTGCTCTGGAATACCCGCAGGGGCATTTTCCCTCGAGCCATCATGGGACCCAGTCTCACTCTCACACACACACCCCTCTCTCTGTCATTCTGCTCTCTCCCCTCTCCCTCTCTCACCTCTTTTCTCTGCTGCTCCCTCTGACTCTGGAAACCCTAGGTCCCGCTACACTGCTGTGCGCACATGGGAGCAGGTCTTTAACAACATGATGCTTGTCAGGGTGGCAGCAGCATGAGGTGGGGAGGGGGGCGTAGCTCCTTCCCCAGTCCTCTCCCACCCAGGCTTCTGCCGAGGGGACTCGACCCATGAGAAGGCCCGAGGCTGGCTGCCCCATTTCACACACACACACACCCATTCCTGGCACACACACCCCAGCCCGCAAGAAGGTCTGAGGCTGGCCGCCCCGTGACCCCCACCCCTGGACCCCCCTGCCCACAAGAAGGCCTGAGCTGAGGGCTGGCCCCGCCCCCACCCCGGCAAGGCCTTTTTCCTGATTAGGGCCTAAACAAACAGCCAATGAGGGAGCCTCGTGCCAGGCTGGCTTACCTGAGCTGAACTGCTCCTCCGTCCATCTCTCTCAGTGCTCTGCTCTCTGGCATCCTCATTCCTCCTCCACCACCCACCAGACCAGTCCTGCTCCGTCCTCCTGCTGCTATACGTGTTACCCCCACTGCCTGTTGCTGCGCTGCCACCGGGCAGGCCACGGGTTGGACCACTTCATGGCATGCCGGCCCTGGGTGGGCGACCAACCAACCCATGGCTGGGTGAGTGACCCAACATCACTGGCTGGCCCGATTCCAGGCCACTGGGGTGGGGTGTTGAGACTCTGTCAGCTGGGCTGGGCTGCTGCTAACACCTCTCTGCTGCTGCGTCTGCGCCTGGCTCCTGCCTGAGGGCACTGGCACTCTGTGTGGAGTTGATGGACTGTGTGGCTGGCTGCGTGCTGCTGCTGCTGCTCTCAGTGCCGCTGCCACCACGCCACTCGCACGCGTCAGTGCGTCACCCAGCCACATTTCCCGCTGCCGGCCAGCACAGGAACTTGCACAATGCCATATGCAGTTCCTGTGGCTATGGGGGAAGGTCAAGGGGGTGGAGCCCCTACCCTGATTGGATTAAAAGAAAAGCCAGGCCGGGCTTTTTTAATCCAATCAGGGCTGGCCGCCAGCCCGCAACTGGATTTTTTTTAAAAAAACACACACACACAAAACCTCTGCCTGCTGGACCGGCCCCAATGATGTCACTGGGGCATCGGCCTACCAGGATATCACCCATTAAGGAGAATGGCCAGTCTGCCCCTGAATGAAAGTGGCCCAAACCAAATCTGATAAAAAAGAATGCAGCTTTCTCACTAGATGAAGTTGGTGAAAGCACTCCTGGCCACCACTGCAACTTGGAAATCCAGGCACAGCAATGGATCTAAGAGCACCCCAAGGCTTCAAAACTGAGTGATCAAAGGAGGCTGGACCCGATCAATAACAGGGGTTCCTATATCCCCCCAGGTCACAAGGCCAGACAACCATCATCACCTCATTCTTGTCTGGATTCAGCTTCAATCAGCTCACCCACATCTGTTCTCCAGTGGCAGCCAGGCTCTGGGTAAGCACCAAGACTACAGGATCTGGGTCGGATGAAAAGGAGAGACAGAGCTGGGTGTCATCAACATAATGATAACACTTCACTCCGAATCTCCATACAACCTCATCCAGGGGTCTCAGATACACATTGAGCAGGAGTGGAGATGAGATTAAACCCTGTGGAACCCCACAAGAGAGCTCCCGAGGGGACAATAAGCCACTGCCCATCACCACCCTGGGTCCTCCCAGCCAGGAATGAGTGGAACCACCACGCAGCCATGTCAACAGCACCCCATGATAACTGTATGAAAGGCCACCAACAGCTCTAAAATAATTAATAGGGTACAATTTTCCTCATCAATTCCCAAACACAGATCGTCAACCAAAGTCACAAGTGCAGTCTCAGTGCCATGTCCAGGACAGAATCCTGACTGACATGGGTCCAGGAATTCAGTCATATCGAGATATGCCTGTAACTGCGAGTTCAATAACAACCAGTTCAATAATGTTCCCTAAAAGGAGAAGATTAGAAAAGGGGAGATAGAAGGCAGGGGAGGAGGAGTCAACATCAAGAGATGGCTTCTTGAGCAAGGGTCAGACGACTGCACGTTTGAGGCCATCAGGCACCCTGCCCTCCCAAAGAAAGGCACTAACAACCCAAGCCAGCAACAGCCCCATAGTCTCCCAGCTAGCTTTCACCAGCTAGGATGGACATGGGTCGAGTCGCCCATACAACTCCAAGCACAGCCTCTGCGTTGGTGGATGAGACTAATTGAAGCTGATCCAAATAAACTTGACAAGACCGAACCTCCCCAACCCCAAACTCTGACTCTGACTCTGCACCGAAACTAGCAGTTTCCAGGTCGTGCCAACTATGAGCAACTTTATCTGCAAGTAGATGGCAAACACGTCACAGCTGGAGACAGTTAAGATTAAATAAGCTAGTATTCACCACCCAGAAGAGGTCCACTGGATGGTACTTTGCAGGTGCTATGGCAGCAGTGAAGAAAGTTTTATTTACCCACGGAATAGTCTTTAAAAAACAATTTATGCCACATTCAGTCAGCTTTGGCACGTGTTGAGCGCCACCTGCTCTCTAACTGCCTGCCTACCCTCTTGCTTTAGCAGTCTCAGGTCCTCCGTATACCAGGGAGATCTGCACTGCCGCAGCAGAGGAAGCAGATGTCTGGGTGCCACTGTGTTGATGGCCCAGATCAGCATAGCATACCATAATCAGCCAGGCCTTTGACAGAGAGGACATCAAGGTCAGCAGGTAAATTCCCCAGAGAGTTCTGGGATCTTATTGGATCCATTAGTCTCTGGGGGGAGGGAACTGAACTGGGGCCAAATTGTCAGGGAAAATCAAATCAAAAATCAAAGAAACCAATAGTGGTTGGGAAATCTAATACGGTTAGGGGTATCCAGTCAAAGTCTCCTCCTGTATGTAGAAAAGATGGAGTGTGAGGCAGGCTGGGAGAGAGCTGGTCTGACAGGTTCTTCACAAGCTTGTAGCTGTGGCAGGGTGTGAGAACTCCATGGGGGGCGTGTTTCAGCACAGCAAAACTCAAAAATCACTGGTGCTCCCTGCTTCTTTGTGTCAGAAATCCCACAGCGCCAGCTCCTTGATGCTGTATTTTATTGACGATCTGAAGAACCTGATCAAAGAGAATCTAGATACAGATCCTGGTGGGAGAGAAAAAACACACAGTGACTCCAGAGAAGTTATGCAAAAAATGCAAATAGAGTTTTATTTTTTTTTACAAAGACACATTGCATGCCCTTCTCTCCAGAATTTTGAGATGAGCAGAAGTTGGTGTTTGCAAGTTAACTTTAGGGCATCTTTCCTCTATAAATAATGTACACACAGAAAAGAACTCATCTTCTCTGGGAGTTTCTGTATATATTCTCCATGCCCATAGCATGGACAGGAACACATTTGAATTCCACTTTAAGAAAAGATATGCTGCTGGCAGCCTGGGACACCACTAGGGTTGCCAGCTGTCATGTTTTTGGTGGGAAATTCTGTTGGGAGGGTCTGGGAAAGCATCCCTCCCCCAGCCTAGTCGGGAAGCTTGAAATCCCGTCTCCCAGATCACTCTGAAAGCTGCTGCTCACTGATTGCTTTTTTCTGCAGTTCAGACCAGCTGCAACTAGGGGCAATACAGAGCAGCAAGGGCTTCTACAGGCAGAACTGCACTCCTTCCAGAAGCAGAAAAATGGCTGCCAGCTTGGCCCTGGAGCCCTGAGTATTTCCTCCTGGCTCTTTTTACCTCTGGGTTCTGCAGCGGTGCCCCAACTAGAGCTTGGCAGCAGCAACTGCCACTGGACAAACTTCCCAGTGCTGGACAGCAGGATGGCAACAATGAGCATGGGGCGAAGCTAGGAAATAGGATGGCTAGATATGCAAATGTTGGAGGCCATGTATGAGAAATACAGGTTGCAGGGCTCCACTGCAGCCCAGGAAAATCAGCCCCAGGTAGAGAGCTTTGTGTGGGGGAGCAGTATGGATTTGGGGGATTTCAAAGCAGCCCAAGTCCTGTAGGGTTAGCAGACAAATATATCAAAGAGAAGGGGCACAGTGGTGCTCTAGCACAGGATATCAGGGAACCCCACTCCCAAATGTCCTAAAGGACTGGGATCCAGACACCCTAAAGGGAGTACACCCCTATGTCTCTCCACACAGAGTTGTCAGATCTTGCAATTTTGTCACACGTCAGGATTTTAAGGTTTTCTGAAACGTGATAATTGGGAGGAGACTTGTGAGAAAATCCTTAAGGAAAGAGACCATGATTTATTACTTGTCATCTCAACACAGTCCAGCATACTCTTCTATATTCAGAGACCTTAGGGGACATGTTTGTGTCCAGATTTGAGAGAGATTCAGTTACAGGAAGGTCATAAAACATATCTGGAATAAAGGATCCAGATGTGGAAGGTTACACTGTACATCATTTTTATAGTACTTGTCCCTGTGACTTTATGATTAAATACAGAATTAACTGAATACAGAACCCTGGATTTACACCAGGGGTGTGGAATGTTTCCCCTGCCAGGGTCACTTTGAAAATTAGTACAAACTCTAGGGGCTGCTTAGAAGTTGGGGGCATGGGTGCACTCAGGAAGAGGAGGGTCCTATCTTTGTGTGCATACCCTCGTCTCTGTTTCCTTTCCCTGAGCTCAGTTTTTCAGTGCTTGATCTAGTGGTTGCAGTTGGCCCCCAGACCTAAGGTTCCTCACCCTTGGTTTACTCAGTCACAGGAGAAGAAGGTACCTTGCCTGGAGTGGGCAAAGTGCCCCATTTCTAGACTTTGCCAGGCATCTGGATATGACCAGAGTGGACTTTGTGACTCATTATCTCTGATGGCAATAACACAGAGTCAGGCTCCATCACAGAAATGTTGGGCTCTTGGAAGATAAGACTCTTAGGCCCTTACTCTCCCTATGTAGATGAGTTTGGTGGAAGGGCCCAAATGGTTCTTTCTTCTCCAGCTGTTCTCTGTTCTCCAGCTCTCATGTGCTGGAAGTATAAGTGCCCACACTCTGGAAATGGTAGGAAATGGTGCCTCAGAGACTGGAGGGATTCATTTTGGAAGCTTGCACAGAGTAACATGTGAATGATCATTACAATGTATAAGAGAAATACCCCCTTTTTGTGCTTGGGCTCTTGGTAGAAGCTGGCCCTAAAATGAGTTAACAGGTGCAGTTGAAAGGTACACAGGGTGTAGCAAGAAGCTAGCATTATAAAGAGTGGAGAATAAAATAGAGACGGCCCTTTTCAATAGTCCCCAGGTAGGGAACCATTTAGCTTCTGGGAGCCACTTTGAAAATTAATACAAGATTTGAGGGCCAAACAGAAGTTGGAAACAGGTGTGCTTGAGGGCTGTGCTCAGGATGTGAAGGGTCCAGCTCATGGATCTATCTTCTAACCTTGTGTGCATGACCTCATCTCTGCACCCTTAACCTGAGCTGTTTGTCAGTGTTTGGTGTCGGGAACTGGATCCAGGGGCCAGATTCAGGAACTGGAAAGGGGCCACATTTGGCTCCTGCATCTGAGCTTCCCCACACCTGTAATAGCCTATTTTAGAAGAAATAGAAAATGAGTTCCTCAAAGCAAGAAACGGATCATTCTCTGCCTCTGTACAGTGCTTAGCATGTTAAGGGTACCACCATAATGGTGCCTCTAGTCATGTCAACAGCTCTGAGGAATCCCCTCTTGGCACCCACCATTAGGGGAGGGTGTCCAAAATCTGTATTAGTGCTGAGGCCCACACAGACTAGATGTGTTTAGATGTGCTGTACTACATAGTAGCTGTAGCATGGATCATTACGACATGACGTGAGGCACAAGTACTTCATAATAGCTTCCCCAGGGTTGTAGCTTGATTGGAATGGGCCCAGTTTCAAGAAATAGATCGCCGCATCTCCAACTTCTTCCCTGGCTCCCCACTCCCTCCGCTTGCTGCACCTGAGTCCTAGAGGCTGCACAGCTGCGCTGCCTGCCTTGTGCCGAGATGATGGTGATATGGCTCCCATCGATTGCCCCTATACAGTTCAGGAACCCTTCCTGCCAAAAGCCTTCTGTAGCAGGGAGCAGTCCTGTGCAGCTGTGGCCCCTTTAAGGAGGGGGCTAAGTGGGTCAGTCCAGAGGGCTGAGTATATGCAGGGGCCAGCCAGGAAGGCTGTGCACATGTATATGGGACTGGTGCTTGGCTATCAGACTCAGAAACCTGTGGGCCTGTGTGCCCTGGACAGGGGAGAGTTAAGCCTGAGCCTGTGAGCCCTGAAGGCTGGGGAAGTCAGCCCATACCCAGGAGCCGCCTGTGGGTAAGAAACAGGCTGGGCAGTAAAGTGTCAGAGTGGGGAGGGGGAAGGCAGAGTGGGGAGGCAGTAAAGTGTCAGAGGCTGAGGAGGGGGAACCTGGCCACGCCCACTACCTGTATGAGAGGAGAGGCAAGACTGGGAAATGAGGCAGTTGTCTGGATGCTGTAGGATCAACATCTTCCAAGGAAAAGCCTAATGTGGATCCTTCCCACTACGCTCTCCAGTGTGCTGAAGGCTAGGAGAACCTGTGTGAACCCAGGTATTGGAAGAGGCTGTACCCAGGAGGGAGCCTCCTGCCTGGGGAAGGCTTGGCCAGAGCCTGGGGTCTGAGGCCTGGCTACTATGGACTTTGGGGGGTTGTTATAGCAGCTGTTATTCCAGTGCTTGGGAAGAGGCTATGCTGGACCTGCAGGGTGGAGACGGACAAGCCGGCAGCCCAGGAACTAAGAAACTGTAGGTGTCTAATAAAGAGACTTGATTTGAACCCCAATGGACTGGTGCAGTGTTGTTCAAAGCGTGAACCCCCTTCCCCAAGGGCAGGATACAGCCAACTGATGGCTGAATAGGTGTAGCAGTGAGGTTTGTTAATTCCCCAAGAAAGATCTCAGCACCCCATGTGGCCCTGGGAAGACCTCCTGCTACACCCTCCATTACCTCTGTGGGGTCAGCCAGTTGCACCACCTGGTCCAGCAGCATTTCCCCAATCGCTGTACAAATCTCCACGAGTATGGTGTCCACCATGGAGGTTCCAACGCCAAATTGCTGGGTGACAGAGTGGTAGGAGTCTGGTGTGGCAAGCTTCCAGATGGTGATGGTGTAGCTGGAAGCAGACTATATGGGACGCAGGCCCTTTAAGGAAGGTAGCACCAGTGTAGGTGGTAGGTGCTAGCGGAGGCTTGGGTGCTAGCTGAAGTGAGGACAGTGCCTGATGCTCCACATCTGAGCTTGGGTGTGGTTGAACCAGCCCAAGATAAGCCCTGAGATGAGATCTCAGAAGAGAGGAGTTGTTACCAGGAGAGTGCTTTAGGAGACAGGCGTTGGGCTCTGTCTCCACACAAATCCTACTTGGAGGGTGTTGTCCAAGATGAAGGATTTGACAGACTGCAGGAGGGATTTGTGCCTGACCTACAGAGCTGGTAGTTGCCAGACTGACTTGAGAGAGGCTTGTATCTGGCCTGAGGAGGGACTGTGTCCAACCAGAGGAGCTTACACAGAGCAGCCCTATGCCTCTAAGGTCTGAACTCTTTATATAGAAACTGTATATGGTGGTGGGACACTGCATGTGAATAAAAGATACTTGAGTGGAGATTCCTCTGCAGAGCATGTCTTCTTGGACAGCATCTTGCCAACACTCACCACCAGTACCCTTGACCCTGTTACAGATGGCAATGTGTTTCTTCACAGAGATGGGTGACTGGCACTGCATCACCGTTCTGTTTCTCCATCTGTGCCCTGAGGATCTCTGCTAACTGAAGGGTGAGGCAACAGGGCATCCTGGAATTTGCGACCCACTCAGCGTCTACTATGAGGACAGCATGTTCTCCCACAAGTCTGCTCTTCTATTTGACCCAGACCAGCCTGTACAGTGGGTACAGCTCCCCAAGCTCCACCGACCAGCGGCCAAGGACTGGTGAGGTTGCAGCTCGTCTGCATACGCTCCCAGCATCCTCGGCTGTCATCGCTCGAGGACACCACGACTCTCCTGGGGCTTGGCCTTCCTGCCGCCCCAAGCTCCACCGACCAGCGGGCCAAGGACTGGTGAGGTTGCAGCTCGTCTGCATACGCTCCCAGCATCCTCGGCTGTCATCGCTCGAGGACACCACGACTCTCCTGGGGCTTGGCCTTCCTGCCGCCCCAAGCTCCACCGACCAGCGGGCCAAGGACTGGTGAGGTTGCAGCTCGTCTGCATACGCTCCCAGCATCCTCGGCTGTCATCGCTCGAGGACACCACGACTCTCCTGGGGCTTGGCCTTCCTGCCGCCCCAAGCTCCACCGACCAGCGGGCCAAGGACTGGTGAGGTTGCAGCTCGTCTGCATACGCTCCCAGCATCCTCGGCTGTCATCGCTCGAGGACACCACGACTCTCCTGGGGCTTGGCCTTCCTGCCGCCCCAAGCTCCACCGACCAGCGGGCCAAGGACTGGTGAGGTTGCAGCTCGTCTGCATACGCTCCCAGCATCCTCGGCTGTCATCGCTCGAGGACACCACGACTCTCCTGGGGCTTGGCCTTCCTGCCGCCCCAAGCTCCACCGACCAGCGGGCCAAGGACTGGTGAGGTTGCAGCTCGTCTGCATACGCTCCCAGCATCCTCGGCTGTCATCGCTCGAGGACACCACGACTCTCCTGGGGCTTGGCCTTCCTGCCGCCCCAAGCTCCACCGACCAGCGGGCCAAGGACTGGTGAGGTTGCAGCTCGTCTGCATACGCTCCCAGCATCCTCGGCTGTCATCGCTCGAGGACACCACGACTCTCCTGGGGCTTGGCCTTCCTGCCGCCCCAAGCTCCACCGACCAGCGGGCCGAAAAGCGCGCGCCTAAAGGCGCGCGCCTTACAGGTACTTTTCTCCATTTCTTTTCTACTGTACTTCCCCCTCCTATCTTACTCACTAACATGTCTGCCCTATTTTCTCGCCTTTTCTTTCCCTCCTCTCCTTCTCCTCTTCCTGTCCATCTTTTTCTTCCTCTACTTTTCTCCTCCCAGCTTCTTCCTCCCCCCAACCGATCACCACTCTCTAACCTCCCCCATACATCCTTTGCTCCCTTGGCTACTTTCTCTCATTGCTCCCCTTCCACTCCTGTCTCTAGCCTTCCTCGATGCTCCCCTTCTCCCAATCTTATCCCTATTCCTCCTGTCTCTAGCCTACCACGACGCTCCCCTTCTCCCAATCTTATCCCTATTCCTTGCCTCCCCCCTCATCAACTACCATTTTTCTGCTCCCTCTGGAACTGTCGCTCATCTATCAGTAAAGCTCCCTATATCCATGATCTTTTCCTCTCTCGCTCCCTCCAGCTCCTTGCCCTTACTGAAACTTGGATCACTCCCTCGGACTCTGTCACGCCTGCTACCCTCTCCTGTGGGGGTCTCTCCTTCTCTCACCAACCCCGCCCTGAAGGACGGGGTGGTGGGGTGGGCCTCCTTCTTGCTAAATCCTGTCAGTTCCAACCAATTTCTCCTCCCCCCTCTCTCTCCTTCCATACCTTTGAGGCTCACTCCGTGCGCCTCTACTCCCCCCTCCATCTACGTGTTGCTGTCATCTACCGTCCCCCTGGTCCTCTCTCTTCCTTTCTTTCTGACTTTGAGTCCTGGCTCACTTTCTTCCTCTCTGTTGATATCCCCACTCTCATCCTTGGTGACTTCAACATTCATGTTGATGACCCATCTCAGCCCTCAGTCTCTCGCTTCCTCTCCCTAGCCTCCTCCTTCAACCTCCACCTTTGGACCAACTCCCCCACCCATACTAATGGCCATTCTCTTGATCTTGTCCTCTCTAGAAACTGCTCTGTCGCTGATCTCTCCTTCGATCCTCATCCTATATCAGACCACTTCCTTGCCTCTTTCAACATTTCCCACTGTCCCCCCTCCTCTTCCCCTTCTCTACGCCCCTTCCGTGACCTTCAAGCTATTGATCCCCTGGACTTTGCCTCCTCTCTCTCTCCCCTTCTTCCTACAGTCTTCTCTTCCTCCTCCCCTGACTCCGCTGTCTCTGCTCTCAACGCCTCTCTCTCCTCCACACTTGACTCCCATGCCCCTCTCTCTTCCCGCCCTGCCTTCTCCCACAACCCCCGTCCTTGGCTCACCCCTAGTATCCGCCACCTCCGTTCTTGCACTCGTGCTGCTGAACGACTCTGGCGCAAATCCCATTCTCACGCTGACTTCCTTCACTTCAAATTCTGTCTCTCCACCCTTACTTCTGCTATCTCCCTTGCTAGACAACACTACTATGCCTCCCGCATTGAGTCCTGTTCTCGGGACCCTCGCCGCCTGTTCTCTACCTTTGACTCCCTCCTCAAGCCTCCCTGTCCTCCCCCTCCTTCTTCCCTTTCTGCTCAGGATCTTGCCTCCTTCTTCACCTCCAAGATAGACAAGATCCGCCTCGACATCGCTTCCCACTCCTCTCTTCCCACTCCCACCCCTCTCCCTCCTCCCCCTCCTTCTCTCATGTCCTCCTTCTCCCCTGCCTCCCTTAAGGAAATCTCCTCTCTGCTCTCCTCCTCCAACCCTTCCACTTGCCCCCTTGATCCCATTCCTTCCCGCCTCCTCACCTCCATTACTCCCACTGTCGCCCCTTCCTTCCTGCACATCATCAACCTCTCCCTCTCTACTGGCTCTTTCCCTTCTGCCTTCAAACATGCCACAGTCTCTCCTATTCTCAAAAAGTCCACTCTTGACCCCTCTGACCCTTCTAGCTATCGTCCTGTCTCACTCCTTCCTTTTGCTTCCAAGCTGCTTGAACGTGTTGTCTACTCCCGCTGCCTTGACTTCCTATCCTCCAACTCCTCCCTTGACCCCCTCCAATCTGGCTTCCGCCCCCTTCATTCTACTGAAACTGCTCTCGCTAAGATCACCAACGATCTTCTGGTGGCTAAATCTAAACGTCTCTATTCCATTCTTGTCCTCCTTGATCTCTCTGCTGCCTTCGATACTGTTGACCACTCACTCTTGCTGGATTCCCTTCACTCCCTTGGCTTTTGTGGCTCTGTCCATAACTGGTTCTCCTCCTACCTCTCTGACCGCTCCTTTAATGTGTCTCTCTCCAACTCCACCTCCTCCTCCTTCCCCCTCTCAGTTGGTGTTCCTCAAGGCTCTGTTCTTGGCCCTCTCCTCTTCTCGATCTATACCTCATCCTTAGGCAAACTCATTGCCTCCCATGGCTTCCAATACCACCTCTATGCTGATGACACTCAACTCTATCTCTCTACTCCCTCTCTCTCTCCCTCTGTTCAAGCTCGTCTCATCAACTGTCTCTCTGACATCTCTACCTGGATGTCTCAACGTCAACTCAAACTCAACATGGCTAAAACTGAACTCCTTATCTTCCCCCCTCATCCTTCCTCTCCTTCCTCACTGTCAATAACTATTGATGGAGTCACCATCCTGCCTGTCCCCCAAGCCCGTAGCCTAGGCTTCATCTTTGACTCAGCCCTTTCTTTTAAACCCTACATTGACTCTGTTGCTAAATCCTGTCGCTTCTCCCTCCATAACATTGCTAAGATTCGCCCTTTTCTCTCTGTCTCGTCTGCCAAAACTCTTGTTCATGCTCTGGTCATCTCTCGCCTCGATTACTGTAACCTCCTTCTCACTGGCCTTCCCCGGTCTCACCTTTCTCCCCTCATCTCTGTCCAAAACTCTGCTGCCAGGGTCATCTACCTCGCCAGTCGCTTCGACCATGTGCAGCCCCTCCTCTCTTCGCTTCACTGGCTTCCCCTTCCTGAACGAATCCTGCACAAGCTCCTAGTCTTCACCTATAAAGCTCTTCACAACCTTGCTCCCCCCTACCTCTCTGCACTTATCGCCCTCCATACTCCAGCCCGTGCACTTCGCTCCTCCTCTGTCCCTTCTCTCACCCTTCCACGCCTTCCCTGCTCCCCTAAGCGCCTTCGTCCCTTCTCACTTGCTGCCCCCCATGCCTGGAACTCCCTCCCTGTCCACATCCGCCTTGCCCCCTCCCTTCATACCTTCAAATCTCTCCTTAAAACTCACCTCTTTCGCTCTGCTCTGTCTGACTCTTTATCCTGCTGAGCCACTATTCCTATACCTACGATCGGTTTACCCTTATCCTTGCAACATGGACCTGCCTGCTGTCATTCTCATCGTAACCAAGCCAAGTACGTGCACTTGAGACCTCGCATCTTCATGAATGTTAGACCCCTTGTCTCTCCCTCTGTTCCCCTTCCTAAGTCTCTCCCCCAGCTCCTGTCTCTCAGATTGTAAGCCCTAGGGGCAGGGACCCTGTCTATTTTATTACTTTGTAAAGTGCCAGGTACACTGCTGGCGCTATATAAATGTTTGTTAATAATAATAATAATAATACAGCCTTACGCATGGCATCGGTGATTGAAGCTGCTTCTCCTGACAGGTACCTCTCTGCATGTATCAACTGCCCTTACATGGCTTTGATCTCCCCAGCACAGTCTGTTGTCACTGGAGGTAGGCAAGTGCATGGTGCTGAAGCAGGAGCTGCCTCTGTGGTGTGGTACACCCCACTATCCTGACCATAGATTGAGTGAGAACTTTTCTGTGCCTTGACAGCCCATTGCACCAACGACAGCAGAAGGCATGGATCTGTTGGATCGCTCACAGGTTCTGCTCAGCAGAGGAAAGGCCTAGAACACGATAAGCACAAGGAAGTTCTAGGCATACATCTCCATGGCTGCAGTTCCAGTGTCCATGAACTCCGCAGACTGCACATCGGATATTTTGAACCGCTTAAAGGGCTGGGCAGCTGCTGAGCTAGGATTGGCTGTGTGCCGCATGTGAAGAGCTATTGGCCAATATTGGTCATAGGTCTTTACAGGACTAGATGTGTGCTGACTCTGAGCGTGAGATGCTATTTGCTGCTATTGGCTGTTATTTGTTACAGAGCAGCTATTGATTGAAAAAGTTTTTACAAAGCTTATGCTGGGCATGTTGCTACAGTGCCACTACCAATCCAGGTGGATATTACATTGCATAGTAGGGGTGTGCATGTCGTTCTCATTATTACAATAATGATAATGACAATTGTTGTTTTTGTTATTGCAGTAATGAAAACAAACAATAATAACAACGATAATGAAAATGACAATGTCATTTTTAGTGCTGTGGCAGTTGGGTTTTGGAGGGAAAATGTGGATTGGAGAGGAGAGGAGAGAGCAGACCTCTCGGAACCCTAAACAGGGTTGAACTCTTGAACTGTGCCTGTGTTGGGAGTGGTGAGCAGCTGTGCAGTATCTGATGGATGTATTGCAGGCCCCAGCAGTCTATGGCACTCTGTGATTGCTCAATGCCTCCTGTCTCCCACAACCAATCAGAGGGGCTCTAGGGGAGGGCACTGCAACCCTTTATAATGAGAGGGACAGGCTTTTTCTCTCTATTGTGTGAGAGCTCTGCTTGTCAGGTTGCATTTACAGAACTGTGGTGCTTGCACACAAAAAATCCTCTCCATCCCTCATTGTATTACCACCAATACCTTTCTTTCCTCATACCCTACATTTTACCTTCTCCCTTTCCCTGCCCTTCTCCCCACTGTACATTAAATATAAATAGGTGGTATAGATTAGATATAGACCTATAGATTAGAATAGTTAAAGATGATTGATTAGATAATAGCTTTCCTTTTCCCTTCTCCTGTCTCCCTTAGATTTAGATATATATTACTTGTGTACATATATAGAGAGATTAGATATTATATAGGTATTTAGGCTAGTCTATTTTATTATATATATTATGTTACTGGAATCGATACCAAAAATAAAATCTTGGTTTGAAACAATACCAATAGCAATAACAATAATGAAAATGACATTGTCGTTAATAATAATGACATTTTTAAATAATGAAAAGGATAACGAAAAAGGAAAATGACATGGGGGCCTGGTGCACACTCCTATTGCATAGACATTTCTGTCACAGCACATGCCAACTCATCTAAAAAGGTTACACGTTAGCACCACAGAAGCATAGAATTTTTAAATTGGTGAGGTGGGAACCGCTGAGGAATAGGAAATGTGAAGATGTGGGATCTGCAAGGCAGTGAAGATCACTGTGCTCGGAATGTATGTGCAGGCAGAGCTGCCCATTGGTTAAAAGCTACTCCTATTTTCTTTTGAAAGTAACAGTTTTTTGCTTGAAACTAGCATGAGTGGTCATAATGCCATAGAGAGTTATTGCTGTAGTTTGCTTTTTCTGTGGGTGCTGTGGCTGTACAGGATGCAGAAATGTTGGGGAGTGATGGATATCCTGACCCTTGGGTGAGGTCTGATGTAGAGAGAGAGCTGTCAGACCCCTCCTTTCAGGCAACCTATGCGCTCAAGGGGTGGCACATGCACACAATGCAGTTCTATGTATGCATGATGGAGTGCAGACACCACGCAACTCTGCTGCAGTTCAGAATGGACAGAAGAGTGGAACACCCCACCCCCGGACGAGATTGTGACTTTTCTGGATGTTTGTGCACTGCCAGAAGTAGGTTAGCCACTAAATGAGGCTGGACCTTCCCTGCCGTTCTTTCTCATCATTGCCTTGATGACCGTGAGAGGATACCTGCAGGGCCACCACGAGTGCCTAAATTGAATGGCAGAGATTAATCTCTTGGGGACACAAGCGACTCAGGGGTTTAAGGAATTGGAATTAACTGAAGGAGAGCTTGTTGCTGTATATGAGGTTTGGAAACTCAGAGAAGAGCAGAGTGCTCTCACGAACCGGGATGTTTTCCACCCCAACGGTATGATAATGCAGAAGCTACTAGAGAAGGAAGTACAAGACGTATATGTTTGAGGATTTTATGCAAAATGAGAGGGATTTCCAACACCACAGTGTGTGAGACCCTAATAGAACTGTGTGCTGCTACCTGCCCGTACATCGCTGTGAACCATGGATGTGAGAAACCAGGTGGTGACAACATGCAAAGACTAATTGCTCTTGCTTTCGATTTTTACTTTTTCACTTTTCACCATAGGCACTCAAAGTGTGTGATTTGCTCAATAAACTCAGCATTATGTGCATAGCAAAAGGTTATTCCCAGCTGGCAGGTATAAACCCAGATATGAGCCTCCGTTGGTGGTTGGGCGGGCGGGTATAGCAGGCGCTGGAATGCCTCCGAGCTTAATAGCTCGGAAGAAAGAAACCACTGGTGTGACTTCCTTTCCCCATGGTTTGCCGTGGCTGTGAGTCATGACGAAGGGTGGTGGGAAAGAATGCCTGTCTCTCCCCAGAAACCTGTGTATTAAGCTTGTTGCATGAAACCTGAGTGGGAGCTGAGCGGGGGCTGCCCGCATGCACATGTAATACATGCAGGATGTGTGGTGAAAGCCCCTCTTGTTCCTACTTGCATACCTGTACGCCCATGTTCCTACCTGTATGCCCCTGTGGTCTGGCTTGGGTGGCCTTGTTCATAAGGAGCCCAGCTATGGTGAGAATACACCTGCAGACATTCCTGGCTGGTGAGTCATTGGCTTGGGTATTCCAAATAGCTCACCTGCATTGGGTAAGCCCTCTGGCAATGAACCAATCCCTGCAGAGCTGGACTGGCCATGAAAAGCCTGGACCAGCCCACAGTGCTCTCTCTCCCTCCCTCCCCCTCTGGACTGCAGCCAGAACACAGCTCTAGGACTAAGTACAGTGCCCCACATGGCTCAGATCACCTGGCCTCAGGATGTGGAGAAGGAACCTGTGAGTAAAAGAACTATTTGCCTGCCTAACCTCTAACCAGAAACAGTCTAAGCCAGATGTGATCCAAGCAGGCACTGAGCCCAAACCCTGACTTTATTACTGTTCAAGAGCTTGTCCTACCCTGTCCTACCTTTAATACCTGCTTGTACCCTTCTTGAATCCTGACTAGTAAAAGCCTAAATGTCTTTGTTTTCTTTTTACCACACTCTGCGTGTGTGCTTATTGCCAAAACACATCTCCCTTGGCCTGCTAGGCATAGCTACTGGAAGGGAGAGGGGATCTACCCACGGAAGGGGGAACTCCCCCCTCCACTGGCTTGTCCAGCCAGGGTGATGTCTAGCCAGGTTAAGCACCCCTGAGTTACCCCAAGGGTCTCTGCTCCACATAAGGGGGAAATGCCCAATAAGGGGAACCAGGGAAATGTGTGTCCTTGAGAGGCTTGTAACTACCCAGTGTTCACAGACCTCCACTGTAATTTGAACTCAGGTGGTGGCAGTGGTACCCAGGTTTTTGAGGGGTTGCTAGCAGGTGGGGAACCAGCTAGATTATCTCCCCTGTTGGGACCCCTGGGTCAGAGTTTTGGCTCAGCACAGTAAGGTGGGTGGCCCAGGTGTATAGCGCCCCCTACTTTGCTGCCACAAGGGGCTGCCCATTTGTTTGGCGTTACAATACACACTAATGTAAGTGGAGGCTGCACAGACTGAACCTGGACTCCAGGGGGTCTTGTTTAACAACCTCAGATATGGACAAAGAAGGGGGCAGGGCCTCCCCTCTCCAGAGCTGTGAAGAACTCTGTAGCACTGTGCACAGCCTGCCAGCCAAGCTGGTGATGGCAACCCAGCACCCTGAGCAGGGGAAGGGAATGGGACAGCTGATGCAGCTGCCTTGAGGTTTGTGGGCCCTCTAGGCTTGTGGTCCAAGCGTAACTGAACCTGCTGTCCCTACTATTGCTATGCCCTTGTATGTATTGACCCATATGCTGGGGAGTGGAAGAACAGTAAGCATTCCCTCCTCTTGTATTCTCCCAGCACCAGGCTGACTGTTGCTGCTTTGTTCCCATTTTCCCGTATGTAGGAAGAAAATTGTCTGGGCCTGTGTAGATCCACTGCCTCCCCTTAGGCCCAGCATTTGCTCCATCCTGCTCTCAGCATCTCCTTCTCCTCCTGGGCAGAGATAAGCCCCCAGTATCCTATCCTGGCCCCCATCAGCTGCACTTCTCCGTCCCCTCACTGAATCCCCCTACAGCCATCCTCACTAGCGGTACTCAAAGGGCATAGCTATGATAGGGGTAGGCAGTGTGGCTGTAGTTCCTGCCACTGGAAAGGGGGTTGGAGTGGTCCCTCAGGACCCATTCCAACCTAGCCACAGCCTACATCCTTCAGTCATATGTAAGAGCCTAGCTGCGGTCACTGGACTGGATCCTCAGCAGCCCAGCTGGTTCTACTGCACCATAAGACCAGATCTAGAGGATCTGGTCCAACACTCCTACTCCTAACTTTCCAGAAACAAGACGCGAGCCAGCGATTCTTTGTGACCTTGGACAACCCATGTCTCTGTGTGTGCCAGCCTACCTATCTATAAAGTGTGCATGATAAAAACATTGCCCTGCCTCCCCAGAAGCCCTCCCCAAACTCTCTCTGTGGGTTAAATTGCTCATGCTGGTACCAGCTTTGAACTGGAATGAACCATAGAAACACAGAATGATTACAAATTCTTTTTATTTTGAAAGTGCTAGAGGAGCATTATTGGTCACCATCTTTCCCTTTCTTCTTTCAGCTTTGGTGGGTGTCATCCCCTCTGGGAATCACAACAGTGCAGCACTGGGTTTATCCCTTTTGGAATGGATGGTGGCTAAGAGCCAGTGCGGTGTAGTGGATAAGGTGCTGGACTTGGCCCTGGGAAACCAGTGTTGGAAGCTCGCTCTAGGCAACTCAGTTCACTGGATGGCATTTGGCAATTCTAAGCATCTCTACCTCAGTCCACCATCTATAAAGTAGGGTGTCTATACGTTCCCCTTTTCTGTCTTAGATTGTATGCACTCTGGGCAGGGACCGGCCTCCAAAAATCGTTGAGTGTAAAGTGCTGTGTATGCCTAGTAGCGCTATAGAAATAATAATAAGTAGTAGTATAAGATGGTGGGTTGATATCTTCCCAAATTTATTTCACATGTGAGCCTGGCTGAATGCAAAGCCACAGCTGCTTTGGTTAGCAATTGTCCCTTAGTCCACTCTGCCACCTAGTGGCAAAAGAGACCGGATTCTCACAGTTCTGGGAAGGCTTTCTATATCCTTGCTAGCCAGTCTCTGCTCCGTCATGTTACTGAGTTGAGTTTGGAATGAGGATAATGGAACAGAAAAGGGAGATGGGTTCTCTTTAATAGCTGTGATATGTCTATGCACCAGACATACCTGCTTTGCCTCATTGCATTTTATATGACAAGACAAACTTTTCATTCTATTTTGTACTCTCTGCTCTAGCCTTCTTCCCCCTGACCGCTCTGATGCACCCACCAATGGGCCACGCTCACGATCTGAGTTTGAAAGAGCGGTCTGCTCACAGAAGAGGCATGATTGTTAAAAGTAGGGGACACAGCTAATGTGGAAGTGGAAGATAAGTGAGAAAGTCCCCAGTATCAGTCTCTCAGTGCAGGGGTTCATCTAAAATGTTGTAACACAATGGCCTACCCTGACCACAAGCCCTTGCAGGACCAGGTCCACAGAATACTCGCTTCACAGCTTCTTCTATCACAACGTGCTTTATTTATAAGAAATGCAGTCCCCTGCACTAGCTTTTCAGCAGTGTTCACTGCAAACTTGACATCCACTAGACTCCTGCCCAGGCTGCATCAGCCTAGCCTTCTTGTTGGCCTATTCCAGGGTGAGCCCTTATACCACACAGCCCTGGGGGGCATTCCTAGCCTGTGAACCTACAATTCCTCCTCAGTTCCCCGCTACTCCTGCTAATCACGTCTATAGTGCTACTAGGCATATGGAGCAATTTACAATCACAGAAATTGGAGATGGGCCCCTGCCCAGTGGGTTTACAATCTAAGATGGACAAGGATGAAGGGAACACACAGGCTGCTTATAGATGAGATGGGAGGGGGGAGAAACTGACGCGAGCCAAAGTTGTGGGAAGCTCCACTCGTGGGGAGGGGTTTAGCCCATTTCTAGCAAGATGTCACTCATGGATTACAGACCTGTATTTCCGAGCCCTGTAGTCCATGAGTGACAGTGTGCCAGAAACATGCTAAAACCCCACGCACATGAGCCAAGCTTCCCACAATTTCATCTGGCGCAATTTCAGCATGTGCCAGTCCCTCCCTCTCCCACAGGGGCCCCTGTGGCCCCTCCTGCAAGCGACCACAGGGAAAGACAGCCACATACATATTCCCATTTTACAATCGCTTCTTTTTTATCTCATTTGACCACCACTTCCTCCCCAGCTCCATTTGGGAGCAATTAGCCATTTGTCAGGATTGGGCCTTAAGCCCCTAAGCTTGTATGGAGCTGGTCTTTTGTCCCTGCACCACTCCCTAGCTGATTTGAGGTGAGGGTTTCCTTATATTTCTCTCTCTTCTTTTTCTTATTTATCTTTTTTTCTTACATTTTTACCCTGTCCTTCTCAACAGACTCAGGGTGGCTCACAACATTGAAAAAAATACAATAATATACATTTAAAAAACCTTAAAAATCCAACATCATCCCAACTACTCACCCACCCCACCCATTATCCCCACCTACAACCTGTCAACCCACTTCCCCAAACCTCCCTACCAAATCCCACCCAACCCTATTCCTGCCTGTCAAATGCCTAGCCAAACAAAAAGGTCTTGCATCTCCTCTGGAAGATGAGCAGGCTTGGGCTTAGGGGAGGGGAGTGCCATAATTGTGGGGCAGCAACCGAGAAAGCCCCCCTCCCCCTCCAAACATCATTGTAACAACTTCATGAGCAGTTGACACTCACAAGAGGGTGTCCCCAGCTAATCTCAGAGACCACAAACGGAAATAGGGGAAGAGGCAGCCTTCAGATACTTGGGGCCCGTGATCTTTGCCTTTCCTCTCATTTAAACCTCAAATAGAATCAGTTTCTAAATCCTGTCATCTCTGTCTCTCCCTGCACAACATTAAGATCTGTCCTTTCCTTACTGTTTCCACTGCTAAAACCCTAGTCCATGCTCTGGTTATCTCCCACCTTGACTATTGCAACCTTCTCCTCACTGGCATTCCCTGCTTTCTCTCACCTTGCCCCCCTTTCATCTATTCAAAACTCTGCTGCCAAGATCATCCCCCTCGCCCACCGCTTTGATCACGTGCAGCCCCTCCTCTCCTCTCTCCACTGGCTCCCTCTACCTGAACACATTCAGCACAAACTCCTTGTCTTTACATTCAAGGCTATTCATGGCCTTGCCCCTTCCCCATCTCTCTACTCTAGTCTCCCGCTACGCCCATCCGAAAGCTCTGTTCCTCCTCTACCACTACTCTTGCTCAATCATGGCTGCTGCTCCTCAAAGCAGGTTTGCCTGTTCTTGCTTGCTGCCCCCATGCCTGGAACTTCCTCCCTGAATATATTCACTCCTCTCCCTCCTGAAAACCTACCTCTTCTGACAGAACTTCCCTAGCTCCTCTCCTTAGTCCCCTTCCTTCCCCAATGAAACTATGTAACTAAGCTAAGCATATGTACCTGCAACCTCACACCTTCATGAATGTATTTTCATCTCTCCCTTTGTTGCTTCCATCCCTTATCTCCCCTCCCTAGTTGTTCTTAGACTAAGCCCACTGGGGTAAGGACCCTGTGTATTTTCAGCAGTTGTAAAGCACCAGGTACTGGGATGAATGTGGCGCACAGTAAGCCGTACATGGTAAATTGGTATATGGTACTGATGGAGGAAGAGGAATAAGAATCGACATTGAGGCAGATTTTTTCAATCTTGTCACTGAAAAATAAAGAAAGATCCTGTGCAGAGAGAGAAGAAGGAGGGAGAGAACAGGAAGTTTTGAGAAGGGAGATGAAGGTCAAGAAGAGATGGCAGGGATTGCGCGCGTGAGACTCGATGTAGGTGGCATAGTAGGATATGGCGGAGCTGAGGGCTGGGAGGATGAACTTGAAATGGAGAAAATTAAATTGGCATGTCTGTGAGACTTCTACCAGCGCAGGAGCGGAGGCAACAGATGGTGGGGGTGAGCCAGACTTAGGAGTTGATAGGGTGGTGGAAAAGGGAAGCAAAGGAGTCCAGGGTGGAGGAGAGAAATTTGTTAAAGGCAGAGACAGCCGAGTCAGGGCAGGTGGAAGAGGAGACTGATGAAGAAGGAGTGAGAGGAGAAGCAAAATCCAAAGGGTTAATGAATTCAATGTCCTGGAAAGAGTGAGAGTTTGGACAAGAGGGGGAAGATAGAAATGAAAAAGAACATGCACCTCTAGGGACAGAGGATGATCCAGTGGCAAGGATGTTAGCCTAAGCCTTAGAAGACCCAAATTCCAGTCTGCTCTGGTACTGATTTCCTTGTGACTGAACAAGTTACTTAGGTAAGCAAGGCAAGAAATAATTTGTAGTTATCCGCGCTCTGTGATAAGTAAGCCCCTAATAATGTAACATGTGGACACCAGTAAGGGTACAAGTCCTGAAGCTAGGAACCTGTGACAGCTTACCGCACACTCCAGAAGGTTCACACATTCAAAGATATCATAAGGTAGATGGCCAGTAATTTAAGAACATAAGTAGCACCAGACTGAGTCAGACCAATGGTCCATCAAGCCCAGCATCCTGTCCTCTGACAGTGGCCAATCTCGATCGCACGGGAGAAGAACCAACAGTCACAAGGGGCAATTCATTCCCCCGTTGTTCACTCCCAACTCCCCACAGTAAGAAGTTCATCCCATAAGCTACTTGGTTAATAGCCATTAATGGACCTACTCTCCAAGAACTTATCCAGCCCTTTTTTAAGCCCAGCTATACTACTGGCCTTGACAACGTCCTCTGGCAACCAGTTCCATACCACTCAAGCTTTGATAAATTTGTATCATGTCCCCTCTCAGTCTTCTCTTCAAGTTGAAGAGACCCAGCTTATCAAGCCTTTCTTTGTACGGAAGCCGTTCCATGCCCTTTATCATTCCAGTTGTCTTTCTCTGTACCTTTTCTAGTTTAGCTATGTCTTTTTTGAGATGGGGTGACCTGGCAGAACTGCACAAAATATTTCAGGTGTGGTCGCACCATTGATTTGTAGAGGCATTATGACAGCCTCAGTTTTATTCTCTATCCCTTTGTGAATAACTTTGCGAATAATTTCTTTACCAGGGGTATCCTATTTCTCACTGTCAATGTGTGAACAAGCCCTGAGTCTGGGATAAGAACTTTATCACTCAAGAACATTTCCTCTGTCAAAGATTTCTTGCCATGCAAGCACAGTCCTCTGTGCAGCTGTCATTTATGGGGTACCTGTGGCTAGCTTGGCTTTTCCTCCTAAATATGAAGTGTGATCGAGGCTCCTTGCCAGAAGGTTAAAACTGGTCCCCTTTCTTTGCATGCACAGCAAACAGAATAAAGCCTTTTCCTCCTGCTGCTAAATTGGAAAACAAAATAAAAAAGAGCAACCTCACAATAAATAACTTGAAGGGGAAAAAATAACTAGAGCATTAAAGATAAAAGAGCTGTTAAATGAAAATGTTGAGACAGAAAGACATTAGACAGCACTAGTAATTGTTAATTTGTACTCAGATTTGGTACGTAAGGGCTTTTATTACTTCAGACATGCATTTATTCTGCTTTCCATTTCGAGAAGTAACACACAGATGAGTTTTTAAACCCCCAAGGTATTGGGCAAAATAAAATAAAATAAGGTAAATCCTATAATGGATTTCAGGTTTTTCTGGGCCCAGCCACCAAGTTTCATTCTTTAAGTGTCTAGAAATTAGTGGCACCGAGCAATGAAGTTGGTAGTTCAAGATATGCCATGAGTATGCGGTTAATTTACTGAGCTCAGTGGGAATTTAAAAAGTCAATATCACACATGTGTGCAAGTAGGGCTATTGGGAATGTTGTCTAGTAACCTGAGCTTGGACCTGGGATATCAATATTATGTACTGCTTGTATTATTTATTAGTGTTCCCAAGTGAGATCAGGGCCCCATTATATATGGTGCTAGACATGCGCCTGGCTCAAAGCCCATTAAAGGCAAAAGGTGTCTTTTCAGTTAAATTGTATCAGACCCAATAAAGGCTTGTTTACACAAAACATTTATTCCAAGGGATATAACCCTCTCCAAAATCACTTTACCCTAACACAATCTGGTGTGTTAAAAGTAAGGGGCAGCTACCTGCAAGGAAGTGGAGTTAATCCAGGAAGGGAGGGTTCTATTTGGGAGCTAAGTGTATGCAGTCCATGGGGTTTTTTCTCTCCTCTGGTAAGTCTTTTCATTTCTCAATGTGCACCTCTCCTGGTTTGTTCTCAGTGCTTATGTGGGCCTTGCTTTTGGCCAGGCATTCAACAGGCAGAGATAGGGGTAAGTGAGGGCAGGGCATTGTTTTATGGGTACTTTTACACTGCTTATTTATCTATTATATAAATACATAAATAAAAATAAGTGTATATATATATAATTTTAAATTTTTTTTAATTAAAATGTTGTTATCCACCCTGAGTCTTAGGAGGATAGGTTAAAAATCTAAATAAATTAATAGTGACTTTGTTAGTTTGTTTTTCCTACCCCTTGCTGCAATTGCCCGTCTCCTGCTCAGTGAGCAATCCAGAGAGTGTGTGGTTCCCAAGTTGGTTCCAAGGGATAGAGACAAAGACCATTTTAAATAGGATGCACCCATGGAGGGGTGCACTTTAAATAGGATGCACTCCATGAGTGGGCGGTGTGTGGGAGTCTGCGCCCACCCATCCCCCAAGCGCCCATCTGGAGGCAGCATGGGTGGGCGCAGACTCCCACACACCGCCCACTCATGCCCACACATGGAGCATCAGGGGGAAATCCAGAATGTTCCGTGAAGGGGCAGGAGTGGGCGGTGCATGGGTAGGGGCACACAGTGCACACCCATCCCGTCCCATTTAACCCCCTCACTCACTGGATGTGCATCGGTGCCCCACATGGCACACACAGACCTGCCCCCCCACCCACCCACGTGCCCATTAAAAAATGGCAAAAGATATAATTTGAACTACTTTGTTTCCATCTTAGTGAGCAGTAAAGTTGGAGAAAGCAGGGTGGGGAGGATCAATATACTTGCTTGTTCTAGGTGTACAGAGGAAGGGGAATAGTTTGGGGGGAAACAATTTTACAAGCCAACCAAATAAGTAACGGCCAACTTTTGTGCCTTTTACAGTTTTGCTATCATGTTACATGTCTACCCTTATTTGTCTTGTCTAATGTAGAACATAAGTTCTTTGTAGTGAGAACGCAGTGCCTTGCCCACACTCTCTTTGTACAGTGTCTTGAACAACAGGGCCCTAATCCCTAACTTGTGTCAAGAATGTGATACCAAATACACAAATAACAGCATTTGATTTATGCTTAGCTTAAGCCCTTCTTGTGCCTAATTGTTACATTGAACTGTTCCACTGCATCTTGACTTCAGGAACATTCTCCACACTAGGACGGGTTCCACTTGGAGTAAAACAACCCACAATCCTTTGTTTAATGTCCCTTGTAGGTTTGTTTTTGCACAGGATCCTGCAGTTCCCCTGCTTGTCTCTGGACATGGTCCTAGCTTCATTCATTCAATCACACGTCCCATTGCTGAATGGTTCCCTCTGTTGTAGCTTCATTTTTAGGTCTTTCCCATTGTTTTTCTGCACCTCTATTACCTGCTTGATGCCTTTCCCCTTCAGCATGAGTCTTACACTTGCAAACCAAAGCAACACTTTGTTCTCAAAATTCTGCTTCCTGTTGTCTCTTAGTGTCAGGGCTTCGCCTTGAAGCCCTAGCTTTGGGCCTTGAATGGGGCACTCTTTGCCTCTCGTGTCACTGTCTGGTATCTGCAGGAAGTAGGTTCCCTACTATGGTATTTCCCCCCTCTCTCTGTCCCACTCACATCTGCTAGAGGGCGTGGACCCACCTGTAGCCTGATTGCCTCTCTTTAGGACTGCTGAGGGCAGTGACAGATGTGGAGCTTCTGCTGTCAGTTTGTCCCTGATGCCTGTTCTGACCATGTCTGTAGTTATACCCCCCCCCCCCCCCCTTATTTCTTTTAGTTGGTGTGTCTCCTTTCCCCCCACTGTTGGAATTATCTTGGTCTGTGAGTTTCCTCTGTTCTGGCTTCCTCCTTCTGTAGCCTTGCCTATTTGTGTAGTTTTGTCTCCTCCCTTCCTGCTGCTCATAACATTGGGCATTTTAAGACACACGTTAATGTTCCAGATGTTTCAATCTTCTGGGTGTACAAGTCCACAAGTAAGACTGCGTTCTCACCTGCGGCGGCAGCAGCAGCAGTGGGAGGGGCAAGGGAAGACGCGGCAGCGCAGAGGAGCCAGCCGACGGGAAAAGAGCCGGTGTGAACAGGGATCTGCCGCGGCTTCTCTCGCACATGTCAGGGCACAAAATCCTTCCCAGACATGCGCGAGAGAAGCCGCAGCAGATCCCTGTTCGCACCGGCTCTTTTCCCGTTGGCTGGCTTCTCCGCGCTGCCGCGTCTTCCCTTGCCCCTCCCGCTGCCACTACTGCCGCTGCAGGTGAGAATGCAGCCTTAGTTCCGCATTCATTTTTCTCACACACACTGCCCTGAGGCAGTTCCTGGATGCATTCTTCACACAAACACTGCCCTGAGGCAGCCTAAAATAGCCGCAGCTGTAGATATGACAGGCTGCCATGGAAACCAAGTGACCACAGCTGCCTGGAGCAAAGCAGTTTACTAGGAGAACCTTTTACACAAAGAAAGTTCTGGGAGAAGTTTCACACAGAAGTTCAAAGATCTGAATGTTTAAGATCTGGATGAGTGATTTAGACACACAAAGTTCTGGATGTTACAGCAAACGTCCAGGAGAAACGTGTGTCTAAAAACACCCATTGTCTCCTCAGACTCCCTGACATTTATTTATTTATTTGATTGTATTTATATGCCACCCCCCCAACACAATATAAAATACATTAAAACATTAAAATCTACATCATCATCATTAAAACCCATTTAAAACACCGCCACAAATTTAGCCCACCCTCCCCTCCCCACCTCCGAAGGCCTGGGAGAACAGTCTGTTGGCCCGACGGAAGGCCAACAGACTCGGGGCCAGCTGTGCTTCCTCTGGGAGGGAGTTCTACAACCGGGGCCCAGCCACTGAGAACGCCCTCTCCATTGTAGCCCCCCGTTTTACCCGTGGGACCTCCAGGAGGGTGCTCCTGGTGGACCGGAGGGTCTGTCCTGAGTCACGGAGGGTGAGGCGGTCCCTGATGTATCCAGGTCCAAGACCATGTAGGGCGTTATAGATCAAAGTCAAAACCTCGAATCTGGCTCGGCACGTTACAGGCAGCCAGCGCAGTGCATGGAGCACCGGTGTTATGTGCTCTTGTCGGCCCGTCCCTGTTAAGAGACGGGCCTCCGCATTCTGCACTAGCTGCAACCTCTGGACCAGCATCAGGGGAAGCCCCACGTAGAGTGCGTTATAGTAGTCCAGCCTCGAGGTGATGAAGGCATGGATCAAAGTGGCCAGGTCGGGTCTGGAAATGTACAGGCGCAGCCTCCACACCAGATACAGCTGGCAGAACGCCGCCTTCACCACCACATCCAACTGCTGATCCAGACGGAAACCCGCGTTCAATAACACCCCCAGATTCCGAACCTGCTGGGCCACGGAGGGGCGCACCCCCTCCACAAGAGGGGGCAACACCTCCCCCGCCCGGCCTACCACCATCACCTCCGTCTTATTGGGATTGAGCTTCTGTCTGCTCTGCCATAACCAACTCACCACAGCCTCCAAACACAGAGACAGCATGGAGATGGCAGAGCCTGAGTCGGCTGAAAAAGAGAGGTTAACCTGGGTGTCACCAGCATATTGGTGGCAACGCACACCAAACCCTCTCACGATCTCCCCCAGGGGCTGCATATATATATATTAAACAGTAAAGGAGATAGGATTGAACATTGTGGAACGCCACAGTCCAGGGGTTAGATGTTTCTGCTCCCGGGACAACCCGCTGGGTCCTCCCTGAGAGGAATGACTGGAACCAACCAAGGGTGGTCCCATCCAGACCCCCCAGGTCACGCAACCGTCTCAACAGCAGCCCAAGGTCCACCGTATCAAACGCGGCCAAGAGATCTAGCAGGACCAGTAGTGTCGAATGTCCTGCATCCATCTCCTGGCAGAGATCGTCCACCAAGGCCACCAAGGCCGTCTCCGTACCATGGCCAGGCCAAAACCCAGATTGACATGGGTCGAAAAAACCGATGCTGTCTAGGTGAGCCTGGAGCTGCAAGGCCACCGCCTATTCAATAACCTTCTCTAAAAAGGTTGATGAACTCATCTGGGCTTGGAACATCTTGCTTGGGGAGGCCATTGACAGGGTGGCGCCGAGACGTCCTCTGCCCGTCTCAACGTCGTGGGGCCCCTTGGTTTACTGAGGGGCTGCGAGGTATGAAGCAGGAAGGCAGGCGACTAGAGCGACGCTGGCGTCGGATTCACTCTGAATCCGACCGACTTCTCCGTAGGGTCCATTTGCGGTCCTATGTTGAGGCTTTGAGGATGGCAAAGAGAGAATTCTCTGCCACCCTCATAGCATCTGTAAACTCTCCTCCCAACCCAGTGTTTATAAGCTCTGTTTCCTCACACCCCTTTGTTCATAGTTTTGTCTCCCCTTGACCCCTTGTTCATAGCTTTGTTTTCTCTCTTGTTCCCTGCTGTAACTTCTCTCCTCTTGGCTCATAGGGCCTAGCTGTGCTCCCTGATCATAGCCTTGGTTTCCCCAGCCCCCTGTTTAGAGTCTAGGCCTTCTTTGCGCCTGTGTCTATAATTGTGCCTGCCTAGTTTCTCTGCTCCCAGTCTTGCTCTCAACCTGGACTCCTTTTGGTCCCTGCTTCCCCTTTTTACTCCCTGTTCCTTGTCTTGCCCTTCTGTATGTTGTCTGGTTTCCCTAGTTATAGCGTGGACTCCCCTCCCCTATAGTTTGGGGTTTTTCGTTCTGTAGCCCCTGCCCTCTGTTTGGTCTTTGCATCTGGCTCCCTACCCCAAACTCTTGCTCCTTGCCCCTTGGTCCTTGTTCCCAATTTGAAACCTTGTTCCCACCTTGTGACCTCAATGATGAACCATAAGCCCTCGTAGTCTGGGCATTTCAGCTCCTGTACTGAGAACTCCGTTCCCTGGTTGCAGGGAATGGCTGAGAGGTTTCTTGTTCCATCTGTCGGACTTCTGTTCCCTTCAGCTCTTTTCCCTCCTACCTGCCCTTCTGTTCACCCCCTTCCCTGGCTCCTGACCCCAGAGCTGTAACATTTAGTCCCTTCTCTGAATTCTTTATTAGTAACTCTCTAGCTTCAGTCGAGTTACGGCTTAGACTTATTTTGCAAATGTTATTAACACTAACAATAGCTGGGAGAACAGTGCCTTGCCCAAAGTAGACTGTATTATTGTCACATTGTGTTCATTTTCTGTTCGCAGTCTTGTGTACACAGCGGCTGCTCTGCTGCATTAATGATCTGTGCATGTACTACAGCTTTATGATCTGTTATTCTCTGTAATGTTTCATTAAGAGTTTGCAGCCAAGGTTCCCTGTGGGTGGGTTATGCTGACTGAATTGTAGTGTTGGGATGGCTGTGTTCCTGGGGTCCTGGCTGATCCATTAACAAATCACTTTCTTTCCAAACCAGGTTTCTGTTGTGTTCATTTCTCTTCTCATTTTCTTCAGCTCACAGGGTGCTTTAAAACTCACTTATGGCACAGTAGTGACAGGAATCATGGAGACGGGGAAAGATTTCTACAGATTCTTTTCCATTTAATAAAACGCTGCCCTCTGCCTGAACTTGTCAGCAGCAGAAGCTCTGCACCTAACTTGAAATGCATCAACTTTGCTTTCCCCGTTTTGCATTCTGAGTGCTATGGCCTCATACACCGCTGATCCGAAATGCTGCTGACGCAGTACTGTAAGGTTGGTGGTGGTTTATCTGCGGTGGAAAGAAGGAAACCAGCCTGTGATGTATGATGGCCCAGCCCAAATGCCAGTATACACTCTGGTTTTTCAGTCCTTCTGACTGTTCTCCATCTCTAGGGTGAGGGGGGAGGAGGAGAGAGAGAGTTTCCTTTTATCCGGTTGCACTTGTTCTCCACTTGCAGTGGGACATCCCTGTCACTGGTTCAGATGTTGCTTTTGTTGAGAAATTAACTCCCAGTGAGGATAGTTCCACCATATGCTTCCACCCATGATCCTCTGGCCTCCACCTGAGCATAATCCTGACAGTCCATGGTCCCCCTTCTGGAGGGATTGTCTTGCTGCTTCTGCGCTGTGGCAGTTCAAAGTCCTGGGCAGCTGGGATGTCTCCCTCAGGATCTTGCCCCCCAGTCTGGTGCCTACTCTTATTTCAGATCTTCGACTTGGTCCTGGTGCCTTGAGGGTCCCTAACCTCCTAAGGTTCTCCTACCTCTCACCCCCTAGCAGTTGGACCCCTCTATCCAGGGCCTGGAGGTTGGACATCTGCCATGCCACAGTCCTCCCCTTCATTGGGGATCCTGGCCTACTCCCATTTTGATCAACTCTGCCCTTAGGGACCCATTGCCCATTATCTTGCAATCCCTTGCCCAGGCAACTGGCTCCCTTGATGGTCTTTGGTTTGCCCTTTCAGCCACCTCTTCTGGGGAGTGAGCTGGCTACTATCCCCTCCAGGATCACTTGCCCTCCATGCTAGGCCCACATCCATTGTCAAGCCCTCAGAGGATGCAGACTGAACTCACCAGTCTCATCACTGGGCTACCCTCAGTCCTAGGGTTGCCACCTATGTATATTTTCCCAGGCCACTTATGAAAAATACATGTTGCAGGGCCTGCATTGGTACCATATATGCCCTGCAACATGTATTTTTCATAGGTGGCAACCCTACTCAGGCCCCACCTTGAGCCTTGCTGGTATACTCTGTACCTGCTTGTCTCAGTGGGCCACCAGCTCTTCTATTCTTGACCCCCTCCTATCCCAGGCACAAGAGCTTGCTCCACCTTGACTAGAGGCCTCCCTGGTCGCTTGCTCTTCCAAGAAGCTCCTGGGCTTCTAAAGGCCTTCCCTGCTGGCCTAAGTGATTCACTATGCAGGTTTATAGCAAATGTGAGGCTCCTAAAGGACTTGTACCATACAGAGATGGACTCCGGCTGGAAAATCCAGATTGAGACCGCAGTTTGTGGCACAGAAAAAGACTGTGTGATTTTCAGACCATGACATTTGTAGAGGAGCTATTTTCAAATATCAGATCTAGTCTTGGATTTCAGAGCACAGATGTATTTTGGGGGGAGGCATTACTTTGGGCTGAAATGACATGCCGCTACAGTAGCTGTTTCCAATGGAAAGAGCTCTTCCGCAATGAGCAGCACAGTGCAATAGAGACATTCATTCATCTGCTACTTTCATTCTCCTACTTCCACTACTTTCATTCCGCTACTTCCGCCGGCACTTTCCGATGTGTGAAGTAGTGGAACAATGTTTCTTCTGACACTTTCCGAGATTATTCCGACACTTTCCAATAATTCTGATGTCACAAAGCAAAGGGCGTGGAATTAGCGGAATGCCGGCAGAAAAGCTGCAAAAAGTTGCATGCAGTTCCAAAATGGTAGAATGAAATGGCGGCACAGAAAAAGGAGTTGCCGCTTCAGCCCTACAGTATATGAGGGCACAAAACTTGCAGGCACCTGGACAAAAACAGGCTGGTGACTGGTTCAGGGATATAGTTGGGTGGGAAGAGAAAGAAGCAGAGTCCTGCTATTGGCCCCTGAGACCAGTGAGTGTCCTGGGAAGTGAGCCGTGACAAGGAGAGAGACTCGGGGAGACTCAAACTGATTTTAGATAAACAGTTGAAACCAGCACATTGAATGTGCTGGCTGACAAGCCTCACGGGGTGCGTTTACACGCACTGGAAGTAACCACGCCGCCATAGGAATTGTCGCTCATGGGGTCTTTTTAAAAGGTGCATTTTGCAAGCCCCGATATCAAGGCCAGCACGTTCTTCAACGTGCTGGTTTCAGCCACTCATCTAAAAGCGGTCTCAGTGAGCTGCTGCAGCTACTGCACAGGGTTATAATAGAGGGTTCGGGGCACCTGGGCCCACAAACCTGAGGGAGGCCAGACATAAGGTAGCTGCATCAGCTGTGTCTGTGTCCCATCTTGCTGTGCCTCCACAACTGCCTACCCCATCCCTGCTGCTTTAGCTGCACTGCCTGCAAACACTTCGCTGCAGCACTCGAGAAAGTAAAGAGGGAGGAAGGAGGGGTGAAGAACGAGGGTGGAGCCAGGCTAGAAGCCTAGGGTGTCTAAGTTTACACATAACAAAGATTGGATGTTCAAAACCACTGAGGATGTGTTTGGCCGTTGTGTCTAAGCACCATAACAATCTTAACACCAATTTAGCCAGCCATTGAACACGTGATTTGAACACCATCGCATCACAAGGACAATTTGCATGTTCCAGCTGAACACGTGGCCAATGTTGTGTCTAATGATATCGCATGGCGCGTTATCACGTACAACATAGAGAATGAGGTGGCAGTGCTTGTGTGCTGAGATCGGGGGGCGAGCAAAACACCGATTTGCCCCAAGATGGGCTGTGTGTCTAAGCAGCACCACATGGTGAACTCAGGGCCAAACTGATGTTCATATCAAGGTCAAAACACACATTGACACCCGTTGACGTTATGCCTAAAGACACCCCTTGGCTGCATCTCCAGAGTTCCCCGCCTCTTCCTTGTGCTATGCAGCCAGCTTCATCTGCCTACGTGCAATATCACTTGCTAGCCTTGACACGTGCCTGCCTAGTACCCACCCAGTCTTATTGCCCATCTCCTCCATGCCCCGCCCCCAAACTTACTTACCCTACCGGTTAGCCTTTTATCGGTCTGCCTTGCTGCCTTCTCCAGCTAGAGCTGCCTCCCTGGCTAGCATTGGTCTCAGCAGCTGATCATCTGCTTGGGTAAGAGGGCTTGGGGGGCCCTGACCAGCTGAGGGGGAGGGAGGAGAAGGAGGGGAGGGTGTTTTACTCTTAATGGGGACCCTAACAAGCTGGGGAGAGTGGAAGGAAGGGTTTTAGTAGGGGCCCTGGCCAGCTGCGGGGAGGGGAATGGGATGATAAAAAGGAGGGGGGCATAATGGGAGACCTGAGCAGCGGGGGGGAGAAAAACGAGGGGATTTAATATGGATCCTGGCTGGCTGGTGCTTGAGCTCTGCATTGTCATTTTTCAAGCCTAGTGTTCTTTGAATTGTTGTTTTTCATATCATGTAAAGTCATTGGCTTATATAGTTATAGTAGTTTTAGTTATATTTCCAAGTTGTGATTACCAATATGTTATCCAGTGAAATCTGCTGTGTATTAAAAAATCAGTTTTAATAACAGAAAATATTAATGCCTTATACTAGGACTAACTAGTTTTCCTGGGGTGGGATTAGGACTACTTTTCCCCCAGGACGGTTAAAACCAAGTTTTTACCTGGTAAAAACAACAACAACGAAACCCCCAGTAAATAATCCGAGCCTGAACTGCCCACCCCTAGTAGTCTATAACTGCTCATAACGGGCTGTTACGGATTAATCCGTTCAGAACCGCAACAGTGGTAACATGCCCGTTGTAGCTTGGTTTTAAATCTACCAAAAAAAATAATTAAAAACCATTGCCCTTGCACAAAATGGCAACCAGACCCTTCTGAGCATACACACTTTTTTCCAAAGTGGCAGTGGTAGCAGTGCTGCTATTTTGGAAAATGGCAGCCTAATGGCCCAGTGGTCATTTTGCACATACCCAATGAATTTTTAATTTTTAATTTTTTATATAGTTTATTAATTTAAATATGGATCCATAGTATGAATTCAGGTTACAGGGGAGGGGGGAAAAGACTGGTCACGCACCATACTCCACCACACCCCAGCCACATCTCATTCCCCAGGAAGGCCCTCTGGGTGAAGCTGCCCTTCAGGACAGTAAGTGGGCCATTCCTGGTGCAGGAAGAACAAGGAAGTCAGGCCCCTATCATCATCAGGCATGGGGTTACAGGAGTCCTGTGGCTGCCTGCCACTCTCAATCGCCCGCAGGCACTCCAGGGAGGGGGTCTGGGGGAGGATGGCACAGTGTCTTAACAGTGAGGGGAGGAAGGGTCTAGGCCCCCAGGGTGTAAGGAGGAGAAGGGCCTTACAAAGGAGGAAGAGAAGAAGGGGATCCACGGAAGGGGGGGGGGGGGGGGACCACACTCACCTTCACACTCACCCTTGCACTCACTCACCAGGAAGGGAAACAAGGGGGAGGCAAGCCACTACATCACTACAAACAGGTTATACGCAAGCTCACAATAAACCACACACTTCACTCACAATAAACAACCAACAGAATGCAAACACTTAACTTCACACCACATGCCCAAGCCAGTCCAAACCAGGGAACCTGATCACCAACACTGTGTCCAACGCAGAGCTGGTTTAAATAGCTTCTTCATTCAGTGCCTGCAGCTGGAGGCTTCCCCTGCAGGCGGGCTGAGTGCCATAGGGTCCTAGGTTCCACCCTGTGTCCCCAGGAGGGGGGGCAGCTGCTGGCATAGGCGCTGCCTCTGGGAACGTGGACCCTGAGCTACCCTGTTCTGACTGTGGATCTGCCACAACCCGTTGGAGGGGAGGTGCCGAAGGGGGCTCTGGGGTGGGTACAGAACGCGGGGGTGACCTGCGGCGAGGGAGCCCTATGACAATTCGTATTTAAATCCAGAAATTGCAGATATGGATCCTCAATGGAACTGAATCTGCAATTAAAATCTGCAATGAGCACCCCTAGTAAATACAATGCAACCCTGCTTCTGACAGACTAAACATGTAATTTCTTTCATATTGTTTCCTTTTTTAAACCATCACAATATGTGGTTGGTACTTTGTGTCTATTTAGGATTCATATCATTTACACACGCGTGCACACACAATCCACACGAGCAAGGTTTTACAGCAAGGCAGTTGGATTTGTTAGATACAGTATTGGTTTCTGTATCTTTCGTTCCAAGCCAATGGCATTGGTGCTGGCACTTGTAGTTCTGGTCTGGTTTTAGATTGTGCATCAGCCTGTATTTTATCACTATTACAGAAGTAGAGAAGCTTTTTCTCTACCGGGGTAAGGTTGCCACCTATGTACATTTTTAAGGAACACTTATGAAACATACATGTTGCAGAGACAGGAAGTGGAAGTAGCTGGGTGTGGCCACCCAGCTATATAAGAGAGCTGAGGCAACTAACCCTAAGTCTACCTGGGGACTCAGTAGAAGTTTTTTTGGCAATGACTGTTTGTTCACTCACTCACTCACTCACTCACTCACTCTGGGGTTCCTGAGAGGAAATACTGCCTGGAAGCAGCGGAATGCCCATTGCTGCTCCTGATGGAGAGAAGGTTGCCATGGAAAAGCAAGTAAAGATCCCTTGTTCTTAGCTAGTCAGTGGACTGTTACCTGACTAGGTTGGGGTGAGAGACCAGAGGGGTTGCATACCTGGCATAGGTAGTGGATAGTGTGGAACTATATAAAGAAACTGATAAAGTTAATTCCTGGTGTGATGGGCTAGTTTGGGCCCTGATCCTGACACAACTCCCCCACTGGCACCGCTAAGCTGCTGGAGTCTATTCTTCACTAGAGCGTACCCATAAGCATTAGTTGTTCATTTCCCTTGTGGTGGAATGGGCACCCTTTTCTGCTGTGTTGGGACATCCCAGCTGTCCTCTGCATGGGTGGAGTGAACATGGACCTCACTCTGGGCTGGTGTGTGTATATATACAAATGTACAGTTAGTTTGGGGTGACGTTAACTCTGTGACAACCAGGTGTTAGCAGCAATCTTGCAGTTACCCAAAAACTACTAGCTAGTGGAATGTTTCCATGAACAAACAAAATATTTTACTGTACAGGCAATTTAATTTACTTTGTGAATATAAGGCCTCAGCTGTCTTTTGTAGGCAAACTATGAAAACCCTGACTCCTCATTCAGAATCCTGTGAAACTGCTGTTGGAGGCGAATCGAGCATGAGCTAAATGGCACTGCAATGTGCAGTGAGGAGCAGACACCAATGTTCTTTAGCATTGGTGTTATGTGCCTGATACTCCGTTGAGCTGGTGTGAAGAATTGTGTCTAAGTTCTAATTTGGTCAATTTTACAAAAAATGGAAAGTGCAAACTCAAATTCCTCTGCATATTTGTGAAGCTTGTATGCAGTTCCTTGTTAAGTTATTTGCTGCATGGTTATTTAGTAATTGGATATTTGGTCATTCAGTTTGAGCTTCAAGTACCCAGCAATTGTCACATGAATAAAATTACAGTAATTGACAATGGTGATCTGGAGAGAGGGGTGAAATTCACTTCACCAGCTAGAGCCCAAGCAATCAATCTTTATTGGGGATGAAGTGCACAAGTGTTGAGGAGGTGTTTCACCATTTCTTACACACACCCCTGGAACTGAAATAGTCTCATCTATAGTGGCAGCTTCTCAATAATAGCTGATGGGACTCAGCCCCACCATGAATTCCTACCATTAATGTCCTAGTCAAGAGCTGCTAATGCACTCGCTGTATGTGCCCATGGCCTCCACCTCCTTCCACCCAACCATCAATGGAGAGTAAGTATAGGAGGCAGCAGGAAAAATCTCATTGGTGGCTTCCTAGCTTTGGAACTCATCCCAGAGTTCACCAAAGTCTGAGCCTGTCTGTGTCAAATGTGGTATTGGATGTACACTACAAAATTAAAAAGCTGATCTTATTTGGCTTTGGTTAAGCCAATCAAAAACCATCTAACTGAAGCTGAAGTAACCGTATGGGGCAGAGTCAATCCAAGTGAAGCTAAACTAGGTAAAACTGATTAGCCAAATTTTAAAATAACCATTGTCAAAGTAAAACATAAAGGTTGCACCCACATGAGACAGGGGAGGCAACCATGCCTTGGGTGCCTTGCTTCACCTTGGGCAGCCAGGTCACACAGTGCAGTGGCTTGTGTGCCAGGTGCCTGCCAAGTGTCCCCTTCTTCCTCACCCCCACCCCTCTCCACGGGGAGGTGGGGGTGCAAACAGCTGGCTGCTATCTGCTGCATCCTTGAAAAGATTCCAAGGACACATCGCAGAACAGCCTTATCTCACATGGGGGTAAGGCTTTCCAGGACAGGGAAACTTGTGTGACTGGGCCCCTTCTACCCCACTGCGAGGCAGCTCCATGGCAGGGCTGTGAGCAGCAATGCACAATGGGTGCCAGTGCCTGTCGCAACACAGCCAGGGGTGGGATTTTGGTCTAGCCAGGGGAGGGAGACTGGGCAGGGCTAGGCATCCGCTCATGTGACTAGCACAGTGGCCTGACCCAGCCGTGGCAGCAGCTCTGACAGGAGATGGTCTGCCTGGTTTCTCCGCAACCATCTGCCCGGCTCCCCATACTTGCCCTGCAGTGTGGTGGCAGTGATTGCCCACCATGGAGCTGCGTGGGGATCAGGCTCCTGCAGCATGTCTGGCTGTACCCAAATTGAAGTTCTCAAAGGGTGTGAATTAAGTGTTAAAGAAAATGAACTCAGCACTGGATTTGTGAATTCAAAAAGCTCTATTTTGTCTCTGATATTCTACCACCATGGATGCTGTGCTGGAAAGGGCAATAATGATGGGGCATGACCTCTCCCATTGCTATTCCCAGCGGTAGCAAGAGTGCGAGAATTTTACTAAAGAACTTTTGGCCAAGGCTCCCAGACAATAAACATGGGGCCATATAGTGTAGCCAGCATTCACTCCGAGTGTCTTTAGGCATAACGCTGTTCAGTGTTCTGTAAGTGTCCTACCATTACGGTGTTTAGATGTACCATCAACACAGTGTTCACCCCAAACACTGGAAGTGAAGAACTGCCAGGTCTTGACAGTTTAATCTGTTTGGGGTGAACACTGTGTTGACGATACATCTAACACTGTAATGGTAGGACACTGTTACAGACCACTGAACAGCATTATGTCTAAAGACACTTTCTGTGACTGACCAGGAGGTTGGGAGACTAACTGAGGTGACCAATTAGTAGCGGCAGCTATGATAGACTGGAAAGTAGACAGCCTAGGCCCAGACTGGAAAGTAGACAGCCTAGGCCCAGCAGAGTCCATGAACAACCCCTTTACATTCAGTACAGGCAAGTACTGCCTCTTCTAAGCCGTGATATATACTTCAAGCTCAAGCTGTGAAGATCAGATTTGTCTGTGTCCCCAGTTTGGTGCTGGCTCAGCTCCAGAAGTAGACCAACAACAAACCATCAGTGTGGGGAATTGTTAATAAATTAGAAATGATGTCTTAATTATAATAAATCTGACCATAGAATGTGAGCAGTTATATATAAAGCAGTAGTAGTATAGTATACTATATAACACTTTATTCCACATAAGCTATTGATATGTTTTGACTCGTACGTAGTCTTCATAATAGTGTGGATATCCTTGTAGACCATTCTAAAACAAAATACAAATAATTACAAAAGAGATTACACAATCCTCTATCATTGAAAATCTCAAATATGACTGTATATATATGTATATAATATATAAAGTGTCTATATACACACGAGCCTATCAACATATATTTTTATAATATACCACTAGTCTTACCATATTAGCATATTTATTCAATACTTAACTTTGAATTACAACATTACCATAAACATCTTTTACAAATACCTTCCCAATTAGTCCATATCCTGATCATAAAAAAGTATTCCAATGCTTAATCCCCCATCTAAAGTTAAAAAAAGAACCCAAAAAAATCACCTGACATCTCTTGTAAATTCCAAAATAACATCAAAAGGAATGACAAAGCTCCTCACAATGGAACCAAATCTAAATAAAAACAAAACAAACCAGTAGCTCAGTCAACTAAAACTTTAATCTTATTATCTAAAAAATAAACAAGCTACACAAAAATCCTACCTCCTTGTGGTAAATAATATGGCTCAACTCCACATGACTTATACTTCCATAGTAAAAGCTATAAAAGTCACTCAGTAGGCAGCAAAAGATCTGAAATAAAAATAAAAACAAAAACATCAAATTCTACCATTTAATAAACAACACCATGTCTGACAAAAACACACAGGACCTTTACTTCCAATCAAACTCACCAAGGAGCACCTACAAGGAAGACTTCCTTTTGCTAGTGAACAAACTGGTGCACTGAACATACCCACTTTAAATGCTCTTCCAAAAGGCTGGCTAAGAATCAACTCAGCTGAGCATATCCATTTAACAACCCTCAGCTGGGGAGACCTGCAAAAAAAACCCAGCCATCCAAACCTACAGACCAACTAAACTCAAACTACCAAAGTATAAACAAATGCTACCCTTGGTAAGCCACCAAGGACTCTGAATAAGTAAACCCATCACTTGAATAACAATCTGTATAACTGAACCCTACCCTGAACACAAAATAAAATGATGGAATACAAAAATCTCAATCACCCAGGACTCTGTATAGATCAAACCATGCCCTGGACTCAGAATAATTCAATATGACTAAGTATTAATCACAACTAAATGTAGTTTGTTTTGGAATTGTCTACAAGGATATCCATGCTATTTTGAAGAAGACATACGAGTCAAAACATGTCAATAGCTTATGTGGAATAAAGATTTATATATATAACTGATAATCACATTCTATGGTTGTCAGATTTATTATAGTTAAGACATCAATTCTAATTCATTGTTAACAATTTCCCCACACTGATGGTTGGTTGGCTGTCTATGTTGCTAACTGGGGAATTTGGTTTTGGACGTTAGTATCCCTTGTGTTGTATAATCAACTCCAGAAGTCCCATTTAGACTTACCATCTGCAGGTGCCTGGCTGCGTTAGTGACACTGGCCACAATCCCAAGAGGGATCTACACGGCACAATGTGCCTTCAGTGGTCATGCACACACTTTACATGCATATATGTTGCATGTGGGGGATGGGTGAAATAGGAGGAGGATGGCAATGGATTAGGAATAGGAAGGAACAAAAACTGCTGGGAGAGAGGGAGCCTTCTGAAATGCCTGCTGTTCAGGAACAGTGACTAGCTCAGAAGGTGTTGGGAAGGGGGGGGCAATCAGTTTTGTTTCTTGCTGCGCCCACCTCACTGCAAACCCCATTGACTCCATGGCCAATCGCAGACCACGAAGCCAGTGGTCTGAGGCGAAAAGGGATGGTGATTGGGCAGGCTGGTTGCTACTCCAAGTCTCTCCACCCCTGGTGCTTGGAAGTCTGCTCCTCAGCTGACTCCCCCCTCCCTGTCACGTTTTGCCTTCCAGTGACATGTTTTTGCCACCCGAACACGATCTGAACTGTTAGGTTATTTTGACGTTCGGAATCTAGTTTGGTTCGGTCAGTTTGTGTTCGGATTCAGGTTTGGTCGTCTGAACAGGCCGAGTTCGGTCTGAATTCCGAACCGCATTCCCCCATCCTTAGTGCTTTGGAGGTTAGGAGGGAGATACCTGAATCTGTGAGACTGGGGCCAAGTACCCTCAAGGTACCAGGATCAGGTCTACAGGTCCCTAAGAAAGACTGGGGGGAGGGGTGAAGGGACTGTAGCGCTTGGACTGGGGAACCGTGAGCAGGAGACACCCCAACACACCATGGGCATCGTGAGGCGCACCTCAGGTGCTGAAGAAGGACTGTGAGTTTAAGATCACCCTCTGCAGGGGAGCCAACAAACAGTGTAAGAAATGGACTCCTCAGGCCTCCTGAGTGAGGTATGGGACTATTCATCTGCTGAGAGCTTATTCCCAAACTGAGCTGATGGGGACTTCTCACAAGAGGCAAGTGAGTATTGAGAGCATCCTCCCCAAGACCTGAAACAGCCCAAGGACTGTGAAGTTGAGGTGGCAGCCATGGGGGGGGGAGGGGGGGAAATGTGAGTGGTGCTGGTTCTGCAAGGACTACAGTCACTGGTGACTCAGCCTGGTTACAGTAATGAATTGCTAAGAGCACCTTCATGCCCACAGAGTTGGGATCCAAAACCTCCACTCTGAATAGAGAAAACTGAAGAACATGGCTAAAGCTGGGAGCTAATATGAAGCAACACAGAGCCCAGGACTCTTTCAACCCAGTTCTCCACCTGATCCCTTGTGACAGCCCAACACAGCTCCCTAAGCTCAGTTCTTTAAATGAGTGCACTCATCCCTTATGCATATTTTATGCTATGTAACTGCAGATATTCTTGTTCATATAAATGGCTAATCTTCTACTCCTCTGCTTGATCCTCCTTGTTCCAACTCCCCATCCCATCAGCTGGCGTCAGGCTGCCATGCAAGCATCTTCTCCTGTCTTGTCCAAGAAAGAGCAACGATAGAGGTCCCCAAACTGTGGGTTGTGGGTGGCCTCAGATGTGGTCACACCATCTGCAGATGGGATTGTGAGCCCAATCAATAGCTGATCTATTTTGCGTATTTTTGAGATCTGGAGTAACTGGATTATATTTTACACACAAACTGAGGTCAGGCAGGCCAAAATATTTTAGGAACCACTATGCTACAGTCTGCCCACTGTCAGTCTTCAGTGAGACAGTCCATCCAGCATTTCCTCCATTCTTTCCTCCCATCACCCTTTCTTGCCATGCTGTCTTCAGCAGGTCCTGTTATTCCAACCTCTGTATATATCGAAACCAGCAGTCCTGCTTCCTGGGTGGCTTTTTTTTTTTTTTTCTCACCCCATCCCAGACTTCATCCTAATGCTTTCTTTTATTATTTTCATATAACTCCATGAACACATTTCAAAACACGTGTAAATGAGGCACCTGCTGTCTCTTCCACTCATGTCTCTGAAACCTCACTATACAACACTGCAAGACAAGCCATCATTCTGTCACTCTGTGGCAAGAAGGGCTTGTCAGACACAATCCCCAAGATGTTCTTCCACACTCTGCCAGCACTTCCCCATCTGGAATGTGTTTCACGCTCAAGCTTGATACCAAGGTGTTAGAACTGAACAAATATTTTAGTTGCATTCCATTTATCCCTCTGCTCAAATTATCCACGGAGCCTGTACTGACCCATATGAATTCAAACTCAGTCATGCTTGCTTTCATCCCATGCTCACTGGCTTACAACTTCTTTTTAAGTCCTCTCTTCAGTCTTCCCTTGGTGATGTCTCATCTGGGTATAGCAGCATCTCTCTTTTTCCATTGGGGTCATTCTGCATTCTACGTACTTGTACTGGTATACAATTATACCTATAATAACCAGCAGCAGACTGTTAGTAGTAATCCAACCTTTCTGTAGTCAGAATTTAACTTCAGAAGAGTTTGTCATTCCAAAACATGGTCTGATCCCTTTTTGTGTGGATCTATATAGGTCATGATGATTAAATCCTCATATGTTCCTCCATCGCTCAGCACTAGCAAGAGCATATTTCTGTCCACTTTACCTTCTATCCTTTTTGTCAGGATTCATGGATCTAATGGATCTTGATTTGGAAATTGTGGAGCTGTGACCCACAACTGAACCCACAGAACAATCGGCTCATGCCGATTGTGATAAAGAGCCTGAGGGGAATGGGTTGCCCTGGCTTTCCACCTGGGTAGGGCTTCTCCTTTTTGGCCTTTTACTCGGGGGGGTCAGGGTCCCAGGGACTCCCTCCACCAAAGGGGAAGCACCTTCCCCTCTTCACCCCCTTGAGAGCTACACTGGGGTACCTAATGCTGCACCCTTGGGTGTGGCATGGTAATCTCAGTGCTTCCCCCTTACACTTCCAGGAAGAGCCCTTTCATGGTCCTCCATAGCAGGGATCCTGCTGACCCATTGGGCCGGCAGCTCAGCCCTTTTTATCTTCCCCTCTACCTGCCTGGCATAGACGTGCTCAGCAGCCTTCTGTCCCGGAGCTGTGACCAGGCCTGGCACTTGTCGATGACATCAGTCAGCAGCTCTCCATCCGCTTCACTGCCCCAGGCCCCTTCCATAGCTCCACCTGGGTTCTCTGTGCCATCTGTGAGTCCCCCATCATGTGCCCTGGTTGCCAAAACGAGACCCATGGGGCTCCTGTGGCACTGGGGCATCAACCCCTGCCAGGAAAAGAAATCGCTGTTGCTATGTCGTTTGCCAGATCTATATACCACATTGAACAAACAGGGTTGTAGGGCCAGATACCACCTCAGCAAGCACAGGTTCATATCCTTTATTGATTGAAGCCATCACAAGGAGGCATTGTTGGTGGATAGTGGGACTGCAACCCCAGTAAGTAGTATCACAGGGCATCAACAGCCCAGCAGCGAGCCAAAGTCTCCTTCTCAATTGTGGCATAGGCCCTTTTTATAGGGGAAGAGTTTCCAGCTGATTTATACGATGTGGTAGTCCTCCCTGTTCACTTTCTGGGACATGACAGTCCCCAGGTCCACGTGTGTCCATCTGTAAATATGAATGGCTTTGTAAAATATGGGGTATAGGCCAGGCAGCTGTGCAGTTTGTTTTAGGGACCAAAAGACTCGGTTATATTCTGGTAACCATTAGACTCGATATGGCTTCCTGCGCCCAACCAGGTCCATCAGCAGTGCGGCAAGGGATGCAAAATGTGGTACATATCACTGGTAATAGCCGGTGAGGCCCAGGAACTGTTGAACCTTGACCTTTGTGACCAGTTAAGGCCATTTCCATAGAGTTGATATCTTAACCTGTTCAGTGCAGACTGGCCCCCTTCTCTGAAACCTAAATAAGTGAAGCGTTCTAAAGCTAGGTGGCACCTGGTGGAATTACTTGTGAGACCCACATCCACCAATGCTGAGGCCCCCTTGGCAAAGGTGATCTTCCCACAAAGTGCTGAAAACAATTACAACATCGATACTGAAAATGTGGAGCTAATGTCCATGAGTCTCTGAAAAGTAGCAGCTGCTTAGTGGAACCCGAATATTATGCGTATGAACTGGTAGAGGCTGAAAGGGGTAGAGAAAGCTGTCTTGGCCTGAGACTCCCGAGATAAGGAGATCTGCCAATATTCCTTTAAGTCAATAGGGGATAGATGCTGGACCTTTCCTAGCTTTTCGAGTAACCTCCACCCAGGGCATGGGGTAAGTGTCAGATGTTGAAATGGCAGTTAAATTTCAAAAGTCTATACAAAATCGAGTGGACCCATCCGGTTTCTCTAGTAAAAGAGACTGGTTTCTCCATGGGCTGTAGAATACCTGGATTACGCCCAATTCTTAAACATTTTTTTCACCTCCTCTTGTATGATACCCCATTTATGCCAGGGTACCAGTCATGGATTCTCCCTCACTATTTTACCCAGTTCTGTCTTGATATGATGACTAGCTAAAGTTGTACAGCCGGGTAATGGCAAAAAGACTTGGAGCTACTGTGCCATCAGATCCATTATCTGCTTCTTCTGTTCAAAGGTTCATGTGTGCTCTGTCTATCCTCCCTTCTCCTTCCAGTGCCATTGCAGAGGACCCCAAATTAGGGCTGAAACGAAACTGCAAAAGCATTCTCATGAGAACGTTGAAGATTCTCACAGCTCCAGTGAGATCTTGCATGTTCTTGCCAAGGTTTTTGAGAATCTCATGAGATTCTCAAGAACCTCAAAAAACCGCTCTGCACGTGTGCAAAATGCAGCCATTCTACATGTGTGCCTCCTGGTGGCCACTTTGTGCATGTGCAGAGTGTTTTTTGAGGTTTCTGAAAATCTCGTGAGATTCTTGAAAACCAAAAAATGCATTGCACATGCGCAAAATAGCCCCTATGACCATTCTGGGCATGCACAGCCACTCAATGGCTGTTTTCAAGAATCTTGGGAGAATGGCAGTGAGAAGCCCAATTCTCATGAGATTCTTGACCTTGAAAATCTTGTCAAGAATTTTGGCAATTGGATTTCCCATGAAATATACCAGTTTCAAGATTTTGTAAACAGAGACAATATTGTGTCTCTCGCAGAAATAAAGCTTAGTTATCTGGATTTCTCCCCTCCATCGTACAATATCTTCAGTTGAGGCATTTTTTACAGCAGAAGTTGGGTACTCCAATAGAAATGAGGGAAAAAAACTGAATTAGAATTGTTCTTGGTATATAAAAAAGGAATTAAAGGTATGTTGAAGTGTATGTATAGGTGGTTGTTAAATGAGGAACTAGGAAATTCAAGACCTGGATATGTATTAACATGGGGAAAAGAATTGAAGGATGTAAAACCTGAGGAGTGGAAAAGTTTGGGATTGATGTATAAATATACATTAGCAACTTATCTGAATGAAAATGTGTATAAGGTTGTTGCTAGATGGTATCTAACTCCGATAAGGATTGTGAAAATGAATGGTGGCTCCGATAAGTGTTGGAAATGTAATGAAAAAAAGGTGGGATATTTACACTGTTGGTGGAAATGTAAAGAGACTGCTAAATTTGGGGAAGAAGTATTGGGTATCTGTGCTAAAATATGTGGTTACGATTTAAGGGGCTCACCTAAATGTGTATTGTTGGGTATGATGGAGGGGGAAGGTCCTCCAAGAAGATCAGGAAATGGTGTTTAATCTTTTGATAGCAGCTAAAATAGTTCTAGCGAGGCATTGGAATGAGAGTGGGCAGTTGAAGATAATGGAATGGAAAGATTTTGACCAAAGAGGTGTTTAATATGATTAAGCTGACCGATATAGTTCGTATAAGGGAAGGGAGGTTTGGAGGTAAGGAGCTGGAGCATAGATGGGGAAAACTTCTGAGGTATACGTTTGAATGAATTGATTGATTATGGAATAATGTATTATAGATTATAAAGATTTATGAACTTGAAATTTTTTTAAAAAGTAAAATCTTGTCAAGAAGCCGATTCCTGATGAGATTTTTGAGAAGTAGGAAATCAAGTTTCAGTCCTACCCCAGATCAGTGCCTCTGGGCACGGCTGCAACCCACAGGGCCTCTCTGTCCATTCCTTCAGTAGAAAAATGTGATGCATCTGCATCTCATCATTCTTCCCCCCCCCCCCCCCCCATTGCCTTACCATGCAATCAACCAGTCCAAACTGCTTTACAATCTAAAAGGTCAGGTACCCATCGATTTTGACTTACAAGTATAGGTAGGACAACCAATACTCTTTGCCCAGGTCTAAAGCAGTGCATTCTAGCCCACTGATTATACCATTGTTCTTGTATACTCGGGGCCGCCTCTATATTATCCCAAGCAAGGGTCCCTATCTCCTCAGTGTTCCCTCATTCAGAGAACATATTGAACTACACTCTCCTATTGGGTGTCCTGTTCTTCCCATTCTTCTTTCATTAAAGCGAAGGCCATTTTCACACATTACCAGGAAAGCAGAGAAACTTCCATGAATGTAATTTTGGCTCTCTTCTCATGGAAATTAGTGCACGTGGGAATGCACTATTTTGCTTTTATCCTGGGAGAACACTCGTGCATGACTGGGTCCCCCAACGTAGCTTTTACAATGACGGGTGTTCTTGTGGATAAAAGTGGAATACTGCATTCCCACAAGCACTAATTCCCATGAGAATACAGCTGCGATTGTCGTCATGGAAGTTTCCCTGCTTCCCTGGTAACATGTGAAAGTGGCTAAGACTGCTCAGGGCTTGCTTCCCTAAAGGAGTTCAAAGTGGGAGAACCCTGAGGAGGCTTGGGGAACACCCTATACGCAAACACTAATGCTAGTAACAGGATGTGTCATTGCTTGGGTTCATCCCTTATGAACTTTTGTAGCATTCCTTTCAAGGTCTGGTTAAAATGCTCTACCAGCATGTCTGTCTGAGGGTGGTAGCTGGATGCCTGGGAGGCTTTAATTTTTAGTAACGCACATAATTGGCGTATTACCAATTTGTGCCTTGGTCAGTGAGGATTTCCTTAGGAATACCTATTCTGGAGAATACCTTTTTGAGTTCTTTGACAATGGTTGTACTAACGCAGGGGAATGGTTTCAGAATGCTTTGTGGCCTAATCTATGATGACTAAAATGTGGATGTGACTAGCTCTGACTTCTCCAGGGGTCCCACTAGGTCCATTCCTACCCTCTCAAAGGGAAAACCTAACAAAACTAAAGGCATCAAGGGTGCTGGGGCCCCTGCTGGGGGTTGGCACTTGGGACAGGGCACACAATAGTGTCGCATAGCCTCCCACACCTCCAGCCAATAAAACCTCGGTACCACCCAGTCCCAAGTCTTCTGTTGTCCCAGGTGCCCTGCACACACCACCTAAGGGACCAGTCTTGAAATTTCATCCCATACTTCCTTTGGGGCCAATAACTGAGAACATTCTTCTCCCATAGAGGCTACCTTCTCCACCCTAGACAATTTGTCCCACCTAATTTCAAAGTGGGTCCAACTGATAGGCCTCTGGGATTCCTGGGGTGGCCTTCCATGACCTCTGCCTTCTCATGTGCTAACCAAGGGTCGGTGCACTGAACTGCTGTGAAATCAAAACCACTTGCTCCAGGGGGGGGAAGGGGTCTGGCCCTTTTTCCTGGCTGGTTCCTGCTGCTGTGGCCTTGCTGAACACCTAGGGTCCTTTCCTGGACTCCCTGCCTGGGTGGTCTCCCAGATACACTGATGTTTCCACCACTCCACTTGTCAGGACTTCATACTAGTGGGGAAGTTGTGGAAGGTGGACCCAATCTCAGCCCACAGTGGGGCTGATCCTATGCATACTCCCGCCTGCTTGTGCACATGTGCTGTCTCCACACAGCACGATGTGTCTGCAGTGAAGGTGCGTAAGGTTCCTGTGTGGCTACGCATGTGTGTGGGTGGGTGCAGAATCCACAGGACATCAGATTGGCCCCAATGACAGGATATACGAGCTCAGGCACAACCCTGACTAGTAGTCAGGTCATCCTCCTAGCCAGTGTCGGATCCAAAGCACAGATAGGATATGTCTTAATATCTCCATGACTACAGCAGATCTGTAGAGGGAGTTGAAGGGTACATTACTTTAAGATCTGTGGCAGTCCACCTATTATATTGGGCTGCTTTTGCAAACCAATCTAAAAGAATTTTTTTATTCAGGGGTCCCAGAGTGCCAGCAGCAGCTTTAATTTCTGCTTGTGACATAGGTGTGTCTATAGTGGTGGTGGTGGTCTGTTCTTCCTCCCCCTTCTGTTTAACTCTGGTTTGGGTGGTTATTACTGCAATCTTGTCAGGGGGTTCAGGGATAGGTGGGGCATTCGCTATTTCTTGGGGAATATTTTGTGTGCATATCTCATCCACCAGATCTTCTTCCTCAGAAGTTGGGGTTTCATCTGGGTCAATAGACCTGCATAAGTGTATTGGTTTGGACTGGGCTGCAGCTATGAGACCTTTTCTGGTTTCCAATTGTTTAGTGAGAGCTGAGATTTTAGCTTCACAAGCAGAATGATTTGAATTTCCCTCCCCCATTTTTATTTCTCTTAATCTTTGCATGACAGCCCTAGTGGCAGCTTGACTTTCTTGCAAGCGTGTTTGAAGACGTGAAATCATGTCTGCCTGTGTCTGTCTCTCAAGCTGTAACTGGCTGTTATGGTTTTCAAGTCTGGTCAGCTGATGGACTTGCAGGAGATTTTTGGCTGTTGTCTCGTTTTTCCAGTTTTGACCTTCTGTCAATTTGTGTTTCAAGTGACAATTCTCAGCCTCTATTGATTTGTTTTCTTCTCTTAAATCAGAGCATTCTTTTTGTAACTTTTCAATAGCTAGTTTAAAAAGCCACAACAAGGCTGAGAATTTATCTTTAGATTTAGGTTTGTACAACAGCAAAAATTTTTCCCACATGTCACAGAGCTGTTCCTGTGTAACTGGGGAGCACAATGCATCTTTCACCCATGGGCAAATACCACTCTCTGCAACAGTTTGTGAGATAGCTGGCAGTTTCTGAACTTTTTCCCACCCTTCTGAGGGGACCCCTCCAGTACATTTCTTTCTGAACCAAGCCATAGATATCAATATATAGAGCGATAAATATAATAATGCAAAGATCTAGAAACCAGGTATGTCTCCAAAAATACAACACGCTTAAACACTGAACCAGCAGTGCCCGTGAACCTTAAAACGACGACAAAAGGGTCCCTGAGAGTCAGAGTTCTTCAAATTTTCCCTTTGGACCTGACAATTAGCAACTCTGCCTCAGTTTCCCTTCCCCGACATTCTCCACCAAATGTTACTAATAAATTATTGGGATCGAGATCGTCATAAAACACCACTCCAATGTGGTACAAAACAAAACTTTATTGGAACGGCACACCTTGGTTTTCTATTCTTGGCAGGATTATACTACACACACAGTATTATACAGATAGTCCCCAGATAAAGATATCTTACGTGTCCTGTGACTGGCCAAATCCTGGAAGCACGCAGGCTGATTCAGGGAAAAGACTGAGAGAGGGCCCTTTGGTGCTGGAGAGTAGAGCTGCTGGCGAGCGAAGACAAGTTGTGATCCGTGTGTGCAAGGTCTGGAAGGGAGTGAAACCACGTGATTCACCAACTGGTGACCACTAGCCTTCACCCAAAGTCATGTTGTATGACCAGGTTCTCTTATACAGTTCTGAGGTACAGGTCAGTAATAGCCAGATGCCATGTCATGGTGACATCACACAGTTCTTTAGCATATCAGAAGAGCGTCTTCCTGGGCAGGAGGGCCCTGAGCATATTAACATCCTTATCTTTCCTTGACTGTTCTTTTCCTGGCCTGGAAGTCAGTAGCAGAGTTGCAAATGTCCCACTTATCTGTTCACAATGGGTTTCATTTGTCAACTCCAGTTGTTCAGCAGGAGGCTTTGTTAAGCATGTGTGGCGGTGCCAGGAGAAGATACTTGTCTGGCTATGCCTTTGTTAGTATGCTGATGGGGCCTTATCCACATGTTGAGTCATCTCAGCTTGAATTCCATCACAATCTCAGGCCTGCTGGCTGTTCTGGACCATCTCTCTGCTCTTTGCCTTTGCTTGACCGAAGTTAGGTCTGGCTTCCTTTGTCCAGGCCAGGAGAACATAAGATATCAATAACACTATATTTTATTGCCACAGTCCCTTTTGACTCCCTCTCACCAGGGCTTGACTACATCTGGTGTCTAGCAAAGCCATGAATTGGCGATTCAAACCAGCAGTACAAGCTGTCCCGTGGTCCCTCCCTTTCTGGGGCTGTCTCTGGCCCATATGTCTGAGAACGTGTAATCCATCAAGGGGCACTCCTATTTTGTGTGGACAACTGGGACACACGAAAAACATACATGGGAGAAGGAGTTACCTCCCATCATGTAGTTGCGGCCCCCCTCCTTCTGAATAGCTCCTTTGGTGAGCCCCAGGGGACCTTCCTTGGTTCTGCTTTCCAGGGACCAAAGGCCCTGTGCCCTGTGGACCTCTTGGTCATAGGTAAGGCTCCATTACTTCAGGTAAGGCTCCATTACTTCAGGAGACCTCCGTCACTTCATCCAGTCATCTGCAGATGGAGTTTAGGAGAGCCAGGCAGGGGCTCAAGGGTCAGCAAAGCCACTGCTATGGCAGTAGGAGCTGTCCTGAGTGGGGTTATCAGTGCAGCAGCGATGTAGCAGCTGGGGAGGGGCTGTGAGGCTAGACAAGCCACAGTGGAGGCAGCACAGCAGGATTGGGGCCAGAAGTAAAGCGGTGGCAGCAGGAGGAAAGGGGCCTGGGTGGCAGCAGCTGTAAGGGGAAGAGGAGGGGGATGGAAAGAGACAGCAAGAACCAACAAGGAGCCACATAGAGGGGCACCTTTCATACCTATCCGTCCACTGCTGTGTTTCAAAAAAGTTTTGTGCACCTTTGCCTCAACCAATAAAGTTTTCTGTTCTATGGTCAAGCATGAGGAGCGGCTGCGTGCTTAACCTTGAGGGACTGAAAGTGAGTGAAGGAGTTAGTGAAGGAGAGTGCTGTGCTACATCGACTGCAGGCAAGATTTGCAGCTGAATCATGGGCAAGTTTGGTAGCCATGACTTTCTCAATTTTTTCCATGACTTCTCCATGATTTTTGGAGATACTTCCAGTGACAAAACCTTAGCTTTAGTCATAGGTCTTCCCTGATCCCAGGTACCCTTCTGCGGGGTATCCCCCTTTCCTGCACTGAGAACTAATGAGAGGGCATCCCCCTTCTGGCCCCCCTGGGCCATACCTCTCTGACCTTGCTCAAGGTCAGGGAGCTGGTCCTCGCTTGGGGTTGGGCCTGGGAACCCTACACAGGCTCTGCCACCTCATAGCCCTCCATGAAGCGGACCTCTTCAGACCAAGGTAGCCAGGCAGTGATTCAGCACCCAATTGCGGCCAGTAAGATATGTATCAACTGTTCAACTAATAGAAGTTTCATTACCCGGTCCGCTGTCTTTGGCCCAGTTTGCGCCACCTCAAACAATGGGTTTGCAGGCGCTGGGCCACAGACCATGACTCGGCCTTGGGAGGGTACCTCTCTCCTCTGAACTGTCTCCTGCAGGTTTCCTCTTAAATGTCTAAGCTACTCAAAATGGTCACGTTAACCCGTCCTAATTGGTGGCATTCTCCGGTTTGAAGGCATCATAGGTAGCCTGGGCTAATGCTGCATCCCCCAATACCTGATGCGGGTGTGGCACGGCAATCTCCGTGCATCCTTTTTAGGCTTCCAGGAGAGGTGTGCAAAGAGCCCTCCATAGGAGGGATCCCGTCGCGCTCTTGGCTCCCTTTGAGTCAGCAGCTCGGCCCTTTATTTCCTCCCTACCTCCCTGGTGTAGATGCACCCAGCCTTCTGTCCCAGGTTTGTGACCAGGCATGGCACCTGTTGATGATGTCAGCAGCGCTCTGTTTGCCCCATTGCAGCAAGTTCCTCCCGTCACTACACCTAGCCCACCATGGCCGTGCCGCCTGTAAGTTTCCCCCCCCCCCCCCCCCCATCACACTGATATTAGGTGAACCCCTGGCATTTCTCTGTTGGGAAATAGCTAGGCTCTTGAATTCCCAGAAGTCCTAAAAATCTGAAGGTAATAGATAAAATCTGCTGATGGGAAATATCCCTCCCAGCATAATTATTAAACCTGAACAAATTACCTAATGGCAAGTCTAAACTGTGCTGCCCTGAGAATATATTTCAACTTAGCGCCCATACAAAAATGGGATTTGCATAAGGAAAATAAGAACAAGGTGAACATGAGATGTTAACTACTAAGTAATGAGTAGGTGTATGTAAAGAGCTAAAGGTTGATTGGATGACAGAAATTGCTGGATGGTGGGATGATATTTCAGTTTGATTAGTACAATAATTAACAAAGGCAGGAGACCTAGAAACTTAGGAACATGCCATGATGTTTAAGGGTAGGCTAATTCAGATATTACCCCTGCTAGCAGGGGTAATGTAATATATGTGGTGTAATGATTAAGTAGATGACCATGATATCAAAGCTTGGAAGTCTCAATAGCCAAACTCAAATACACTAGGAAAGGACCCAGGCAAGAGCCTCTGAATTGCTGGACCTAGATAAACGTGGGCCTCTGCTCGTTCTTTTCTATGTATATTATTCCCAGAATTTGGGTACAGTCCTCTGGTGAGATACTGCACGCAGCTATGTTGACAGCTCAGCCCCCATCTGTTTAGATTCTCAAAACATGGTGTCTGCTTCACCCACTCTTGTTCAGGAGTTACCAACAATCTCTCCCGATCACCATTTGCAAATAGTAGTGCGTTGCTGTCCTCCTTCCTTTAACCTTTTATTTTCACAATACTGTCTGTATGTCTCTTTGCTAAGCAGCTGTAGGTGCTTTTTCAACTCAATGAGTACAATATGTCTAGGGCACTCTCTGGCTTTTTTTTCACTGCCCACTTGGTAGCTTGCTTTGCTTTCCCTCAAACAGTAGACAAATTGGTTGTTTTTTTGTTTTTTGGAGTGGGGGTCCCCTTTTTTCTTGGACGCAATTTTCTTCTTCTGGCTCACTACTCGTATTTTTTCAGTTCACCACCATTCTTCTTTCTTTTTGGTTTTCACCATCTGCATCTGCTATAAGCTTCTCCAAGTGCCACAACCCATATATTTTTCAAGTAGTTCTGCTCCGCTTCAGCTGATCCCAAGTCTGTTTTGGACATTTACTGCTATCCAAGATTTCTCCACCACACTTCCCTGCAACTTTCTGTACTTTCATCTTATTTCTTTTAAGCTTAGATCCTTCTTTGTCCAATACTCTACACAGGGTGTGTTCTCATGAGATGAAAAATGTGCCAAAACTGGTTTCCCTTGAGTTTGTTTCTAATTATGTGCGTATCTCTCAAGTGTCCTGCATTTTTCCAGGACATCCCTGAGTAAGTACCTCTTTTTGTTATCTTTCTGGCAGTGATGGAAAACTGCTGCAGAGTTTCTAGGAAGGGAGCTGTGAAAGACAGCAATTTGCAAGCCATCAATGGGACAAATCAGGGATATTAAAGCAGGTATGTTCTGGAAAATTCAGGACACTTGAGAGGTATGATTATGTGAATAGATTGTAGCATGATCCCTTGACAAATGGTCCACAAGTGTCGGGGCGCAAACCGAGGTTTAACAATCATGCTACTGTGTTTCTCATAGCATGAGGAGGGGCGCTAGCCACTTTCAGTTACCATCCACAGAGAAATGAGACAGCCATATAGCATTATAGGATTGCTAGCGGGAGAAATACCTGACGCAAAAATGACAGCAGGGAAAGTAGAGGAAGCAATGTGGTTTTTAAAAAAAAAAAAAAAAAAAAAGTGAAATTTTATCTCTTGCAGGAAATTTAAAAAGTGGAAATTGGAGGCACTAATAGAAAGGTATCCTCAGTCTGCCATCAGAGCCAAGTGTTATAGCACTGCTGCGTTGCCAAATATTACTTTGCGGTATTACTTTGATACTTCATTGAGATTTCCTCTCCGCCAGCCTACTGACCTGGGTCTATTTCCACCAGTGATATACATGACCAAGTGACTCTCCCTCTCTTGGATAACATATAGATGTCTAATCCATTTTTTAGTCCCAGATTTGTGAGAGTAATATCATGTCAAAGACAGGAAACTCTCTGTGTAAGGAAGTGCTTCCAAGAGAGGCAAGGACCAGTGAGAGTCATGTGTCTGTCTTCCATTCTGCCAAGCCCAGAGATGCCAAGCCCAGAGTGAGATTGTATCCTACATGTTGTGTAAATAAATGTTTCTAAAATTGATTTTGAGAAGACTTGTGCCTTGGCATAGGAAGCGGTCATAAATCCTTGCATGAATACTAGATCCATAATGGTAGCATTCTGGCAGCTGGCCACATGTGCTCTGGAGTTTAAAGCTTACAAAACTGAGATTAAAGCTTAGAGAGGGAGCTACTAAAAGAGTCAAGTCTCAAGGGACAAGAAGTTTGTCTGAAAGACTGGGAGGCAAGAGTAGGGAAGGAGGCTGTGCCAAAAAGGCTTAACCTGGAACATGCTGGCCAGAAAGGCAAGACCAGAAGGCCCAAACACTTGGTGGGGTTTACCTAAAGCCAAGAAGCTACGATCCCAGGAAGGGACTCTCATCAACAAAGAAGGATAAACCATAGTCTGAGTAGGGCAGACAAGCAAGGAGAACTGTATGGTTGGTTTGGAGGGAATGTGGTGGACTGTACACTTTATACTGGTTGAGGAAATGGGTGTGCTGAGTATTTGCAAACATAGGCTGCGGTGGGTGAGGAGATAGGTGTGTGCCCGCAGTGGTTGGAGGTGGGTGTGTGGCCACTTCCACAGGCGCATGCTCGTCTCCACGCACGGAGTAACCGTCATTGGAGCCCATTGCTCTGTGCATGGGTGATAGGTGGAGCACAGGAGCACACACCCCCACCCACCGTGGGTGCCATTCTATGGACCTCCCCTACTGCACACCCACCGCAGGTGGCATTTGCACAGGCGCCCATGTGAAAAGGGCCATAGTCCTACAAGGACTTGGGGATGAGTTGGGACTGCTTTGCCAAACCTCTTCAGTGCCGGCCTGAGACATGTGCCACCGGCGCCCAGGCACATGGCCATGTGGCTAGGGGGCCCCGTGCCCCCCCGACCCGACCCCGCTCACCCATCCAGCGGAGGAGGCGATGCCCCAGCCAGAAACAAGCACACCGCAGCGCCCGGCTCAGGCTCTTCAATTCCAAGCTGGGATTGCAGAGCCTGGGCCGGGTGCTGCTGCCTGCAGCAGCAGCCAGGGGAGTCGGGCTGGGGCATCGCTTCTTCCGAATGGCCTCCCATGCTCTCCCGGTGGTGGCAGCGGCAAAAGGAGAGGAGGAGGAAATGCCGCCTGCACCTGGAGCCCAGCCCTCCCAGGAGCTCCCCCCCCTTCTTTCCCGCCCCTCTGGGCTCCCAGTTCTTGCCCCCCAGATTATTCCCCCATTCCTGCCCCTTAGGGTCCCCCATATTTCCCTCCAGGACAAGAGTCCTCTTCCTTCTTCCTCCCGCCCCCAGGGTCCCCATCCCTGCCCCCCACCCCCCTGCCCTGGGGGGGGGGCATAGGCTGGGGGGGCAGTGTC
>QEPC01004435.1:2531581-2563767 GCA_003113815.1 Sphenodon punctatus | reverse complement strand
CCCCCCCCCCCCTGCAAATTCTGGTGCTCCCAGCCTTCCCCCCCAAAAAAAAACAACACTCTGTGCCCCCTGTGATTTGTGACTTTAGGTGTTCTCAAAATGTTAGCAATGTGATGCTTGTGATAAAATTGAGGCTTTGAAATCCTGAGATTTAACTGTTAGGGCTGGGATTAGTCACAAGACTGTCTTGTGATTTAACATTTCTCAGCATGACCTCCTTGCTAAATAGTGGTTTATAAATTAACAGTACATGTAACAGACAGGCTTCTATAAATTTCAGTGCATGTTTGTTCCCTCTCTGGTCATATGTGATCCTATGTTCCTTTTTGCAACTGTGGTCATTGGTGTGTGTCATCCTTCTCGCTTCTGTGTTAGCAGACAGACTTGCTGCTTGCCTTTGCTGTGTTGCGCTTGTCCCTTTTTAAAGTAAGTTTGTCTGGTATTACCTATCTCTTAAACTAAGTCCAAGTCTTTGGGTGTAGAAATTGAGGAATCCTAATGCTGAAAACTCTGTTGCTGGATTTTTGGAGGCTCTGCCTACGATGGACTAGCCCCGCCCTAGAGCTCTGCTAGGGCTCTGCCTACAATGTACAAGCCCCGCCCGAGAGCTCTGCCAGCCATAAGGTTTCACCGGCCTTTGGGACCCCGCAGCAAGGCTTGGCACATGGCCCCTCAAACCCTTGGGCTGGCCCTGAACTTCTTACGGAGAACTTGAGACATGGAAGAGTATGGGCTCTGCCCCGGGAAAGATAGCCGCTTGTTCCTGTTTTATTTCTTTAGCTGTCCCCTCACTTCTTAAAAATATAGAACCCTCCCAACTAACCTTTTCTGCATTCATTATTGTATACATCCTACAATGTCATATTCCCTCTTGTTTGTCTCCTCCTTGAATAATACACATTAAGGAGAATTGCAAATAAGAACTGAGATGCAAACTTTTATAAGTATGTAGCTGGGTGTTTATGGTGCAGCAACTGCAAGGTCATATTGCACTAGACACAAGGTAAATTTTTGTCAGTGATGACAATAATTGATGCAACTTTGCTTGACTTTGACTAGAGATTGGATGCTTTTCAATCGTATAGCTCTAGTTCAACCCACAAGTAATTGGGCTCAGTGTGGGAAACACTTGAGGGCTGGCTCTAAGCAGACCTGAGTACTTCGGTTAGGAACTAAAATAAGGAACAGATTTTCAAAGGTGTTGAGTTCCCAGCTCGTTTTATTGTCAGAAGAGCTCAACTCACTGGGGAAATGGAAGCTGAGCTCCCCCCCCCAAACCTGGCCATATGTGATCAGCATGATCCCATCACTTCTACTACAATTCTTTTGAACTAGCTTGCTTAGCATCTGAACTTCGAGAAGCTATTTGAGTTGAAACTGAGGGTCAATGCATCACCAGCAGAAAGGCTGTAACCCAGAGTTCTTTCCATATTGTCTCCCCTCCCATCTTACTTCAAAACCCGAGTGCGATTCTCCCACTGCTTCAGTCCTGTGATAAATATGTCAAGAGCGCTAAGCCTGCAAGAATCGATTCTCTTCACAGAATCAACAAAGCAATTTGCTGTCTGGGTCCTGTTCTGCTGTGAATAATAAACAGCAATAATGGAAGCAAGAGCAGTTTAACACACCTGGAATTTAGAAGCTGTTAAGGGCTGTATTAGTCATTAAGGGGAGGAAATAAAAAAAGAAGAGACAGGGAATAAAAATAAAAATCTCGCCCCTGATTGTCAGCATTGTCTTCTACGGTATCTAATCCGTCAAGAGCTCTTCAGGCTCCCAAGTGCTGCCATCAAACAGCAGCCACTAATTCAATGAGGTGTGAAAGTGCCTCTTTGAGCAAGAGGAAGGGAAATGGCATGCATTGCCCAGAGGCAATCTGCCTGCCACCTTCAATCAGCTTGGAGGCTGTAGGTCGCAGCAATGGCTGTTGGTAAAGGTTGTGTCACTAAGTGGTTCAGTAAATCGCTTCCTTCCTCTGCAGTCCTTATGCTTTACATGGAGTCAAAGACACTAGAACTTCTCTCATTAAGGAATTTCTTTCTAATGAATAGTCTCCCAAACAGTGGAAGGGGTGCATCTTTGAAGTAGATCTGAGGACCCTCTCTTTCTCCCAGCTGAGAATGGGTAGGTGGTATTCATACAAAGAAGGAATGTGAGTGGTCCATCTAGTCCATTGTTCTTTGCTGACTGATGATGATATCCATCAATCAGCCAATTCTGATTAAGGCTTTCCCATTTGAGTGCCACTTTCTTTAGTCTGCCTTGTGCCAATTTCATCCAAGTAGTCCCTGCCGGTCTTGTCAGCTCAAATCTCCATCTGGCGGCTGGCCATCCTTCTGCTTCTTTTGTAGTCACGAGACACTATTCCAAGACCACCTTGGGCCACCTTTCATCAACCTGACTTATAGTGTGGCCAGCAATCTAAATCTTCCTTCTCTAAATGTAAATGGTGGCCTCTGCTACCTTTTCCCCATTGTATGTGTGCATTCTTCTGTCCTTCAGTGATGCCCCAGCCTGCCCATTCGACCCTTGTTTGACTTGACCTCAAAGGTACTTTCATTTTTTTCACCCAACATCCTCTATTGATAGTGGGCAGTATAAAATATTCAACACAATGGGAGTAAGGCTGGATCAAGAACCAATTCTCATGATTTTCTCGTGAGAATCGAGAAACGTTACTAAGATCTCAGTAATCTGAGATCTCATGAGAATCTTGAGGCAATTCAAAAATCAGTCTGCACATATGAATTGGGTGCCACAGCCATTGTGCGCATGCATGGCCCTTTTCCAAATTGGCATTGGCAGCATCAGCACCATTTTGGAAAAGGGCAGCCGTCATGCACATGTGCAGTGCCCCATTTGCACATGCACAGACCAGCTGCCCCTTTCCAAAATGGCACTGCTGCTGCTGGTGCCATTGTGGAAAAGGGCTGTGCATGCACAGAATAGCCCTAGAGGCAGTCTTGCACATGCATGGTGGGGTTTTTTGTTCTGAGGCAGCCGCCTCCTCAGCAAACTTGCCTCCTCACCTGCCCCTGCAGAGAAGGCAGCGAGGAGACCCTGAGCAGCCCCAGACACAGAGAGAGGCAGCCAGGTGAGTACAATGTTTTGGGGTGGCTGTTTGTTTTTTTTTAAACAAGTGCTGGGGGAAGATAAGAGTCTCTCTTTTTTTGGCGAGAGTCAGGGCAATTCTTGGCTCATTCTCATTTGCAAGAATGAGCCAAGAACCCTGATTTTCATTGAGAAAAGTGAGAATCGGAGAAGCAAATATCAATGGGACCATGAGACGATATAAAGATTGCTACGTGGGTGTCTCAATTGGGTCTTCTATTAAGACCCTGCCAGATTCTCTCTTGCACAGTAGCAACTATGGCTGTCTTCACACAAGACACTCTCCACCCACCCACTATACATGTTACCGGGCACCCATAGGGCAACACTGCAGCCCTGCAACATGTGGGTAGTGGGTGGGAGAGTGTCTTGTGTGAAAACACCCTATATTAGACTGTAGTTCTGACAATCACTTACTCCAGGTACAATAAAGATTTACTCGCTGTACTCCAGAGTAATCCCATTTGTTTCACTACTACCAATAAAGTGGTTTCAGTATTGCAGTCTTAGGCTGCTTTTAGATGAGCGGCAGGATCTACCACGTTGAAAAACGTGCTTTGAGAGAAGTTGCACAGGGGCTTTTAGACGAGCCAGAAGTCACCGGCCATCATTGCAATCGTGGCTCGGTCATTATTTTTAAAAGCATTTGAAAGAGCTTGATATCTAGGTCTTTCAAATTCACTTTTAAAAACAATGTGCGAGCCGCAGTTGCAATGACAGCCAGCGACTTCCAGCTCGTCTAAAAGCCCCCTGCGCAACCTTTCTCAAAGCGTGGGGGTTCTGGAGTAAGGCACCATGAGAGGTGCTGTGTGTGAGTAGCTACAGTTAGCGTTACCACCTCCCTCAGGCCTTTCACTCGGAGGGGGCAGGGTCATATCAACAGGGGTGGAGAAAAGGAGGCTGTCTCATCCCCTTCTGATATAGCTCTACTCCTCAGAGTTGTGATGTCACAACTCTGAAAGGAGTGGGGCCACGTCAGAAAGGGTTTGGGGCAAAGCAGCTGTCACATTCCTTTCTGGCATAACCCTGCCCATTATGGAGTGTCATGATGTCATAATACTCGAAGAGGAGGGACCACATTGAAAAGGGGCTGGAAAACTCTCCATCTGCCCCCAGAAGCCCTGATTTCTCTGGTTTACCAGAGTCACCCAGGCCAACCCCAGTTGAATTGGGGCTTTTACCTGAGGAGTGTCCAGGCAAAACTCCGAGAGATGGCAGCCCCTAGCTACAAGTTCCTCTATGGTATTCAACTGTGACAACAGATAGATGAAAAGAGGTTAATTAGTAGGAATGTATGTTCAGGTTTTGAAAAAACACAAACAAGAAAGCTCTTTTCAGCTTCCATATTCAAAACACAAATGTTGCTCTTCAACTTTCAAGTGTGTAAGTGCTCTTTCCACTTCTAATTTGAAGTTTGGAGTTGTTGGTCTAGCAGTTTCCACATCTTTCATGTTTTATGATACGATGATCTGGTCAGGGGCATGTTTGGCCCCACAGTAGCAATCTATAGGAGTAGAATGTGTGTTGATTTTTGTTTACTTTTGATCTTTGAGTGCTTTGTGGTTTGGAGACTTAGTTGCTTCCACAAGCAGCTGGAGTTAGAAGTGCACTCAAGGAACTGGATCCTTGTGTTGAGTGAATGACACTACTTAGCAGGGATGGGCCGAGGGAGTTTGCTGCGGGTGGTGGCCCAGCAGCTCTAGGAGCATCTGAACCGCATCGGTTTCCTTGAGCCCTCGCAGTCCGGCCTTCAACTGGGCTACAGCACTGAGCCTGCGCTTGTGGCCTTGGTCGACTATCTGTACTGGGTGTTGGACTGACATCAGTCCACTCTCCTGATTTTTGTTAGATCTTTCAGCAGCTTTTGATATAGTTGACCACGAAATGCTGGTGACTCACTTGCGGAACCATGCTGGGGTGGGAGGAGCTGTTCTTGAATAGTTCTGGTCTTTCCTGGCCAGAAGAACTTGGCATGTGATTCTGGGGGACTGTACATCATCCCCCCAGGATCTCACGTGTGGAGTTCCACAGGGAAATATAGAAAACCTATATTTTCCCCTCTCCTGTTCAAATGTACATGCAGTCTCTGGGCAAGATCATGAGACGGTTTGAGGTTCAGTGTTATCAGTACGTTGAGGACACCCACTTGTTTCATTAGACCCAGGCCCAGCAGTCTCGATGTTTGCCCAGTGTCTGGCTGCAGTGGGGGATTGGATGAGGCAGAGTCATCTGAAGCTGAATTCCAACAAGGTGGAGGTGATGTTTTGGACCCCTGATATTTTCACATTGGCCTTGAGGTGGGGGATCTGGTGGTGGGGGAGGTGTTAGATGTACCCTTGTCATGGACAGATTACCTCCTCAGGTCCAGTCTCCCAGCACATGTCTGCCCCCAGAGAGGTGCTGAACTGGTTCGGTTGGTTTGCCCCCGAAGACTTATGGAACCACAGAGGTTCTGGAATGCTCGGGGGGGGGACTTACCTCCCAATCTTGAGGACTGTTCCCTCGATGACCTCGTAGCTTTAGCCCTAATTTGAGTTCTACAGCTCTCACTGTAACCTTATGTACATGTGGACCCTTTTGACATTACATATTTACCAGACTTGTAGTCTACATGTAGTCCCGTGTTACACGTGTGTGACCCTATGTTTCTCCGTGACAGGACTTACCTCCCAATCTTGCGGACTGTTCCCTCGATGACCTCGTAGCTTTTTGGAACACCTTGCTGACTCACCTAGCTCACCATTGACCGGACAGCTCCTAGGTATCTGCTTCCTGAACGCCGACAACGCAGGGCTTACAGAGGACCTCCGGCGAATGAAGCAGGAAGGAGGGCAAATGGAGCGACAGTGGCGCCGTACTTGCACTGAAGCCGATCAATTGCAGCATAGAGTTAGTTTAAGAACCTATGCTGTGGCTGTGCGGGCTGCAAAGAAGGTGTTCTTTGCTACCCTCATAGCATCCGTGAAGTGGCATGCAGCTGAGCTTTTCTGGGTGGTACAGAGGCTGGTCAGTCCGGCACCTCTCTGCCAGAACTTGAATCTTCCAGTGCTCACTGTGATATGTTTGACTTTTTTGTGGATAAAATCACCCGGATTCACCACGACTTCAATGCCTCACTTGTGGCAATAGTAGTAATGGAAGCCCCACCATGTCAGGTTGTATGGGATCAGTTTCAGTGGGTGTCGCCCGCTGAGGCGGCAGATGTCCTTGGGACTGTCAGAGCTACCGGTTGTGAATTAGATCCATGCCCGTCGTGGCTGGTTAAGGCCTGTCGTGAGACATTAGGACTGTTGCTTGCCGGGGTTGTCAGTGACTCCCTTAGGGAGGGCAGAGTGCCAGGCTGCCTTAAAGAGGCAGTGGTGCAGCCTCTGCTCAAACAACCATCGCTTGACATTGATTCCCTGGCCAACTACTGGCCAGTTTCTAATCTTCCCTTTTTAGGGAAGGTTATTGAGTGCGTGGTGGGTCAGCAGCTTCAGGGGCATCTGGACCGCGTCAGGTTTTCTTGATCCTTCACAGTCTGGCTTTTGTCCAGGGTTTGGCACTGAGACTGCGCTTGTGACTTTGGTCGACTACCTGCGCCAGGAATTGAATCAGGACAGATCATTGTTGTTAATTTTAATAGATCTCTCAGCAGCATTCGATACCGTTGACCATGAGATGTTGGTGGCTCAGCTGTGGGACCAGGCTGGGGTGGGTGGAATTGTTCTTGAATGGTTTTGCTCTTTCCTGACTGGGAGGACCCAGTGGGTGGTTTTGGGGGAGTGTTCATCTCCCCAGCACTTCACATGTGGAGTCCCGCAGGGTTCTATTCTGTCCCCCCTCCTGTTCAACGTGTACATGCAGCCTTTGGCGAGGTCATGAGGGGGTTCAGCATACATTGTCGTCAGCATGCCGATGATACGCATCTCTCTCTTTTTCTGGAGACCCAGACCCGGCAGTCTCGGTGTTTGGCGACTGTGGGGGATTGAATGAGGGCAAGCAGTCTGAAGCTGAATCCCAACAAGATGGAGGTGAAGTTGGTGGGCAGGGTGGGAGGTGTGGTGCCTCCTGTTGATGGGGTCTGCCCTCCTCTACCTACTCAGGTCCATAGTCGGGAGGTGCTTCTTGATTAACAGCTTCACCTGGATTTCTAGGTGGCAGCTGTGGCAAGGAGCATTTTTTGCCAGTTACATCTGGTGTGACAGCTACAGCTGTATGTTTTGGACTCTGACCTGGCCACTATCATCTATGCTTTTATCACCTCTAGACTGGACTATTGCAATGCACTCCACATGGGGCTACTCTTGGTGATGGCCCGGAGGCTGCAGCTGGTGCAGGATGCGGGGACCTGCCTCATAACGGGGACGGGTCACTGCGAGCACATTACACCAGTGTTCCATTCTCTGCACTGGCTGCCTATAGTCTTCCAGGGATGATTCAAGGTGTTGGTTGTTATCTTTTTTAAAGCCCTGTATGATTTGGACTCCAATTATCTGCAGGACCACTTCATCCCTTGTGTCCTAGGTCGGACTCTGCAGTTGGCCAGGGGCACCCTTTTGGAAGTTTCCTGGGTGGCAACATTCAAGAGGGCGTTCTTCTCCGTGGCTGTGCCGCAGCTGTGGAATTGCTTCCTGGCGGAGATTCACCTCTCCCCGATCTCCCCTCCTTCTGTAGACAATATAAAACCTGGCTGTTTTGCCAGGTGTTTGGTGAGGGGGATGGGTAGTGGGTGGGGGATTTTCTTTTGGGGTAATGGGATATTTATTCTCTTGGGCCTTTGTTGTTTTATGGTTTTTAATTGATATTTTTTATTGTATTTTTAAAATATTTTTTGTATTATGTTTTATTATATGCTGTGCACTGCCCTGAGCTGCTGTTGGGCAGGGACTGGTACAGCCGACCGACTGACCTGGCATTGAAGCCAGAACATAAATACAAGATGTGCCCCCTTGCACGTCCCTAGTTATCGGGATCTTGGTGCAGCCATTCCATTGCTTGTTTGATGTGCTGTGTTCCCCCAAGACCAGGGATCACGGAGCAATCCTCAAAGGAGGGTTTACAATCTGTTGCAGAGGAAGTCAACTTTCCGACACCTTCCACATTCCCATTGCCCCATTTTGGAGTATTACTTTGCTAATAATCCACAAATAATTGTGTGGTTTGTGCTGTCCCCTGAAGTGAAACATCCATGCCAAGCGAAAGTCATGTGATCACATGAGCCACACAGGAAAACATGGCCCATGCCACTATGCTGTGCTTCACCCAAATTTCATTACTTTACATTTCAAATTTCTACCCTGCTCTAGCCCCTTAAGGTAGCTTACAATAAAAATAAATAAACTTGAGTAATACATATACCGTAAACAAATTGTACAACAATGAGGTGTGAAAACATGTTAGAGCTTGACCAAGCTGTTAATCGCAGGCCGTTTTTGCATAGATGCCACCCCCTGGGTGTGTGGGGCAGGTGTGTGGTGAGGGGCATCCATGCAAATGCTATGGTGGTGGGTAGTGTGTGTGTGCAAACAGCACAGGCAGTAGGGGGGGGGAGTGCATGTGTGCGTGCTCCCACGCAACACCCACCATCACCCACCCATGGAGCCATCTGGCAAACCAGAGGAGACTCCATGGGTGGAGGCCATGCAAAAATGGCCATACAGTGCCAGACCTGAAAACATGTGGTGGTCTCCAGATATGAAACACAACTGGCAGCTCCTAAAAAGGGTAAGTGGCTCATAGATACAGTATGGGGGGCAGGAGGGAATCATAGGAAAACTTACGGGGGGGGGGGAGAGACTTGCGCAATCGTAACTATGGCTCTGTAACTGCTGGAATTAGCGCTTGTGAGACTGCCCTAATCCCCTTTATCACGCAAGAACATGCATCCTTGTAAAGGCTACATTTGGGGACCTGGTAAAGTGCAAGTGTTCTTGTGTGATAAAAGGGGGTTAGTGCATTCTCACAGGTGCTAATGCCAACAGTTACATCGCCACAGTTGTGATTACACAAGTTCCTCCCTCCTCCCATGTAATGTCAGAAAGTAGCCATCCCTTTCTTTTCTCAGAAACATCCTAAATATTTATGGCATGTAGCAAATGCAATTAAGTTACAGAATTTCTTGTGCATCAGCTGAAAATTCTTCAGGCAAAAAGTCCTCATTCTCCGTTGAAGGGAGTATGCTGCTCTTTGCCTTTGCAAGTGCCCTTCATGGGCTAAACCGTGGCACATTTAAAAAAAAAAAAAAAAACAGATGAAAAACAAAACTTTTGCGTATGGCTTTTTCTCAATCACTATTGGAATTCTTGGTCTTGACCCTGTGCCTATTAAAGTCAATGGCAATGTTTCCAGTAATTCTAATGTTTCAGACTCTCAGCCTGGGTGACAAAGGAAGTAACAGAAACCACTGTGTAAAAATTGGGGTGGCAGGGGAAAAGGGGTGTGCCATAGCGACTTTCCTGTCCCCTTTCCACTGTGGCTAGAGCATTCTGACTCTCCATAAGGGGTGGGGATATGTCAGAGAGGGGCATAACAGCCCCTATGCCCTGCCCCTACTAATGTGACTCCACCCACTTCTAGTGAAAGCTAGGTGGTAACCCTAAGAACAGTTCTTCCAACTTGACTCCATCCTTCCTAATATCAAATTCTACCTCCTCCCCGCCAATGGCAGTGGCTCTGCATACATGTCCGTATGGTAGGGAGCAGAGTAGCAAGAAAGGGAGTCTCCTTAATTTCAGCCCCCTGTGGCCGAAGGAAGCCATGTTGTTGCCGCAGTGAATGGGGGCGGGGCACTGAAATGGAGAAGATGGTCCTCCAGTTGGGTGAAGGGTGTTCCCTCTGCCTCCACCTGCATCTTTTCACCTTTGCTTTTAATATAATGCAACTTGCTTGGGGATTTAGTCCCAGGAGGGAATTTTAGAGTCCTACAACTAAGGCCAATGCTATATAAAAACAATGCTGTATTAGCTAAGGATGGAGATGGCAGAGATCTGCATGAGGGTGCCAGAGAGATTAAACCTGGAGCAGGGATCTCTGATAAGAGTATTAAGGTGTTATCACACATTGCCCCCCTGTTGCCCCAGATTTACCCACCTGTGTGAAGGGTGGCCACCAGATGTTTGCCCTGGTTTGGGCCAGGGTAGCTCTGCGTGGCATCACCCCCCCCAAAAAAAAGTGGGGCACGCTGTGTGGGGTAACCTGGCCTGAAACAGGGCAATGCGCTACCCCAGGGCTGCCTCCCATCTGATAGAGGGAACTAAGGTGTGGGCTGTGCTCTCCACCAGAGTTGAGGTCACAGCCTAAAGCGGTTGTGGGAGCAACCACAACTCTATGGTGGAGGGGGGCAGTGCGTGGGTAGACCACGGCTGGGGGAACCACTGGCCCATCTGCTGGGGTCCTCCATGGAGCTCACACAAGGTAGCTTTTGGGGGGGGGCACAGACCAGTTCTAGGACTCAGTGGGCTCCCAGCCCATGTGTTAACAGTCTTAGCAATGCAGTTGGTGTAGCCAAGAAGTCGGTGGTCTAGCCCAGCATCCTCATCCCTCCCTCCCTCAGAATCTCTTCCTTGTAATAACTAAGTTAAGCATGTGCACCTGCATTTTCTCAGGCTGCTTTTAGATGTGTGCGATGCACACACGGCATGAAATCACGCCGCATGTAAAAATCTCGCAGGCAGGGTTTAGACTGAACATCTCACACATTATAGCCAGTTGCGTATTCTCTTAAAACGGCCAACTTAATACCCCGATATCTTGTCTCTCCTGATATTCACCTCTCCCTCGTCGCTCTTTTCCTTGTCTCTCCTAGACTGTAAGCCCTTTGGCGTAGGGACTTGTCTACAACTACTGACTGTACAGTGCCAGGTACACCACTGGCACCATATAAATAATTAATACTATGGCCCTGGACTTGGGGGTGGAGGGGTAGGAGACATTTGCAAGCAGCCTGAGCAACATTGGGAGATTTTTAGAGTGGATGAGGGAGAAAGTGGGAGCGTGGCCAGCTCTCCACCTCCTCTGCCTCCCCTGCCCGCCCACACACACAATTTTCTAGCAGCACTCCGGTCTCTTGCAAAGGGTCCTGCCAGGAAGGACATTTTCAGTGGTGGTTTGCAGTGGAATTCCAGGGCTCCTCTAGAGTGGTAGCAGCCTGAAGTGAGGGCTCTTGCCAGGGCTGGTCTTACCACAAGACAACTGCCCCAGGCACCACCATTTTGTCTACGTCTAGGGGTCTTGCAGTATCCCTCATTTTCACCATGGCAGAGTATGCCCCCCACTCTATCCCATGGCCCCCCAAATGTGACCACTTCTAGGGTCCTATGGAGGGTGCCCCAAAGGGGAAAGGTCACAGGGGAAGGGGTCCTCCAGGGCCCCACATTTTATCTTCGCCCTAGAGATGCAAATTCTAAGGCTGGCACTGGCTCTCGTGTCATGCTGAGCCCTGGCCTCCACCTTGGACACCATCCTGCTCCCCTGCTCTTAGAGGATGGTGTAACTGGGACATAAACCCAGGTCCACCACAGCCTTGTTATGCCCCTGCCAGAGGTGGTTAAAGTTCCCAAAGTCAAGAGTCATAAACCAAAATCTTCATAAGGGTGAGAGCCTCAAGACACACACACATGCATGGTGCGCACAAACCTCTCTTGCTTTTGTGATTGGCTCACAGGGTCAGTGCTTTGTGGTCCTGGATGCTGGGATTCTTAGGAAGAGGTGCAGTTTCAGCCTCTGAGAATGTTTTTTTATACGAAACGCCATTTCTCCTAGACTGTAGAGTCCAGGAGAAACAAACTTGCATGGGGGTGGTGGCCTTTAGATGTTCTGCCCCCCTCCCCCCATGATGAAAGTCAACTAGTACCATTGGAAACAGCAGACTTGCGCATGGACAGAGAGCTGGACTCATGGAAAAAAACCCAATATCAAGGTTCCATGAGTCTGGCTCTCCATCCATGCGCAAGTCTGCTGTTCCCAGTGGTGCTGGCCAACTTCTGGTATCGAGGGGAGGGGGGGCATCTAAACACCCCGCATGAGGTTTTTTTCTCCCAAACCCTGCAGTTCAGGAGATGTAGCATCTCATCTAAAACATCCTGAAACTTGGGAAACTAGGAGTAGGAGGTTGAAACTGAAGCTTCAAGAATCAGTTGTATTCTTGCCGAGAAAAATGAAAATCTCAAAAAACAGAATACCCAGTGCAGAGGGAGGGAGGAAGCCATGCTGTTCCCTGCCCAGCTTTCTTACTTGGTCTGGGTCGGGCAGCTGTCTCAGTGGGGAAAGCTTCCTAATCACAAATTTTCAGGAATGAGGGGGCAGATTCAGCTGATATTTTAGCATTTTATTGGCTAGCAGGAGTCTGAGCAGCCAATAAGGATGCTGAAAAACTGCGCGGATCCCACCTCTTCCCTTCAGCTTCTCCTTCCCTTCTGGAAACAGGGAGGAGTACTGTAGTTGATTTGCACAGGTTTACTCATTTGATCACCTTGTATGGGGCTGGAAACAGATAGGTGGGGGGAGCTGAAGGGAAGAGGTGGGCTCAGCACAGCTTTTCAGCGTTCTGTTGGGAGCTCCAACCCCTGTCAGATATNACCCCCCCCCCCCCCCCCAAAAAAAAAAAAATAAATAAATATATATATATAAAAAAATAAAATAAAATCTGGAAACAGGGCGGAGTACTGTAGTTGATTTGCACATGTTTACCTATGTGATTACCTTGTCTGGGGCTAGAAACAGATGCCCCAGTGCCCTATCTATTAGAACACAGAGCTTTCTAGGTGCAACTTTTAACCCCAGGCGTATGCCCACACACTAATAACACAGCTCCTGTAAGGGGTATACTGGTATCTCCTGCAGACGTAGAGAGGAGGAGAGAAGCTATTTCTGCAATGCCAATCAATGCCTTTTCAGCCTGCTGCCACTTCTCCTTAAGGAGATGGATTTTACAAGGCAGAAAATAAGGGTCAGGCAGGCTTAGAAATGACAGGGGTGCTTCACTGCCAAAAGGGCATGCTTCAATCCAAACCTCCAGCTCATCACCTTCGGAGTCTTCCTTTCCCTTTACTTAGTCTGCTGCCTCTTCTAGGTCTCTCAGCTTGTCTGTGATTTGTACAGTCCTGATTGCCAGAGAGGAGTGTTGCCCTAGGACTGACATCTGCCAGATGCAATGAAATAATCTGTGTTCAGAATTTCCTTCTGCAGCACCAGAGGCAGTGTTAACGGAGGGCTCCAAGGTCAAGGAGGCACCATTATGAGTGATGGGCCAATGCAAAGAAATTCTGGCAGCAGCATCAGCCTTGGGTCCTGTGTGTCAGGCCATGTTCTAATACTCCTGCAGTGCTTAACCCTCTTGCTGAGTTGCTCTGAACTTGCTACTCTCAAGGATCCCTATCAGGGTCTGAGATGCTACCCAGTACAAGCAGACGATTATATTTTAATTTTAAACTGGCCTTGTAATGAGATCTTGACTCCTGAGCACCTGCTGCCCCCTGCTTCCTTCTTGCCTTATGGGCAAAAAGACCCAAACTGGTAAATCGCGAGCCTGGTGCAGACTCCTAGTTAATAATAATAGTTAATAAATCATTTTTATTTTTATATAGCACACACCCTGCCATGGTACTTGGAATACTTCACATAGAACTAATTAACACAACCTCTCTTCCCCCCCTCCCCCCCCCCCAAAAAAAAAAAAAAGCCTCCACATAGATGGACCTGCTATGGGGGTCAGGGAAAGGATAATAACAGAACTCCACATACTGCAAGGCAATGGTCCTCCAAGTGGATTGTGCTGGTGCCAGTCTCATTGAAGGGAACAAGATTCATGCTGGTGCTGACTACTAGCACTAATGCTAGGCTGTTGTGTTGTACCTGTGCACTGCAATACGTTTCCCACACTGAAAATTGAAAGAGGTTGACTTGGCCTCTATCACCATATTACAAGAGTGGCCAATCTCTGGCTTGGGAGCTGCATGTGGTTCTCAGCCAGGGCTGCCCCTGGGCCCTGTGCTACCTTAATGGTCCTGTGTCTTACTTCATTGCACCCAGGTTTCAGGAGCTGAATCACAGATGCCCTTCAGAATCTCAGCAGTTTTACCAGAGCCAACCTCAAAACAGAAGAGGTTTGTGTAGGAGTGCACGCGTGTGTCTTGTGGCTCTTGTCCATATGAAGATTTTGGTACATGGCTCTTGGGGTAAGAAACTTTAGCCATCCCTGCTGTATTTTCATTTTGTGATGAATCTGAAATTGATAACTTCTAACAATTGTGCTTGAAAGATAGTAACTCCCCGAGGGTATTCGATCTCCAAGTAAACAGCTTTATTCCTCGTTGTAGTAGAGTATGATTCCTTAGGGATCAGCAGGCCAGTCATTCTAGGGAGGACTGACTGCCCTTACTGGGAGCCAGCCATGACTCATGAGCCAGTTAGAAAGGCATTTACAGAGCCTGATCAACTGCTTCAGTTCAGGGGAAAATCAAGTGGTTCTGGAACGTTTTGTGGGATGGTTTGAAAGAGTAAACACCTTCTAACTCACTTTAACCTTCTCTGTTTCATGAGCAAGTGGGTTAAAATTATGATAAAAGGGAAGCATTTACCTCTAAAGAAATGAGTTAAACTGGGGAGGGAGACTTCTCTTTTAGGGGACTGGCTTATTGGGACCGGAGGGAGGTAATGACCACTCCCTTCTCTTCTCCCCCACCTGCATCCTTTCCCCACTGGGGGGCGTTCTTGTCATGGGGGCATCGGGGGCTCGCTGTGGTTCTGTGGGGGAGGTGAGTGTGGGCCGGGGTACCCCCTGGTGCCCCCTCTTTTCCCATCCCCTAACTTCTGTACCATGTTAGCAGTAAAGACATTGCATAGTCTCTCACATTGTGCTCAGTTACAACTTAGGCTCCATGCACCCACACTTTGCCTTCGTCTTTCAGCCCCAATCCTCTTCCTCTGCAAGTTGGGGGCAACACTGAAGCTGGGGACAGGAGGGCATGCGCTGGCCCCTCACCACCTCCTCAGTTTCCTCTTTAAGAAAGAGAGAACTTAGAAGTCTTGGCTCCCACCCCTTCTCCCCGTCTAATCTACTTGGTCCCAACTCCCAACCTTTTAACAGAGAACTCAGGACTCTTGGCTTCCAGCTTTTCCACCCCACTCTAATCTATCAAGCTGCACTCCCTTCACAAGGAACTCAGTAGTCCTGGTTCTTAGCTTGTTCTCCTCTCCCCTGGTCAACTCTCAACCTTGTAACAGACAACCCAGAAGTCCTGGGTCCAGGTTGCCCCTCTAGCCTTCCTCCCCTCACAGAGAACTCAAAAGCTCTGGGAGAAATACAATGTTTATCTGGGTGTGCCATATGGAACATAAGTAAGGGGGTGTGTGGAATGACAAAAAAAACAACCACCAGGAGAGGTAGTGGACTAACAGGAAAGGAGGCTATTGGGAGTCAAAGGATAGGGTGTTAGCTATGGTAAATGGGTTCAGCGATAGGAGTGCTCCCCCTGGTATCCCATCAGTCTTGTGAATCAGTTATTTCACTCAGAACCTTGTTGTTGTAACTATTTCTAATTCCACCCAATTACTTAATCATGCACACTCTTTGCATTTTTCCCCGTCATTCCAATCATTCCACTTACTGCATCTGGTGCCTTTCTCATTATTTCATACCCTGTTGCCTTCCCCATGTACTCCCAAAGATGCAGCTGTGTTGTATTATTTCACAGTCACTTCATTGGATGATGGAATGACAATAGTATTTATTTAGAACTTGGCATTGCTGTTGCCTCCGTTCCTTCCAATGGCCAGTCCATTTAATTAATTTCAGTGCATACCCAACTTAAAGTTTAATTTAAATATTTATATATGACTGTACCCAGCTTCACTGTGCTCTGGGAGGGCAGTGGGGACTAGTGGGTAAGAGGGAGGGTTGTGAGATGTTACTCAGCTGTCCCGATCTCCCCAACAGACATGAAAGAATGGAGGGGGTGAGGGGCCAGCTTATGCCCTCCTGTCCCCAGCTGCAACATGTATTTTTCATAAGGGACCTGGAAAAATATACATAGGTGGCAACCTTAGTGTTGAGTCATGTTCATGTATAATGCTGCTTCCCCTTATTTACTTCTCCACAGTACTACTCTTGCTTGTGAAAAGAAGCCCTAACAAAACAAGCCGGAGGGGGCAGGGGGAAAGCAATAGCTATTTCACTTCCACAAAACTTGAACCTGTTTTGCAGAGACTAGATTTTCTTGGCAGTATGAAAGGTTGCTTTCTTTCAAGGTATTCCCACCAACAATAGTTGTTCCAATAAAAGATATCATTCAAACTACTTTGTCTCCGCCAAGGTGCTCACACAGCCAGCAAATCTTCTTTCTAGGAGTCAGTTGACTTGGGGTCTTCCTCGTTGCATCTCAGTAGTTGGAAGGATCCAAACTTTCAGTTCAGTAGTAGTCGCACTGTGGGAACTTGGCGTGGGAATTGCTGTCCAGCCTAATCCATCTTCCTCCATTACAGATTCTAGAAATAGGGAGAGGCATCAGAAATTGGGGCTTTGCTGCTACCTAGTGGCTAGACCACATCAAGCTGCTTGATATTATCTACAAACCTGGAAGTCCGTTTCTTAGCCACTGGGAAAGGGAGGGGGGTGGGGTTCCATCTTCTGCACCAGGTCCCATTTCAACCTAGCTACACCCCTGTGGAACTCCTTCTTCCTGGAAGTTTGTCAATGCCCAAGCCTGGTTTAACTTCCAGAGGCATTGAAAGACCTCCTTATTTGGCAAAGTGTTTGGCAGGTGGGAGTAGATGTAGGCATTTTAGGTGGGTTTTATATGTTTTATTTATTTGTACATGCTTTTAACTGTTTTCAAATTTGTCGTTGCTCACTGTAGTATCCATGCAAGACACCACACCCATCCTGAGCCTTCAGGATCAAGCAAGTTACAAATTTAAGTAAACATTTACTTTATTTATTTTATTTTAATGGTTTTACTACCCCGCCCCTCCTGTCACATGGTCAACTATATCAAATGTCACCAAAAGATCTAACATGATCAACCGGGTAGAAGTCCCGTTGCCAATCTCCAGGTGCAGGTCACCAACCGAGGCCACAAGTACAGTCTCTGTACCGTACCGAAGACAGAAGCCCAACTGAACCAGGTCTAGGAATCTGATAGCGTCAAGATGAGTCTGGAGCTGTCAGACAACCACCCATTCAAAAACCTTCCCTAAGAAAGAACCGTTAAGAGACCGACCAATAACTGACTGGGGAGTCAGCATCCAAAGATGGCATCTTAAGCAGGGGCCAGACAACCACAGTTTTAAGAACATCTGACACCCTGTCCTCCTGAAGGGAGGCACTGACAACCCCAGCCAGCAATGGCCCCAGTGTCTCCCAGCTGGCTTTCACTAGCCAGGACAGGCAAAAAACTAGTTCACAACTGGTTGCCCTCACCACCCAAGCACATCCCCTCATCGGTGGGTGATACTGATTTGAAACTGATTCAAATAAGCAAGACAAGACCGAGCTTTCATAACCTCATACTCTGATTCTGCAGGTAAAATGGCAGCACCCAAGTCTGAATATGTGAATATGAGCAATTTCGTCTGCAAATTAATTAATAATGTCACAGCAGGCCTTAGATGACTCCATTTCCAGACAGAGGCTGACTGGATTAACCAGGCTGTAGTACATTATTTGCCAAAGTTAAGGTTAATTGCTTGCTTGATATGAGTAGAAAGTTAGGTTTTCTTGCTTTCTTTGTGCTTTGTACTTGCCTGCCTGACATAAGTAAAATCATGCTAATGCAAGAGAGTGAGATAGGGAAGAGCCACCACCAGGCCTGTACTCTCCCTCACTTGGGAATCATGCCAATTGGGGAAAGGTGAATGAGGAGAAGGGTCAGATCAACAGATCAGAAATAAGAAAGGGAAGTAAGATGATGGATTTGATTGGATAGTGCTGTGCAAACTATCCCCATATTTAGTTAGAAATCATACTTATTGCTAAAGCTTGTTGAATAATGATATGGGGTTACCATGTGTGCTATTCTGGTAACGGAATGGTCTATAAAAAGTTGTCCCCAAGTTCCAGCTCATTAGCTGTGCAGCTCACAACTCTTCACCCCTGGGACTCTGTCTGTGGGACACATGGACCCCAGCAGAGTGATCGGGGAGCCTTCACCACCACAACTTCTTATCTTCTACTATGGGTAAGATTTGGCCATTCAAGGGAACTGGCCGTCTCCTTGAAAAGGTGTTTTCTCTCATATATAACTCTTCTTAGGATTTCTGATGTAATTTGCTTTATGTCTTATTGTTCTCTTGTAAGGTCATTTACAGACTGTGTGTTTCCTGAATGTATTATTGGGTCTGGGTTTCTTGTTCAATTCCAGACAAACCTAATTTGCATTCTTTATCCAATAGTCTACTTCCTTTTATCCTGTGTTTTAATAAATGGCTGTTTTACTTTCTGTAAACACTTGTCTGAGTGGTCAATTCCTGAGAGAGATGGGGTACCTCCAGAGTCAAACCTATACTGGGAATCTAGCCCCAAACCTAAAATAGACTACAAGGTCCCTCAGCACCCAGAACAGCTCTGCTGGAAAAGACTTTGCAGACGCTATGATAGCGGAGAAGAAAGCTTTCTTTGCCACCATCATAGTGACTGCATAGTCCCTTAAAAACGATCTATGCCGCAATTGTTCAGCTTCAGCATGAGTCGACTGTCATCTGAACTCTAACTGCCTATCCTCCCGCTTCAGCCATCTCAAGTCCTCCATATACCAGGGGGACGTGTGCTGCTGTAGTGTTGGCAGTGGACGTCAGGGCATCAAGAAGCATGAGTTCAGTTTTTTTTAAATCCAGTGCCGAGATGATTATTTTGCAAAACAACATGATTAACTATGAAAGTTGTGGGTCAATGGGGATGTACAAAAGAATAATCTGTATTCTCTGACATTGGCAGTGGGCCATGCCAACGCGATTTATCGTTGCAGTAATATCAAGGTTTCCTTCCCTATGCCCCACTCTGTGACCTACAAGCAGCATTAAGTACTTCACTCCCACAAAGACAGGATTAATAGTTCTAGACCATTCCTGACAAATGTTTATGAAGTTTCCTCTTTAAACACCTCCAGTGCAGGAGATTCCATAAACTCCCTTGGCAACTTGTTCCATTGCCCAGCATTAGAAAGTTCTTCCTAGCATGTAACAATTGTTCTTCTCCTTTTACAGCAGTCTTTTAAAAAGTGTAATTGAATTGTCACAACTTTTAAAACATGCCCACCTAGATAATTCCTTCAACAGCTCTGGTCACAAGCCCGGAAGTAAACTCCCCAGAACTCCAATGTAAAAGAATAGGCTTTATTGACTGAAAACTTTGACCCGCCTTAACTACAGAGCTGTTATTGCAGCTCTATAGTATTGTAGCATATACAAATAAAATCGCTGAAATATATCTGGGTTGTTATGGCATTGAGAAAAAGCTATTATAGGTTATACTACACAATTAAAGAATGTTTTTTATCTTGCTTTCTGTTCTGCAAAACATTTAATCATCTTAGTAGAGATGATCACACATAATACTAGCAACAAGTGCTGACGCTACCATTACCACCTGCTATGCTCTTGCTGTGGCTGCTTTGCGATAGGTGGAGTAGTAGGGTTACCACCTCTCTCCCAGAGATGAAAACTGGACATTGTTAATTTGCATAAATGTTCATGTGTTTATATAAATTTGAAATAGCCACTTGCCTGAAACAGAGTCAGCCCTAATGAAAAAAGCTAGTGGCATGAGGATGTAAGGTGCATGAAACTGTAGAACTCCATAGACCTACATCTCTGCAGAATAGGACACCAAGGGCACATCCAATAGTCAGTGACTCAGCTCCCATTAACTATAATGGGAGGATTGCACACCACCGCTTCATAGAACACTACAGAACTGGCACCATAACTCCACAGAACATCATGGAATATGCACCCCAGTTCCATAGAACTCAGTAGACCAAAGCTCCATTAAACAGACACCTCCATTGCTTAGAAATCAATAGAACTGACATCAGCGATTCACAGAGCTCCACAGAACAGACACTGGTGTGTGTGCATGTGTCAGCACACATGTGTGCAGGATGCTGGTGGCATAGGTGTGTATGCATCTGTTTGGCATGTAGGCTGCTTCTAGTGTGTGTGTGTGTGGTGTGTAGGGTGCTAATGGCAGAGGTGTGTATTTATAAACAGAGACTGAAGATAGGGTGCATGTATGTGTTTAGGACATGGGTGGGGAACCTCAGGTCTGGGGCCATATGTAGCCAGTGGCTAGCTTTATTTGGCCCCTGGACCCACCTCCTGGATCTGCCCCTGGATTCAGTTCCTGCCCACAAGTGCTGAAAGACTGGGCTCAAGGGAAGGAAGTAGAGATGAGGACATGCACACAAGGATTGGGACAGATCCATGGTTGCTCGCAGGTCACTGAGAGTGGGGCATAGGGAAGGAAACCTTGATATTGCTCTAATGATACTGAGCATCGGGTTTGGCAATCTCTTTTCTAGGATTGTTAGATTTTTGTTTTTGTTTTAATATAGTAGGGGTGGGACACTGGGGAGAATACCAGATTTACCGGTATCTGATCTCCCTGGTGTCGAATTTACCGGTATCGGCATACCGGATTTTTAACATTGGCCATGTTACCGGATTTTTTACATTGCGATTATTATTGCAGCTATTGACTTCAATGGCTGCAATGTAAAAAAATCCGGTATGCCTGTACAGGTAAACATTGAATTTATTGGATTAAGCCGGTACACCCAAATACCAGCAATATCTGTTCTCGGGAGAACCGGAATTCCCACCCCTAGAGATGCTGTTGGATGCTGTAAAGTTACTTCATTTTGGAATCACCAAGAGCCTAGATAGAGTTGATGCCAACCTGAAGCTGCTGTCTGTAACCCACTGGTATGCTTCCCTTGAGCAGGCCTGTCCAATCACATCATGTTTAGCCACATGGAATCCTCATTTTGCTCCCCCCTCAACACCCAAAGCCCCAAACAAGCACCCCCAACCCCATTCCTACTGCTCCCCCAGACCTTTTCAAAGTGGGGGAATCACAGGGTGTGCTGATGGGACATGGGCAGGGATCACAGAAGATGGGGCTCTGGGGATAAGGGGAGAGAGGTGGAAGAGAAAAGAGGGCACAGTGCTGGGTTAGGGGGTGTGGGTTCAGAGGGGACAGCAGAGACAGAAATTGTGGATAGCAGGATGCTTAAGAGGTGCACTCAAGATGGGAAAAGGAAAGGGAGCCTCCAGTACATTGGTGATCGGATCAAATTTTGTGCGGTCAAATTAATGTCTTTCTAATTCTGAGTATTGTGTGTCTGTATAGTCCGTCAGCTAAAAGCCACCTCCAAACCAAGGCCGGGGAGTGGAATGCGTGTGGTCTGGAAGGGTGACCCGTGGCAGGAGTGTGCCTTGTGGGCATAAGTTGTTTTTGTTTTTTTCCTGGATCAGGACTCTTAAGGGATGCTCTTGGTCCTAATGCTAACTGGCTTCAGATGAGTTTGGGTTTGAAAAGCTCTTCAGCGTAGATCAGGGATGAGTACCTCAGGTTTGGGGGCCACAGCTAGTTTTTATTTTGGACCTATTGCAATTCCTGGATTTGGCGTCTAGATCCATTTCTTACCCCCAAGAGGGTTTGGGGTTTTAGTGATGTTTTATAAATTGTTGTGGGGTTGGTGTTATCTTTATTGTTGTTGATTTTAGTAGTATTGTGTTCTTATGATATTGTAAGCTGCCCCGAGATGCCGTAGGCATGAGGGGGTGGCCAATAAATGTAACAAAATAAATAAGCACTGAAAAAACTGAGCTAAGAGAAAGGAAGCAGAGATGAGGTCATATAGACAAATATAAAGGGACAGATCTGGTCTGGACTCTTCTCTTCTTGACCACACCCTGTAAGCACCTCTGCCTCCCAAAGCATGAGAGTTCTCAAATTTCAATTTCACTTTTAACACCTGGTACTTGAGCAGCTCCTGTCTTTATCTGACTGCTAAGGGTTTTGTTTTAGGGGTACTCAGAGACAGGATACTGAGACTGAATGTGTGATACACTCTCCTGAACACATGTATATTTTTAATTATTTGTTTATTTATTTATTTAAATTTGTTATCCCGCCCTTCCCTAAAAAAAGGCTTACAAGTAAAATATAAAAACACATAATTTTCTTGTTTGTTTGTGTAGTGGGCAGAGGCGGCCGGGGAGCACTCAGTTTAGAGGGGTGCTGCAGCACCACCCCGCAGGGAGCCCCGCCCGCCGAAAACAGCGGCGGGGCTCGCCGACGCAAGCCCTGCCCTCGCCGCCGAGCCTAAGCCCCGCCCATCAAGAACGACGGCAGGGATCGCCAGTGCAAGCCTCGCCCCCGGCAACGCACCCACGCCCCGTAGGAGTCTCAACGCAGGGAACCACGCCCCCGCGTCCTGCACTGAGCGTAGGGCTGCCCCCGCCCCTGGTGCAACGCTCGGAACGGCTGCGTGCGCGCACGGGGGCGGGGCCTGGGGGATAAGAACCAGCGCCGCCAGGAAGCCGGCGCTGGTGATTTGGGAAACCGGCCCTGTACGAGTTTGAGCCTAAAGGCGAGTGAACGAGTGCAACTGCGATTGTTGAGCGTGTCCATAGCCCCGTGAGCCTGTCTCGTCCTAACCCGTCTTCCTGGTGTGCATCGTGAGCGAGTGGTGAGTCAACGTGTGTGCGTGTCCTGCCCTGTCCCCCCATTCCCCCCTTCCCTTGCTTCCTTGTTCTGTGGGACCCTTGCTCGTGAGTTTGATTGCCTGCATCCCTTCTCCAGTGGGGCCCAGTGCACTCCCCTTCCCCGGTGTGTCCGTCCCCTTCCTTCCTGCTCCCCCTGCATTCCTAGTACAGCTGTGTGCGTGTGTCTTGGGGCAGACCTGGGAGACCCCCAACTCAGTGGCGCCCTATGATGATAGAGGCCTGTTCTCCTTAATTGGAGGTAAAGGCCACACTTCTATCCTGATGGGCATTTTCCCACGAGCGTTCCTAGCCCTGAGTGGGGTGACCCCGGGTAGTGTGTGAGTGGCAATAGGCCTGTGTAGCCCCTCCCCCGTGACAGAAATCACCAGCATCCCCTGGCCCCGGTACGGGCTTGTGAACCGGATGGATATCTCAACAGAGATCTCCAAACTAGTCCACGCAGTACAATCCCTAGCCATGGATGTAAAAGATCTCCAGGCAAAGCAGGGGGACCTAGCCACAACCATGGGTCAACTACAGGGAGTGGCGGGCACAGCGGTCGCGGCAGCTCCTGCACCGCCCCCACGGGAGGCTGGGGTGTTCCCGATGAGCCCACGGGAACCTAAGGACCCCAATATAGAGAAATTCCTAGGGGACCGACATGCTTTTCAAGGGTTTATGGCCCTGTGTCGACTCACATTTAGGAGCCAGCCCGCCACCTACCAAACTGAAGAGCAAAGAGTAGCCTTCATAATTTGGAATTTGGGGGGAACGGCTTTGGAGTGGGCTACCACCCTCCTCAAGGGTGATAGCCCGCTCTTGGCCAAATACGAGGACTTCGTGAAAGAATTTACGTTCTTATTTGACCACCCCCACCGAGCCCGAGATGCAGAGGCGCTTATCTTAACCCTTTGCCAAGGGAAAGGGGGGGTACTAGAGTACATTACGCAGTTCCAACAACTGGCCTTGGAACTGCAGTGGCCCAACAGTGTTCTAAAAGTGATGTTCCGTGGGGGAGGAAATTAAAGACCAATTAGCCTTGGTCGAACCCCCAGCAACGTGGGAAGCATTGGCCAACCTGTCCCTACACATGGAGGAACAATTGTTGGAGCGTAGGCGAGAGAGGCGCCAGGAGCCCCGTCCAGGGGCCCCTAGACCCTTCCCGCTAATGAGCACCCCCAAGGCCCCCGAGCCCGAACCAATGCAGCTGGGGGCCTCTCGAGGCCCCCTGTCTAAAGAAGAACGTGAGCGCCGGAGAGCCTCCCGCTCTTGCTTCTATTGTGGGGAACCTTCCCACTTTATTGGGGAATGCCCGGCATTACCCCCGTATCGGCGCGAGGCGGGAAACGCCCGGGGCTGAGGCGGGCAGGGGCCACCTCATCCCATGAGTTCCTGAAAATCCCCCGTAGCCCTGTCCCCCACGACCCCCATTTACGAATCTCGGTAACCCTAACCCTACCCCCCCCGGGGTTCGTTGGTCATTTGGGCCTTGGTGGACTCAGGGGCTTTGGGAAACTTTATAGATGGCCACCTCATTACAAAATGGTCCATCCCTACCCAGCCCAAAACACTTCCGGAAGCGGTGCACTCCATCGATGGCTCCCCCCTGGTCTCTGAACCTGTGCACCGTCCCCCTGGAGTGTGCAATTGGAGCTCACTATGAGCAACTGTCCTTCGATATAGTATGCACCCCTCTGTTCCAAGTAGTTCTGGGCGCACCCTGGCTCCAGCGTCATGATCCGCGCATCATGTGGTCAACTAAACGTCTCTGGTTCGAGGCCCCCCACTACGTTCAAAGGTGCCTTCGTCCCAACCCCTATGCAGCTGGATGTGCGATGGCCCAACCGATCCCAAGTGCAAGGGAGGCCGGGTTACCCGCGGCCTACCAAGACTTTCGAGACGTGTTTAGCAAGGCCCAAGCGGCGGAGTTACCACCACGATGATCCTATGACTGTCCCATTGATTTGGTGCCCGGGGCCGAGCCACCTTTTGGGCGTATCTACGCCTTGGCAGGCCCGGAGTTGCAGACCTTGCGGGATTATTTGGATGCGAGTCTACGACAGGGTTTCATTCGACACTCCAATTCTCCAGCAGGAGCCCCGATCTTCTTCGTAACCAAAAAGGACGGAGGACTGCGACCTTGCGTGGATTACCGAGGACTCAATAGCATGACCATCAAAAATAGGTACCCGCTTCCCCTCATCCCGGAGCTCCTAAACCGGTTGCAAGGGGCTCGGCTGTTCACGAAATTGGACCTACGGGGGGCATACAATTTGCTGCGGGTGCAGGAGGGCGATGAATGGAAAACTGCCTTCCGCACGCGCTATGGACTATTCGAATACTGCGTCATGCCCTTCGGGTTGGCAAACGCCCCCGCAACCTTCCAGCATCTGATCAACGACATCTTTCGGGATATTCTGGACATTTACGTTATCGCTTACCTTGACGACATCCTCGTATATTCATCGTCCCTTGAAGAACATACCCAGCATGTGCGGGAGGTTCTGCGGCGGCTGCGGGCCAACAAATTATATTGTAAGAGGGAGAAATGTTTCTTCCACCTGACAACGGTGAGCTTTCTGGGGTTCATTATCAGTCCCGAGGGGGTGATGATGGACCCCCAAAAGGTAAAGGCCTTACAAGAATGGCCCCCACCGAAGGCCGTGAAACCCCTACAGCGTTTTCTAGGTAGTGCAAACTACTACCGCCAATATATTCCCAGCTACGTGGAAATTACCTCCTCCTTGACACAACTGCTAAAGAAAAATCAAGTATACCACTGGGGGAAGGAACAACAGTGGAGCTTCGACTTCCTAAAACGAGCATTTACTACCGCCCCCTTGTTGCAGCATCCGTATTTCGCGAAGCCCTTCTGCGTGGAAGCAGACGCGTCAGGACGAGCCATAGGGGCAGTGCTCCTGCAACCCACCGACAGCGCCCGCACCCTTCTCCCATGTGCCTACTACTCCTGGCAACTCACCCCGGCTGAACGCAACTATTCCATTTTGGACCATGAGCTCCTGGTCATTAAGGCTGCTTTTGATACATGGAGGCACTACTTGGAGGGGGCTCGACACCCTGTTACCGTGGTCACCGACCACAAAAACCTCACTTTCTTGCAGACCGCCCATATCGCCAATGCCCGGCACGCCTGGTGGGCCTTGTTTTTCGCTCGTTTTAACTTCCGTATCCGCTATCGCCCCGGCTGACTCCACGTGTTAGCAGATGCCCTATCTCGTTATACTGAGGAACACCCCCAGGAACCACGGGCCCCCGAACGGATTCTAGAAGGGCGATCCTTTGCTGCTACGTTCGTGTCCTTGGACGAACTTCGTGAGGCAACCCGGCGAGAACTCCCCTCTGAGGGAGAATCAACAGAGACAGCCCGAGATGGCCTGCAATGGCACGAAGGGAAGATAATCGTACCCCCTTCCTGTCGCCCCCACGTCTTATGGGCTCATCATGAAGGCCCGACGGCAGGGCACCCGGGAATCGAACTAACGCAGCAACTACTCCAACGCTCCTTCTGGTGGCCTACCATGGGCAAGGACATTCGCCAACATGTGACCAGCTGTGTCACATGCGCACAAACCAAGGTCCCTCGTCGTGCCCCGGCAGGTCCGCTACAGGTCCTCCCATTGCCCGATGGGCCATGGCAACGGGTCGGACTGGACTTCGTTGTAGACTTACCGCCTTTGCGTCACTACACTACCGTGCTAGTTGTGGTAGACCACCTTACCAAGCTGGCCCACTTCATCGCCTGTAAGGACTTGCCGTCCGCCAAACGCACGACCCTTTTGTTTATCTGACATATTCTCAAGCTGCATGGGTGCCCCCGAGAAATGTTTAGCGACCGAGGGACCCAGTTTACATCACAATTTTGGAAGGCCCTCTTTCAGTCCCTTCACGTTACTCTAAATCCCACCACCGCCTATCATCCGCAAGCGAATGGCCAGGTGGAGCGGGTGAACCAGAGCATGGAGCAGTACCTCCAGTGTTACATAAACTATCTTCAGGACGATTGGTTCACCTGGCTCCCCCTGGCCGAATTCACCTATACCAATGCCCCCAGTGGCTCCTTGGGGAACTCTCCATTTTTTATCACATACGGCTTCCACCCCCAGTTGGGTACCATCGAAACCCCCTCCATCACTGTCCCCGCCGCTGGAGCCCTGGCCCACCGAATCCAAGAAGCTCAAGCGGTAGCTCGAGGTGTTCTTCAGCAAGCTTGCCAGCGGTATAAAACCCAAGCAGATAAACACCGTCGGGAGGCTCCGCTTCTCCGACCAGGAGACTTAGTCTGGATCGATCGGCGCCATTATCCCTCACCACGTCCTGCCTCCAAGTTGGATGCTAAATACATAGAACCCTTCCCCATCAGTCGCCAGGTTAACGACGTGACCTACACGGTACAGCTCCCCCCCAAGCTCCGTATACATCCCACGTTTCACGTCTCATTGTTAAAGAAGGCAGAGCCATCCCTCCGAGACACCCCTGGCCCCGCTCCAGGCCCGGTTACGGCCGCCGGCCCTGAGTTCGAAGTTCGAGCCATCCTTGATGCCAAACGACTCCGGGGCCACCTCCACTACCTGATCGACTGGGTGGGATACGGTCCCACGGAGCGATCATGGGAACCGGCCCATCAGGTATCGGCCCCCCGTCTTCTACGGGCGTTCCACCTCCGACATCCCCGTAAACCGGGACCTTTGTGGGCCAGTGGCCGGCGGCCTCGGGGGGGGTACTGTCAGTGGGCGGAGGCGACCGGGGAGCACTCAGTTTAGAGGGGTGCTGCAGCACCACCCCGCAGGGAGCCCCGCCCGCCAAAAACAGCGGCAGGGCTCGCCGACGCAAGCCCTGCCCTCGCCGCTGAGCCTAAGCCCCGCCCATCAAGAACGACGGCAGGGATCGCCAGCACAAGCCCCGCCCCCGGCAATGCACCCACGCCCCGTAGGAGTCTCAACGCAGGGAACCACACCCCCGCGTCTTGCACTGAGCGTAGGGCTGCCCCCACCTCTGGTGCAATGCTCGGAACGGCTGCGTGCGCGCACGGGGGCGGGGCCTGGGGGATAAGAACCAGTGCCGCCAGGAAGCCGGCGCTGGTGATTTGGGAAACCGGCCCTGTGCGAGTTTGAGCCTAATGGCGAGTGAACGAATGCAACTGCGATTGTTGAGCGTGTCCATAGCCCCGTGAGCCTGTCTCGTCCTAACCCGTCTTCCTGGTGTGCATCGTGAACGAGTGGTGAGTCAACGTGTGTGCGTGTCCTGCCCTGTCCCCCCATTCCCCCCTTCCCTTGCTTCCTTGTTCTGTGGGACCCTTGCTCGTGAGTTTGATTGCCTGCATCCCTTCTCCAGTGGGGCCCAGTGCACTCCCCTTCCCCGGTGTGTCCGTCCCCTTCCTTCCTGCTCCCCCTGCATTCCTAGTACAGCTGTGTGCCTGTGTCTTGGGGCAGACCTGGGAGACCCCCCCAACTCAGTGGCGCCCTATGATGATAGAGGCCTGTTCTCCTTAATTGGAGGTAAAGGCCACACTTCTATCCTGATGGGCATTTCCCCACGAGCGTTCCTAGCCCTGAGTGGGGTGACCCCGGGTAGTGTGCGAGTGGTAATAGGCCTGTGTAGCCCCTCCCCCATGACAGTTTGTTTGTTTGTTTTTCGTTTTGGCCATGGCGAAAACGATCTATGCCAGGGACTGTGCAAAATAAATTTCAATTCAATATAAACATAACCTATAAAACATATATAAAAGCATATTAAAAAGTCCATAAAAACAGTTAGACAAACACAACCCACAAAACCCACCTAATACCACCTCCCCATGTCCCACATCCAACCCCATCCCGCCACACACAACCCTACGCCGAACCCACACACCAAACCCCCTAATCCCTATCTCTGCCCGCCAAACACCTTTTACAGACAAAAAGGTCTTACACCGCCTCCGGGAGATGCTCAGGCTTGGGCTCAAACAACCCCCCGGGGGAAGTGAGTTCCATAACATCGAGGCAGCAACTAAGAATGCCTCTCTGTGAGCCCTCATGAACAAGACTAACAAACAGTACGCAAAGGGAGGTGCTCCCAGCCGATTCCAGGGGCCGCAATGGGGCATGGAAGGACAGGTGACCTCTCAGATATTTAGGGGCCAGACCATTTACAGTTTTAAAGATCAAAACCAGCACCTTGAATTTTGCCTGGAAAGCTACATGGAGCCAGCAAATTATGGAGTACTGGTGTAATGTGCTCCCGGCGCCTCACCACCGAAAGGAGCCAAGCCATAGCATTCTGCACCAGCTGCAGCTTCCAAACAGTCATCAAGGGCAGCCCCGCGTGGAGCGTGTTGCAGTAATCTGACCTCGAAGTGATGAAAGCACGGATGACAGTGGCCAGATCCAAATCAGAAAGGAAAGGCTGCAGCCTTCTCACCAGATGAAGACTACTTTCCCATGAGATGGAATGCGCAGCCTTTGGTGCCATGGAAGCCTGTGCAAGTCAAATGACATGCAGTTTGCATCTCATGGGAAAGGCAGAAGTGTGGGTCACCTGCCAGCCTGATTGACCACAGAGGGCCAGCCAGACCCCATCAGTAAGAGTCCCAATCTCCTCCCAGCCACAAGGCTGACCAACCATCATCCCCTCAGACTTGTCTGGATTCAGCTTCAGTCGGCTCACCCTCATCCAGTCCCCAACAGCAGCCAGGCATCGGGTAATCACTGAGACTGCAGGGCCTGTGTCAGATGAAAAGGGGAGGCAGAGCTGAGTGTCATCAGCATACTGATGGCACTTCATCCCAAACTTTCAAATGACCTCGCCCAGCAGTCTCATATACACATTGAACAAGAGGGGAGACATAATGGAACTCTGCGGGCCACCATAGGGGAGGTCCCAAGAGGATGAACAATCACTCATCACAACTATCTGAGGCCTCCATGACAGGAAGGAGCAGAACCCCTCAAGAGTGGTCCCTCGCACCCCCACCAGGTCCCACAGTCGTGTCAACACCACCTTGTGAACAACTGTATCAAAGACCGCTAACAGATCAAACAGGATCAACAAGGCAGATTTCCCTTTGTCAATCTTGAGGCACAGGTCATTTACTAGAGTCTGAAGTGGCAGCATTGTTTGCCGTTTTGCTGTTTACTATCGATGTTTTGACAGTCTTGTCACCACTCCAGCATTTGCCATCATTTTGTGGCACTGTCCGACATTTTGCGACCGTCCCAGGTATTCTTCAACACTTAAGATAATAGTGACAATTTCCAACAGTTCTTCCAACACTTTAGCGACACATTCCGACACTTTGCAGCAATTTCTGACACTTTATGGGACTTGAAACATTTTACAACAATTTCTTCACTGCTGAGAAATACTGACAGGCAATAGCAGAAAGTGGCAGCAAGCACTGGAACAAGTATGGGGATGCCGTGTCCATGCTGTGTCAGGAAAACAGCAATGGATGGGAGGTTTCCAGTTCCAGTGTCCAGAATTGTTGGACACTGTCGTATGTCATTTCAGGCCTAGCCACAAGCAGTCTCTGTGCCATACCCAGGTTGAAAGCCCGACTGAAATGGGTTCAGGAATCGGATTATATCAAGATGAGCCTGGAGCTGTCAAGCAACCACCCATTCAGTAACCTTCCCTAAAAAGGGAAGGCTAGAGACAGCCTGATAGCTGGCAGGGGAGTCAGTGTCCAAAGATGGCTTCTTAAGCAGGGCCTGGAGAACTGCAGTTTTAAGAACTTCCCACACCCTACCTTCCTGGAGGGAGGCATTGGCAACCCCAGACAGCAATGGCCCCAATGTCTTCCGGCTGGCTTTCACCAGCCAGGATGGGCAAGGATCTAGTTCACAACTGGTTGCCCTCACTGCCCCAAGCACCTCCCCCACATCGGTGGGTGATACCAATTGAAACTGGTCCAAATAAACAGGACAAGACTGAGCTTCCATAACCACAAACTCTGATTCTGCAGGTAACATGGCAGCATCCAAGTCATGGTTAATACAAGGGATTTTTTTCTGCAAAGTGTCCCTGCTAGGCTCTCCAAAGAGCCTGCAATTTGCTGGGACCAGCCAGCAATGAATTGAACAGGAGCAGGCCCAGTGTTTGGAGGATAAGAATCAACTGCAGGGAGCTAGCTTATTGCAACAAAAGAAGTCTCAACCCCTCTGTCTCCGAGAGGAGGAGAAAGTGCACCCCCAGCCTCCATTATACCTGTGAGATCTGACTACCAGCTGGACCTGCTTAGAAATTATACAATGGGCAGGTTTTAAACCCATTTTCAGACATTGCATCGGGCTCGCGGATTTAAATAATCCACCATTAGAAAAGTCACGCAGGGAGCATGCATTTAGATGTATCGTTACCATTGAAAACTGCAGCTCACGCATTCCTTTGAATCCACATTGATAAAACCTATGCGGATTCAAAGGCATGCACGTGCTGCAGTTTTCAATGGTGGCGGCATGTCTAAATGCCACCTGTGCAACTTTTGTAATGGTGAGTTATTTAAATCTGCAAGCCTCGTGCAACGTCTGAAAATGCCCTAAGCCTCCCAACAACCTGCTACATCCAACTGAAAGACTGTTAGGGCAGAGAACTCCTACCACACAACTGGGAAGAAAGTTGCTGTTACTAGATCTGGCCAAACTTGGTTACTGAAAGTGTTGTATTTGAAAATAATAGGGATGGACGAACAGATCGCCGTTCGGGTTCGGCCGTTCGGTTCGGCTACGTTCAATTCGTCTGGTTCGGCTGTTCCGCCGTTCGGTGGTTCGGGTCGATTGTTGAGTTCAGATTCTGTATTCGGTTCGGTCAGGCTCAGTTCGGTCTTTAGTTCGGTGCAATCGGGAACTGAAAATGACATTTGGCTTTTGAAATAAAAGGAAAAAACTGAAACATATTTCTGGCTATAACATTTTTGTTTCTTATTACTTTTTGATGAAATTTAGGGATATTGTACCCCCATGGAGTGCACTAGGTGTACCAAAATTCGGAACGATTAGATAAAGGAAACCGATTTCAGAAGCAAATTGAACATTGTGATTTTAAGAAAAGCTCCATACACATTCATGGCTACAACTTCTTTATCTTGCATCCAATGTTCATGAAACATGTGCATATTACATCCCTCCATATGCTTAATATTTCTGCCAATTTTAAGAAAGAGTAGATAAAGGGTCCCAAGGGTATAAGACATTAACCTGAAAATACATTTCCAGCTGTAACATTTTGATATTCCATTCTGTTTACAGGATATTTGACAAGAATGTATCAAATACCTTTCCTGCCATTTCAGCAAATGTACAGGAGATTTTGATAAAGGGACCCAATTATATAAGCAATTGATGTTGTCCCTGTGAAGATCATTATTCAGTTGAATATCAGCATATTCAGTG
>QEPC01004435.1:2494577-2510394 GCA_003113815.1 Sphenodon punctatus | reverse complement strand
AAATGTTGCTTTATACACTGTAACCTTTAAGACTATTTACATTCCACTTTTTTATAAAAGTTGTTTGTAGTTACCAACCTATGCTTTTTATAACCCATAATCCATTAAAAGTTAAAACACATCTAACATACCTATATCATGACGTAACCACTTTGTAATATGCCATGATCAAAGGGGCCCATTAATGGCTGCTATCATCCATCATTTTTTGACATAAGGTATCTAATTACACTACTAGCCTCTACTGCTCACCTGCCCTGCCCACTTCAGAACCCTCTACTAAGTCACCCCTGGACCAGCCTTCCCCACCTGCTGTCCATACCTTATTGCAGCCACACCCTTTCCCCATGCATGACCTCCTTACACTTTGGCCCTGCAACCATGGATCATCTGATCATGACACTTGACTTGTCCCTGACCTGCCCATACTTAGAATCCTGTCCACCCCAATAGTTTGAGAAGCCTGACTTCCCATGGCCTTGTGCTAAGTGATTTTGGCCTATGTACTGTTGACTCTCAAGGAAAGAGATACTTCAAAGTCCTGAAGTCACTATTTTAACCTGGAACTTGGGTTCCTAAATCACTTCAGTTCTCCTGTCAAGATTACCCACAAGCTTCAAATTAGTCTGGTATTCAAGTACCATAAACAGGGGCCAAGACTGAAATCCTTGGACCACTTTGAGCTCCTAAATCCTACTGAAGTCTAGAACATGCCCATAGTTTCAAGATTGTGGCCAGAGCTGCTAAGGCCACTGGACTGAGTGGCCATCTTGTTCAGTGTGGTAGCCTTCTGGGACTGGCACTGAGGATCGGCCACAGGGGCTCCTGATCCCAGTTAGCAGATGATCAGCATAGAGCAGCAGCCCTCTCCTCCATTTGTGGTCCCAGTAGGGTGAGTTTAGATGACACTTATGAAAAATACAGGTTGCAGGGCTGCATTGGCTCCAATGTAGCCCTGGCCTCTAAAATGTGCATATTTGGCCACCTTGGGTCCCAGTGCAGATGGGGTGTAGTGCTCCTTCTCCCAGCTGAACCTGCAAGCAGCAGGGATGATGTGCCCCACACGTTCCACCCTGGACTTGCAGTGGATGAGAGGGCAGGGTAAGGACAGTAAAAATTTTCGCCAGAGAATCGGAACACCTACATCCAGCTCTGATTGTGGCCCTAATTTCTATTTAACACCACCTAGAGCGTATCAACACACAGTAAAAGGGTTTGATTCTTCCCCCTTCCCCCTCTGTTAGATGGTTGAGGTAACCTTACACTCATTACTAGGTCAGTTTATTCCAGACTTAAACTTGTTGCCTGCTACATGAGCTATCGCATTTTGTCTAATGTATTAGACTAACATCCTTAATATGTTAGTCCATCATACAGAAAAACCTAATACAGGGTTTTGTACTCAATACTGGACTGGAGCATTACAGTTAGAGCATTTGTGTCCACAAAATGTAGTAGACCTGCCCCATGAATCCCAATGGAGTGCAGGACATCACTTGTGTTGAAGAGCTTTTAGCTCTATGTAAGCCACAGGCAGGGACCGCATCTATTTCTATGTTCTGTACAGCGCCAGGCACATGGCTGGTGCTATATAAAAGTTTATAATAATAATAATGAATATGTCAATTTCAAACAGTGCTTCTATTTGTTATACTCAGCTGCCATCTGCTGTCTGAGGCACTACTAAGTAAATTTTCAAGTTTATATTTTCCTCATTTTTGTCTTTTGACGTTCATATCCCTGGAGTGCCCAGATAGATTCTGGGATGGTATTCATCTTGGAAGAGGATGCAAGGTAAAATGAGTTTGGTGCATCACTTCAATTTGTCGTCTTCATAAAATGATGATTCCATTTGGCTAAACATGATGTGATTGGTTAGGCCTGATCAAGAAAAGCATAGCAGTGGGTTACAGACAGCAGGTTCAGGTTGGCATCCATTTTAGGCTCTTGGTGATTCCAAGATGAAGTAACTTTACAGCATCTCTGTATAAAAAACTAACAATCCTAGAAAAGAAAGTACCAAGTTTTCAGTTTGATTTTATCTTTGCGGTGAGCTAATTCCTGTCATTGCTAAGTAACTGGGGCTCAATTCATGCCAGAGCTTGCCAAGAACCCAGCTCTGGCACTTCTTCTGTGACATTCAGGCCATGGTGTCTTTAGACACCATGTTCACCATGTGACGCTGCTTAGACACACAGCCCATCTTGGGGCAAATTGGTGTTTTGCTCGCCACCTGATCTCAGCACGCAAGCACTGTCACCTTGTTCCCATGTTGTACCTGCTAACCCACCACGCAATATCATTAGACACAACGTTGGCCACGTGTTAAGCCGGAACACGCAAATTGTCCTTGAGATGCAATGGTGTTCACAGTGAATGTTCAACGGGTGGCGAAATTGGTGTTGGGATTGTTATGGTGCTTACACACACGGCCAAACACATGCTTAGGGGTTTTGACACCTGATCTTTGTTATGTCTAAAGACGCCCATTGGCTGCTGCAAGCTCATGAATGTGTCTGTTGTTGCAGTAAATCCCTCCCTGCCATTCTTTGGATTCTCCTGCTCTGCCTCCCTGTTTTCCTCAGGACCCAGCTCCTTGCCCTTTGACCTCATTTCATCTGGAACCCTTCCAGTAGCACCTGATCCTAAGGTGGTGTTGAAGGTTGGAGAAGTGCAACAGTAAGCACAGCTACCTTCCAGGCCTCTTGCTCAGTGTACATTCCCCTCTCCCAGCTGGACTGACCTTTTTGCTTCAGATGCATTGCTTGAATACTGACCCCGAGTTTGGACTGCCCCCCGCACGAGCACACAGTTCTCTATACTGACTGACTCCTGGTTTTGATCCACTGGCCTGCATACTGACTTCGCTCCTTGGATAACTCTGTCCAGTTAATTGACTCAACTCTGTCCCTGATCCTGCTCTGAACTTTAAAGGAAAGACCACCCATGCCTCAATCCTGAAAAGGGCCTGAATTAAATTCCGAGAGGCAGGTGGTACGGTAAGCACCCTAAAAACTCTGGCTTTGTTGAAGGGTTTTATTCCTGATAACACTAAATAAAAGCTGCCAAACTGGATGCATTTGACTCTGGGTAATTTCAGATGTGATGGGCGCGGAGGCCCGCCACGCTGAATCACGCACCGGGATCTGTTTCGGATCCCAGTCAGGAATCAGTCCGGCCATCGTTTAGACATGCCAGCCTGATTCTCACCGGGAGTCAGGGGAGGGGCTGTGCAGTGTGATGTGTAGCCGCACAGCCCCATCCCGGCGCTCCCCTGCCCTCCGGGAGACGGGCGGGCGCAGCAGCCAATCCAGCCACTGCGCCCGATCGCATATCGCAGTCTGGGCCATGATCCGGGATGGGACAATGGTACAGACGTCACTTTTGGCCCATCCCGGAGGACGGCCTCACCTCCAGAAGCGTAGTCATTTTGATTCCTGCCAGGTATTCACTGTGGTGAACAATCTGGCGGGAATCTTTTAGATGTAGCGGGACAAACGGCCACCACAGGGGGATTCATTGTGGTTGACTGTGGTCCCGTTACGTCTGAAATTACCCTCTGTCTCCTTGCTCTGCAAGGGAAAAGGGTACCAATACTGCAGACTTGCCATAGGGGACCCTGCGCTTGTGACATGCTACAACCACCATCTACACTGAGTGGTGAGGTTAGAAATCCTGCCAACACCGATCCATGTCCCTTCTCCCTTACTGTAGTATAGATCTTGTTGTGGGGGCTAGAAATTGAGCTTAAATGTCTGTCTGTAGGGTTTAGGAACAGTTACCTGAAACACCTCATCTGCTTTATTAAAAGGGTGATAGACGTGGTGCTCTGAGGATAAGCACATATGAAACCACAAGAAAACTGATCCAAGGCACTTGTGTTTTTTGTGGTTGCTGCAAGGAATATAGATAAGACCTAAAGTTCTCCTGAGATCTGTGGTCTAGTGCTGCCTCCAACAACGTGTGTAAAGGAGAAATGGATGCTGTGCTGCCTCTAAAAAAAGATTGTGAAAAGTGAAGGGACAAGACAGTTTTCCTGTCCTAACCAATGTAGGCAGTACAATAAGTAAGGGCTCCTGTTCCTCACTAAAAGATGCATATGGTGAGACTGAACAGGTTGTTGGGAGCACTACATTTAATTTATTTATTTACCCAATCTTTACCCCACCCTTCCCAATAAGGCTCAAGGTGGCTTACAAAACACATAAAAACATATATAAAAGCAACTAACCACCCACACCCACAAACCCTCTCCCTAGTCCCTCCACCAAATCCCACCCACCCCTATCCCTGCCTGCCAAATGTCTGTCCAAACAAAAAAGGGCTCGCAACTCTTCTGGAAGATGGACAGGCTTGGAATTAGGCAAACCCCGCAGGGGGGAGAGTTCCATAATTCTGGGGCAGCCACTGAGAACACCTCTTTGAGTGCCCTTGTTTTAAAAACTTCATGGGCAGTTGGTACTTGCAAGAGGGCACCCTTCGCTGACCTTGGAGGCCATGATATAACATAAGGAACAGATGGTGTTTCTGATACTTAAGGCCCAAGCTGTTTTGGACTCTGTAAGTTAAAACCAGGACCTTGAATTGTACCTAAAAAGCTATTGACATCCAATGCAGACTCTGGAGCACTGATGTAACGTGCTCCCGGCAACCCACACCCAACAGAAGATGGGCTGCCATATTCTGCCACAAACAGGAGCTTCTGAACAGTCATCAAGGGCAGCCCTACGTAGAGCGCATTGCAATAGTCTAGCTTTGAGGTTATGAAGACATGGATGATGGTGGCCAGGTCCATGTCCGATTTAAGAAAAGGTTGCAGCCTTCTCATCAGATGAAGATGATGAAAAGCGCTCCTGGCCACTGTCAAAACCTGGCAATCCAGGTGCAGCAGTGGTTCCAAGAGCACCCCAAGGCTGTGAACCTGAGTGACCAAAGGAGGACAGACTCCATCAAATAACAGTGGTTCCTATGTCCCCCAGGTCACATGACCAGCCAACTATCACCTTGGTCTTGGCCGGATTCAGCTTCAGTCAGCTCACCTGCATCCAGTCCCCAATGGCAGCCAGGCACCTGGTAAGCACTGAGACTGTAGGACCCGAGTCAGATGAGAGTTGGGTGTAATCGGAATACTGATAACACTTCACTAAAAATCTCTGAATGATCTCAACCAGGGCCTCAGATACACGTTGATCAGGAGTGGAGACAAGATGGAACCCTACGGGACCCCACAAGGGAGCTCCTAAGGAGACTACAAGCCATCACCACCCTCTCAGTTCTCCCAGCAGAAATAAGCAGAGCCACTAGAGCAATCCCACACACCCCATCAGGTACTACAGCTGTGTCAGCAACACCCCATGATCAACTGTATTAAAGGCCACCAAAAGATCTAACCATATTGACAGGGTACAATTCACCCTGTCCATTTCCAAGTGGAGACCATTAACCAAGGGCACAAGTGGAGTCTCAATGCCATGCCCAGGAGAAAAGCCTGATTGACATGGGTCCAGGAATCTAATAGCATCCAGATGTGCCTTGAACTACAACCTGTTCAATAACCTTCCTTAAAAAGGGAGAGTTAGGGACAGGGCGATAGCTGACAGGGGAGTCAATAACAAGGGATGGTTTCTTCAGCAGGTGATAGATGACCACAATTTTGAGGCAGGAAGGCATTGACAACCCCAGCCAGCAATGGCTCCAGTGGTTCCCGACTAGCTTTCACCAGCCAGGATGGGCATGGATCCAGTTGACAACTGGTTGCCTGCACCACTCCAAGCACAGTCTCTGCATTGGTGGGTGAGACTTATTGAAACTGATCCAAGCAAACCAGACAAGACTGAGCCTCTAAAACTCCAAACTGATTCTGCACCCAAACTAGCAGTTCCCAAGTCGAGCCAAAAGAAAGCAATTTTATCTGCATAGGTGGCAAACTCGTCACAGTGTAGGAAACTGACATGATTTTGGGTCAAACTAAGATATTAATTTCCCTGCTTCAATGTGCTGAATCAGGAGATGCTTCTGTTTGATTCAAGTGGGCCACTCTGTGTTAAATTGTAACCAAACCAAACGTGCCTTCCTGACAAACTGCTAGAGTATATATGGGGATTGTTGTAAATAACTCTGTGTAATTGAACCAAAAAGGTGCTTCCTTGACACAAATGTAACAGTAATATACACTGGATGCTATTGTACCCATCATTGTGTTAAAATGTAACCAAGTACACACACTGGAGCTATAATACTTGGAATATAACTTTATGGGCCAGTGGGACTGCTATTTAGAATTATGTAGAATGTTAGAAATTAGGCAAGATACTATTATGCACTTGTGTGATGCATTTGATTTGAAGAACAGAAAGTGTCAGAAGAAGATAGTCAGAAATTGGTCAGAGATAGAACAAGTGAGACGGATCTCTTGTTCTCCAAACAAACTACGTTGGTAATTCACAGGAACTGATAACAGAGGCCAAGCTGAACAAATAAGAGTGTGGTTGTCATCAAACAAATATGACTCTCAGAAGGATGTGCAAACTAATTGAAGACCAGAAAGCCGTGACCCCCCCATCTCCGGAGGGAGGCGGAGGGCATGACTTCAATGCTCGGAACAAACCTCACATCATGACTAAGCACCCCAGATTTGGGGCAGCCAATGAGAGTGCTCCACAAGCCTAGTACTGACAACCCCACACTCTGAATAATCATAAGACAGCCACAGCATATAAGGCTCGGCTCTGAATTAGTTCCTTGCCTTCCGCGGTAATCAGTGCTAGCTCTTATCAGAGTGCCACTGAGGTCGGTGGAAGCGCCGCTTTTGGGACCCCTCTATCTAGGGGGTTCTACAACGGCTTCTTGGGTCCCCTGACTGCTTTCCTCTGGAACCAGGCCATCAGCCTCTGATCACGTAAGAATATGTGCTTTTGTATGTATTTTTAGGTAGACAAGGGTAGATGGGTGCAAATGTGAATGCAAGTGTCTCTTTGGTATGCTAAATTGTTCTGATCTTATTGAATAACTGCCTATTTGATTGAATAAAAGACTCATTACTGAAGCGGAAGAAGAATAATTCCCCCCCCCCTCTCAAACTAAAGTATTTTCACTAGATCCCGAGGGAACAAAGGGAGCTGCTTGCCTAGGGTAGAGGAAGGAGCTGTGCCCTATTGAACAAGGACAACAGAATATCTCTCCGGTGCAGATAGAGGCCTCACCCTAAGGCAGGGTAGAGGAAGGAGCTGTGCCCTATTGAACAAGGACAACAGAATATCTCTCCGGTGCAGATAGAGGCCTCACCTAAGGCAGGGTGCGAGAAAGGAGCTGTGCCCTATTAGACAGGGGCAGTGGATTCTCTTAACAGAGATAGGCTCCACCCTAAAGCAGTTGAACCCCTTTGAGATTCCTTTCAGCAGCGGGAAGCTAATGAATAACTCCAGATGGGGACAGCTAGGGTTTAATAAGCTATTCACCACGTGGAAGAGCTCTGAAAGATGACACTTTGTAGATGCTATGGTGGCAGCAAAGAAAGATTTATTCACCACAACCACAGCCATGGCATAGGCCTTCAAAAATAGTCCACATGGGCACTTTCCAACATTACTTCCCATGCACACTTTGCCTCCGGGAAAGAATCCAGGTGGCAAAGCATGCATGGGATTTGTAACGTGGGACTGCCTGCACATTTTTGCCAGCAATGCTGAGGAGGGTTGCAGAACTGGATTTCCCTACTCTGCAATTCCCCACAGGATCGCTGAAAAAAATGCACAGTAGGTGGTCCCACATTACAAACGCCACACATACTTTGCCTCCCAGAAGCAAAGCGTGCATGGGAAATAGCGTGGGAAAGTGCTCTGAGCCACAGTTGGTCTGCTTTGGCACAAGTCAAATGCCACCTGCACTCTAACAGTTTACCTACTTGCTTAAGCAGACTCGGGTCCTCCATATACCAGGGAGACCTGTGCTGCCACTGTGGTGGAAGCGGATGCCTGGTTACCCACTGTGTTGATGGCCCGGATCAGCATAGCATACCACAGATCAACCAGACCTTTGACAGGGAAGCCATCAAGGTCAGTGGGTAAATACCCCAGAGTTCTGGAATCTTATTGGATCCATTAGTCTCTGGGGCGGACCATCCTAACTGGTCCACCACCCCGACATGGACAAAGGAGGGATGGGATCTGGGATCTCAGTACGTAATGTTCTAACCATGACAGCAGTGTTATGACACCCCCAATAATCGGAGCCCCTGTTTCCAAGCTGATATGGAACATAAGATCCAACATGTGTCCAGCCTCATGGGCCGAGCCAGATATTTTCTGGGATAGGCCCACGGTGGCCATTAACACTGGCTCTGTCCCTGAAAGGCTAGCCCCGGTGTGTATGTTGAAATCACCCAAGACAATAAATATAGGTGATCTCAACACAGCTTCTGAGACCAGCTCAGCTAGAGCAGTCAGGGAGTTTGCCATACAGTGTGGTCGTTGGTATGCCAGCTGAATTCATAATCTATCCCAGTCCTTGAACACTAGGTGGACACATTCTGTGTTGGACAAATCAGACACTGGATACCTAGTTTTTACAGACCACCACTACTCCCCAACCCAATCCACCCCTGGCCTCCAATCCTAGACTGATGCAGCACAGAGTAACTGGACAGCATCATCTGGGGGCAAAGCAGGCCCAGCCTTGTCCAGCCAGGTTTTGGTAATGCATACAAGGTCAGCAGCCTCCTCCTGGAGGAGATTATGGATGGCATTTGTTGTATTCACCACTGATCACATCAGTGACAGATCAGAGGCGCCACTGACCTCAACCCCCAAATATCCAGAGATGGGGAGAGGAGGACAAGGAGACAGACACCAAGCGCCTTCCCTTGTGCTCCTGATGGCATTTTTTCCCATGCCCAACATGACCCCAAGTGGTTCAACAGCTGCCCCAATTACTCCCCCCCCCCTTCCCGGATCTCCCCTGGCTCCTCAAGAAGCTGAAGGGCACCCCTTGAGCCTGACATCCCTGGAGAGAAATTGGTCAAGGAGGCAGGTAGGGAAACCACATCTTCACCAGGAAGTCGTGGCACTACTCCCAACCCCCTATGCTCATATACCCCCCCCTCACTGGGCGGGGGTGTGTGTGTCATAGCATAACCCCTTTCCTCCCCACCCCTGACAGGCCAACCCACCCATCCTCCACACCCATCTATAACCCCTCCCCACAAATCCCAGCTCTTTCTTTTATCACCCATAAAACAATTTAAAACAAATGGCTAAACCCCTCTGCTCCCTGCCCCCAAATAAGCCCACAAATGGCCACCACCTTTGGCACTGGACTGGTCCCACACCAGTGCTCCCCCTCTGACTTACTGGGTGGAAAACCCATCCAATCTGACTCTCTTCCCCACACAGCTGGAGCTGGAGGAACTCCTGACTGAAGGTAGGTGGTAAGCAGCTGCCCTGGGCCCACACCAGTGCCTTTATGAAGGCACCCCTTCTGGCTTACTGCATGGAAAACCAGCATAGTGATTTGTGTGCTCTGTGGCTGAGAGATTGTTGCCCCATAAGAACAAACTACTGGGGATGAACATCAGTCACTAGCTTGATGAGCACCTGACTTGTCTGTAGTGGATGCATCTCCCAAAGTGGAATGTTTCAGTGGTAATCAATACTAGTTCCTACAAAGAGAAGATGGACTCAGCTAATTTTCATTCTTTGCCCAATCCCCCTGACTAATAAAACTGATTAAAGTGAAGAGATGACTCTGGGAATGGCTTTCCTTCCTCTCTGAAGAACAAGAAATCTCTTGCAATCTCTGCTAGGGATTGAAGGTGATGTCCTGGAATGGGACACAGAAGGGATAGAGGGTGCAACATCAGATCCAGGCAAGCCAATGGTGTAGAAACCTGGGGTGGGCATGGGCTTATGTTTCAGTTATGGGCCCCCCAAATGGTAAGAAGGCATGTTCTTCATGGTGGGAGCAGGGCTTAGCCATGAAGGCAGCACCACCCAGCTCCCAATGGGCCTCCTTCTCCCCCCCCCCCCCACCACCCCCAGCAGTAACAACCCCACCATGAAGGAATTTTTAAGAGTGGGTGTGGGTGGGGCCAGAACATCATCTCCACCCATTCTGAAAACTTCTATCATGGCAGCCGGGTTCTTTGCAAGCAGCCTGAGCACCATGAGGAAATTTTCAGAGTGGGTGGGGGTGGTGTACTGATCGTATTCCTTCCCTTTGGTCACTTGTAAAGGGCCCTCTCAGACACAAGGGCTCAGGTACAACTGAGTCCCCTCACACATCCTGTGCCAAGTGCAAACTGTGCCCCACTAGTTAGGGTAGCCCCACACCAGCACAGGCACATAGCCCTTCCTAGTGCTGGCAAAGCCAGAAGTGTCCTGGAGTGCTGATCAGAGGGGCAGTGGGAACAGAGCACAAGCAGAGTGTTCCTCACCCATCTACGCTCTACATGGGGCTGCCCTTGAAGACTGTTTGGAAGCTGGTGCAGAATGCAGTGGCCCGATGCCTTATGGGGTCGGGTCACTGGGAGCGCATAACACCAGTGTTCCAGAATCTGCACTGGTTGTCTATTGTGTTCTGGGCACAATTCAGGGTGCTGGTTTTGACCTTTTTAAAGCCCTAAATGGCTTGGGATCCACTTATCTGGAAGATCGCCCAGCCTACTGTGTCCCATCGCTGCCTCTACAGTCAGCTGGGGACGCCCGTCTGGAGGTACCTGTTTTTAACTTCGTTTAGTTAAAATGGAGAAAATTGATTGTATTCACCAGGACTTTGATGCTGCGATTGATATACATGAGGAACTGGAGGTTATGAAAGCCCCATCTTGTCCAATTTTATGGGATCAATTTCAGTTCGTGACACCCGCCGATGCGGCCGATGTTCTTGGGGTGGTTAGGGCCACCTCTTGTGAGTTAGATCCATGCCAGTCTTGGCTAATTAAATCTTGCCGGGAGACAATGGGGCCGTTGCTGGCTGGTGTAGTCAATGCCTCCCTTCGGGAGGAAGAGATTGCCAGGCTGTCTCAAGGAGGTGGTGGTGCAGCCTTGTCACATGTGGTTTTGGACTGTTAAGTGTGTTCTTGGGAAATACACCCTTTTGGGGTTTTACTGTCCACACTTAGTGTGTGTTACAAGCTCTCTCATACACTTACACAAAGGGAAGGAGGTCCGTTTCCTTACAGTGTGCCAGAAAAGGCAGATAACTGTAGGATTTGGCTCATGCAGGGAAAGGGAAAGGCGTATGCAATCACACCCGTGGGGTACATGAGGTTCCACCAGGCCCCTTGCATTCGAAACCACCCGTATAGGATGGCCTCGGCGTGGCTGACCCTGGCTTAAGTCTCGGTCCTGGTCCACGGTTATTAACATTCACACATTCACTCAACCAATATGATAATGTTCTTTTAGATACTGTGGTCAATTCAAGAGATCAGAGATAGACTGGAGATATATTGACAAACCTCTTAGCTTTATTTTAATACGAAGTTATAACATTGCAACATCACATATTCAACATTCATTCATTCATCCTTTCATACATTACCTATCCTCCTGTCAGGGTGGCCAACCCATACAGAGGTGATGGGGTCACCAGGATCTGTCCATTGATGTTGAGATGGTACCACAAGCTGATATTACAGGCGTCCGAGTTCCAAAGGACATCCGTCCAATATTTATAGGTTTCTTGTCCCATAGGCCATGCATATGTTATGAGGCAGAGTTGGCCCTCCCATGCCTTTCATGAGTCATTCCGACTAGGATGCATCTGGCCTTCGTGGTCACCCTTCTGACTGGTTGATCTTTGGCCCATTTCACAAATGTCTGTTTTCAGCCTTATGCCCAGAACTGTTGCGTAAGCAATTAATGTCCAAAATCAAGCTATGCTTGCAAATATTGTGTAAATCCAAGCTGTGCTAGCAAATCTTGTGTAAGTTTTAGTAATGCGGTTGCGGTCAAAATATTGCAGGCTGGCACATCAAAATCTGTGCAATAGTTCACTTAGGGGCTTTTGACTTTAAGCAGTTTCTTGCAGTTTTAAGCAGTTCCTTGCAGTATTTTCAGCCTGGACAATTCTAACATCTACCATCATTCATACACCTGACATACTACACCTGACAGCCTCTGCTCAAGAAACCATCACTTGATGCTGACTCCCCCACCAGATATCGGCCTGTCTCCAACATTCCCTTTTTAGGGAAGGTTATTGAACAGGCTGTGGCCCAGCAGCTGTGGGGGCATCTTGATCGCATCAGTTTTCTTGATCCCTCTCAGTCAGGATTTTGACTGGGTCATGGCACTGAGACTGTGCTTGTTACTTTGATGGATGATCTGCGCTGGGAACGGAGTCGTTCGACCCTGTTGATCTTATTAGATCTGTCGGCTGCATTTGATACAGTTGATCGTGAGATGTTGGTGACGCACCTGTGGGACTGTGCAAAGGTGAGCGGGACTATTCCACTCATTCCTGACCAGAAGAACTCGGCGAGTGGTACTCGGGGAATATTTTTCATCATACTGGGACCTCTTGTGTGGAGTCCCACAGGGTTCTTGTCCCCTCTCCTGCTCAACGTGTACATGCAGCCACTCGGCAAGGTGATCAGGAGGTTTGGTGTGCAGTGTCATCAATATGCTGATGACACCCAGCTTTACCTCTCTTTTTCAACAGACCCAGGCCCAGCAATCTCGCTCTATGTGGGGCTACCCATGGTGACGGCTCAGAAGTTGCAGCTGATGGCTGTGGGGGACTGGATGAGGGCTAACTGACTGAGGCTGAATCCTGACAAGACGGAGGTGATGTTGGTGGGTAAGCCAATGGAGATAGCGGCCCCCATCATTGATGGGGTCTGTCCTCGGTTGGTTTCCCAGGTTTGAAGTCTGGGGGTGCTCCTCGATGTGCAGCTCTGCCTGGATATCCAGGTGGAGACTGTGGTGAGGAGTGCTTTTCGCCAACTACACCTGGTGTGACAGCTTCAGCCGCATGTCTCAGACCTGACCACCATCATCCATGCTTTCATCACCTCCAGGTTGGACTATTGTAATGCACACTATGTGGGGCTACCCATGGTGATGGCTCAGAAGTTGCAGCTGGTGCAGAATGCGGCGGCCCAGCTTTTGGTGGGGCTAGGCTGCTGGGAGCACATTACACCAGTGCTCCATTCTCTGCACTGGCTGCCAGTGGTTTTCTGGGACCGATTCAAGGTGTTGGTATTGGCCTATAAAGGCCTAAACGGCCTAGGCCTTGCATATCTGCGGGACCACCTCACCCCCCAGGCTTTGGATTGGCCCCTGAAGGCGGGGGCGCCTTGCTCGAGGTCCCCCAAGTTTTCTGGGGGGCCACACAGGAGAGAGCATTCTCGATGACTGCACTGCATTTGTGGAATTCCCTGCTGGTGCGGCCCAGCTGGCCCCTGACTTCCGCTCATTTCAATGAAGTTGTAAGACCTGGCTGTTCCGCCAGACGTTTGGTGAGGGTGATGGGTGGGGGTTTGGGGATGAGGGGGTATCTGTTACCTCCTTTAAAAGTTTTTTTAAGTTGTTTTAAGTATTTTTATATTTTGTATGTTGTAAGCCTCCCCGAGGTCCCTGAGGCAGGAGGGGCGGGATAATAACATTTTAAAATAAATAAATATTTATGTCCAGGCTTGAGTACCTTTAGGTGGCAGTGTAAAGGAGTTCTATTTACAAGGGCATTTGGCAGTGGGGGCTAGGGGAGAGAGGGAGGAAGGAGGTTGGGGGGGTAAGGTTGGAGAGGGGCTGAGGAATAGTGTAGGTTTGTGGGGTGTTTATGTATCTTTTGGTCTGTTTTATATTTATATTTGTATTTTTAATAGTGTGAGCTGCCATTTGCAGGAAGGGTGGGGTAAAAATTAAAATAATAATAATAATAATCTTCCTATCTCTGGGGTGGGCCTGTAGCAGGTAGAGATTAACTTCTGTGGGAGTTATGAGGGAGGAGTGCTAAGCACCAGACCCCAGATCTGTGGGACAGATGGTGAGTCAGATTTTCTGGACCATATATGTCCATCCCATGCTGGGCCCTTGCAGCAGACTAGTAGGGAAGGAGCAGCGCCCACAAAAGGAAAACCTATTAGAGGAGGGCAACAGCAGTTCAAGAGCTGCGTACAGCTCTTGGGCAGTTGTACTGCAGCTCCCTCCAGAAGTGGCTGCCTGAAGGGAATGTCCATGTGGCTCCCTCAGGAGCAAGAGACGCTCAACTGCCATTTCTTCTACCAGAGTCTCCTGGGAGTTGTGGGAGCACGGAGAGTGTGCCCTGCATTGCTATACTGTTGACCAAACCTGCCAGACCACCTGGGAGCCAAAGCACTGGGAGGAAGGAGGAGGAGTGGGGAGCTACATTGTCCCATCCATGGGATTGGGGAAAGCTGCAATCAGTGTAATGCGTCTTGCAGTGCTTGGTGATATGAATGTTTTGGAATGAAGCTCTTGGGCTTGGGAACACTGGCAATCCATGACCTATTATGTCACCTTTCTTTAACAACGGTGACTGGGGGCCGGCCCCACCCACTCCACTATTGATCTAGCTTCTCTGGATGTGGCACAGCTCCAAACAAGGATGTGGAGAAGTCAGTGGAAGCTTTGGATGTATAAAGAATGCCTTATCTAGCCACCACCTCAGTCTGCTCTTTTTCTTCAAAAATCAGCTAAGTAAGAAATGGGATGTAAAATGGGGCGGAGTCAGGGCTTCTACTCTTGGGGAAATTACCTGATACAAGGGAAAATTTGTGTCCTTCAGGGTTAGAAATTTTCAGTTGTGGGCAATAGGAAAATGTTTCAGTGCTTAATCATGGATTTTGTGGGTTTTGGATAGTCATGTCTTCCAAATTTGAACATCTTAGCAGTTTTATAGCTAATGCAATTTATTGTTCAGAAAGCACTCTTTTATTAAATCTGACAGCATGACACAACAAGATGCATTACCCACATGCTGCATGTTTCCTACTTCTCAGAGTCCAATCAAGTGTTCAGCATGGTTTGGTCTCAACTTTATCTGGTAAATTGTGTGCTTGCTCTTTTTGCAAGACCAAAATTTTAAAAGCATATGAACTATGTGACATTTTTAATATGGGTTGCAGGTAAATGTATAAGGAGGTAATTCTGGCTTCCAGGCTCCAGGGGTCCCTCTACTCTGTAATTGCAGGGAAATCCTGGACGTTGCCTTCTGTTTTTAAATCCATTTTTAGATAAGATATTATTTTTGCACAGCAAACATTTTGGCGTGACTGACTATAGCAGAGCAGGGTGTCTGTGATGCCTCTGGCCCTTTAAGGGCTAGACCATGAGCTAGGGGAGCTTGGCATCTACAGGCTTAAGGGGAACCAGGTGTGGCTGGGCATGGTTCTGCCAGCCCAGGGTATAAAGGAACTGAGCTAAACTCAGTCTGGAGGGAGCTATGGTGGGGAGCAGAGTTTGGTGGCAGCTGTAGAGAGATGTTTTGGCAGAGACATGAAACAGATAGGGGCTGTGTAGACGCTGGCTCCAGAAGAACCAAGCTGTTACCTCAACTGAAGGCTTGACTCTGGCTCCAGAAGAGCCTAGTTCAGAAGGTGTTGCCTGAGCTGAGGGCTTAGCTGGCTATTGGAGGAACCAATTCCTGGCCATTAGAGCTACACTGTATGCAGTGGCGGCTGGTGGGTTTCGAGGTTGGTGGGGCAGTAAGGCGGGCCGGCGCAACCTTATTCCTGGCAGAGTTCTAGGGTGGGGCTTGTCCATTGTAGGCCAAGCTTGTACTACCTAGGGCAGGTGTCTGCAAAATTATTCCAAAACCTGATCAAATATTTAACATATACAAAACCTCAGGGCCA
>QEPC01004435.1:2467700-2493276 GCA_003113815.1 Sphenodon punctatus | reverse complement strand
AGGAGGACCTTTTAAAGGTCCCGTCTCCCGGCTCTCCCAGCATGATGTGGGGGTGGGGCTGCAAGCCACGCACAGCACACTGACAGCAGGGTCCCTCCTGGGTCTGGCTGTTGTGCGCGGCTTGCAGCCCCGGCCCCACATCATGCTGGGAGAGACGGGAGACGGGACCTTTAAAATAGACTGAGCCTGAGTGTAGCAGCGCTGGGGGCTTGTAGGGCACCGCCCCCAGCGCCAAAGCAAGGAGCCGCCGCTGACTGTATGTATGGACTGTGTAAATGGGTATACGGAAATGCTGATGATGGGAGACCTGTAAATAAAGGACTTTTAGAGCAAATTCTCCTGTGCACCTGGGTCTCTGGGGTAGATCCTGGGGCAACTTGCCCTTAACTTCTAGTGTTAGGTGCCCTGTCACAAATGTGGTGGAGAATTCAGGCAGCAATTGCCCTCACAAAAGGAGGCGTTATCACAGTGCGAGGATGAGGAGACTGCGGCTGAAAAGGGGGAGGATTGTGCCCTCCAGAGGCCCTGGAGGAGGTCATGCTTGGGCTGCTTCTGGAAGGAGGATTGTTGCCTGAGGGGTTCCTCAAAAGGTGATTGATCCAGGTGCTACTTATGGGCAACCTGGATTTGTAGAGCTATATGGTGTTGGTGTTGAGCGACTGCTCCAGCAATGGGAGAGAGGACTGCTCAAAATGACAGGATGTCGGAGAATAGCAGCAGAGCAGCACAGAAAGCCCACCAGGATGAGGAGGTACTGACGGTCCTGGGGAAAGGCCACAGCAGAAGCCACCTATGCTTGTGGGGTGTCTGGACATGTGGGGAGCATACGTCCTCTGCAAGCTGTTACGAATAGAGACTCAGATTCCAGAAAGGGTGGGGGAGCCCTGTTTTTTGGACAAATGGACAAAGACTTGACTTGGAAAACCTTTGTTGTGCTGGGGTTTCAAAAGGGTATACCACTTAAGTGAGAGTGTCCTTGGATGGATGTTCAGGATACATTTTTACAGGATCAGGGCCCTACAAAGTGTTGCTGGGGATGTTGTGAAATTGGACACCTGAGAGAGAACAGTTCAAAGAGCAACCTTAGTGGAAGCAGAAGACATCAGCTTGCTTCAAATTGTGTGGCAGATATAAGGGTTGAGGAAGCTGAGAACATGGGAGAACCCAAGCTGGGAGGTTCTACAGTGGACCCAAGAGGATTAACTAAAGAAATTCATCTATCCAACATGGGAGCACAGAAGAAAGGAGTAGGGGTACTGAAGGAGAGGAATTTGGGGCACAATAAGTTGGTGCAGGAGCAGGGCCCCAAACGTCATTATTGGGGTTGTGGTGGGCACGGGCACCTTAAAGTCTTTCCGTCATTCTCAGTGCCCTATAAGAAAATGTTGGAATTGTCATTAGTAGGACACTTGAGAAGAGGCCACCCAAGTGTTGGAACAACTCGGGGAGATAAAACTCAACTTCTGGGGCAGAGAGAGCAAGCGGTAATTGGTACTATAATGTACGACATGATTGAGGGGAGCCCTTGAGATTCATAAATCTCACAGGACAAAGGAAATGGCTTTTGAAAGGGGAGGGGGGAAAGAGCTTACTGCCTCTAGAAACCACTTGGCTGTCTTGAATAAATCCCTAGAGCAGGCGATTGTTAGGCTAAGGATTGCTAAAGGGATAGAAGTAAAGGGATCAGGGGCCTTAGTGGAAGAGATGGGAGCACTACTGATTATAAATGAGAAGTCAGGGTGTAAGAGGTAAAAGAAATTGTGGCAATGCTGAAATGGAATTGAGGGTCCCAGAACTGAGGGCCAGGGAAGCTTGGGTGGGCCTGGGTCTCTACCTTTTTGGGAAGAGGATGAAACTAGTGAGGAACCCTGAAGAGGGTGAAACCATGAAATGAAGCAGCTGAGATGGGAAACTCCCCACAGGCTACTTGGCCAAGAGGGTGAAGCCCAAGTCAATGTTTGTACTTATTTTTTATCTGTCTAGAAGGAATGAGGATTGTTGTTTTGTGTGCCCTGTTGGGAGTTTAGGCTCTGTTCTTACACCTGGGAGGGGATGCTGTAGGTACTGCTGTTTTCCTGCTCTGAGAGGGGTAAAGATGGGTATCTCCTTTAAAAGAGGGGGGGATGTAGCAGGACAGAGTGCCTGCAACACCTCTGGCCCTTTAAGGGCTAGAGGAGCCTGGCAATTAAAGGATTAAGGGGAGCCAGGTGTGGCAGGATGTGGCCCTGCCAGTCCAGGGTATAAAGGAACGGAGCTAAACTCAGTCTGGAGGGAGCTATGGTGGGGAGCAGAGCTTGGTGGCAGCTCTAGGGAGAGGTTTAGGAAGAGACTTAACGCAGATAGGGGCTGCATGGACTCTGGTGCCAGAAAAGCCCAGCTCAGAGGGTGCTACCTGAACTGAGGGTTTGACTCTGACTCCAGGAGAGTCCAACTTAGAGGTCATTGCTTGCGCTGAGGGCCTAGGTGGCTACAGGATGAACCAGTGTCTGGCCAGTGGAGCTACATTGTACATACGAACTATGTAAGTAGGTATAAATATGGGAATGTTGGTAAACACCTGTAAATATGAATGAATATTTATTTACGGCTCTAGGCCAAAACATTTAACATCAAAATCTTTACAAGAAAAAGGTACATACATACCGTCCTTACACAGTGTGCCAGTACTCAAATAACAAATATAATATGACCACTCGCATAACCACTCCCCAAGCTCAGTGTCTGCCACTCTCCAGAGGTTTGGGAATTCCATGCAAATACTGCTTAAAAATAAAATGCTCGTATCAGAATATGTGCTGGTGTCTCAACCTCAAGCACAAGGTTACTTCCTCCCATCAAAGAGATCGGCTGCCCCCCTTTCCTCCATGTTCAGACCTCCCTCTTTCTTTTACCTTGCACTGCTACCACAAATCTGGCCAATGCTGTTAATGTAGCCATTGTTGTATCATACAATATGTTTGCTGTCTTTTCTTGCAAGGTCCTTCCCGTGGTGATTTTTTCTAGAGGTGACAGCCAGATGCACCTCTCTTTCTCATAGAAGGGACATTCCCATAGAATATGCACTATATCTTCTACTTTCCTCTGTCTACAGGGACACCATCTGTGATCCCTTGGGATCCTAGCCCACCTTCCCTCTTGCATCCTGGAGTCCAGTTGGGAGAACCTCAGTCTTGTTAATGCCCATCTCAAGGGGTATGAAGGCATTTTAAGGTACTGGGGGGGGGCTTCTACTGGGAAACTGGATACTGATTTAATAATACAATCAGGATACTGATTTAATAATACATGCGTCAGAGTCCCTACCTTAGCTCTGTCGTCCTGTAATAAATATCAATTAACTGCCTCATGATGATCTCCTTATCTGTCAGTAAAAGTACCCGGTCTGAGCTAATCCCGAACAAACCCAGTCCTATCCTTTCAAATTCTACTCTCATCTCTGTAGCCCAGGTTTTCTGTCCCTTCAAGTAATTCGACATTTCCAAAAACAGCCTTTTCGGGGCCCAATTCGGAGAGAGATATTGCAGCTTCATCCAATAGGAAAAAAGTCTGTCTCTCTTTTGTTACTACATTTATATCTCCAGCTTCCACCGTGACAAGTGCCAGTGGGGTTCATCTCTGCACCCCCAATAATTTCCTCAGAAATGAGGCCTGGGCTATCTTGGCAGCCTCACAGGCCACTGGGTCTAGCCCCCACAACTCTGCACCATACAGCAGGGTCGCGTCTAATTCGACCTCTGCCACTTTCAAGACTTCTACACATGGGCGTTTCCCGCATCTATTATAAAAGGTCAACATCCCACCTGTAGCTTGAGCCGCTCTCAGTTTTGCCCTTTGCGCATGATCTGTCCATGTCAGGATGGTGTTAAAGGTCACCCCCAAGTATGTAAAGACAGATACTACTTCCAGTTTTGATTTACCAAGTGTCCATCCTCCATCTTTGTTGGTTCCAAAGGCAACGACCTTAGATTTTACTGGGCTTATTACCAGGGCATTTTCCTGAGCATATAAACTCAGTTCCTTCAACAACCTTTGGAGACCAATCTTTGACAGTGAGACGAGCCATATCATCCGCATAGAACAATGAATACATCTCACCCCCTGTTGTCGTTGGTGAGCTTTATTCCTGAGTCTAGCAGCTAGATCGTTAATATAGAGGCTGAAAAGCATCGGTGCTAATACGCCGCCCTGCTTGACTCCTCTCTCTCTGGAGAATAGCTCTGTAATTTCTCCGTTTACCCCATATCTAACACACATTTTTGTATCTGTATAATAAGCTTGAATCAGTTTTAGCAAATTGGGCTCCATCCCCAATGCTCTGAGTTTGTTCCACAATATTCCTCTATCTATGGTATTGAATGCCCTTGCAAGTCAATAAACGCAACATAAACAGGTTGCTTGACATGCAAGTACTTTTTGAGGAGATGGTAAAGCATTGATCTATGCATGAATTGCCCTGGCGGAATCCCGCCTGCTTTTCTCCAAAAATGCTTTCTTCATTAATCCAGTCCCAAAGATGTCCTAATAGATGCTTACCATGCATTTTGGAAGATAAATCAATCAGACTTATGGGTTTATAGGACTCTGAATTAGATCGGTTTCCTTTTTTATAAATGAGTACCAGAATATTGTTTTTCCATGTAGAGGGGGACTTGTTAAATTCTATTACTATATTCATAATTTCGCTCAGGGCAGCAGCCCATAGCTGAGGGGAAAATTAAAACAACTCTGCCAGTAAATTGTCCAAACCTGCTGCCTTACCTACTTTTAGCTCTTTTATTAATTGGAGTGCCTGGTCCTTGGCCCAGACCGTATATGTTAGGAGTAGGACCTGCTGGAGGGCAGGCGGGGACTCTTATCGGGGACACTGGGGGGGTCACGCGAGAAAACAGAGTAGGGCCAGCCCAAGAATCGGATGCCCCACCTGAAGCAGGGAGCTCCGCTCAGCTGCTGCGTGAAGAGACGGAACCAGCAGACGCAGTTATGGCCGCCCCTAGGAGCGCCGATCATGTACTGTGCCACTCGGCGTGTTTGCAGGGTAGTGGGGGCGGGGCCAGTGGTACGTAAGGACGCCGGGGCCGCTACAGTGTTGCCGGAGATCAGCAACGCTGTGAGACTGGCCCCGAGCGTCAGAGGAGAGGAGAGTTGAGCAAAGTTATTGTGTGTGGGTGATCAGGAGAGAGAGTGAGAGAACGAGTGAAGCGAGAGAGTGAGAGTGCTACAGAGGAAGCGAGTGAGGTGAGCGCGTGGGTGGCTAGGCAGGTGTGGAGCGTGACTTAAAGAGTGAGAAACACATTCCCCTTGACCCTCCTTATTTTGGGCTCCCTCCAGGATCTTGATTGGGACAGAGGCTTCCCCTTCCCCGTATTCCTGGTACCACTGCCCCTTTGTCCCCACTTACCCTACACCTCCCTTTCCCCCCTTTTCTAAAGCACGGTGTAAGTGAGGTGGTATTGGTGGCGGTGGTGTGTGTGGAGGGGCTCCACTCAAGGTTGTGCATCTCTACCCCGGTGATTATAAGGCCTCGTGTTCTGTGAGACATATTGGGCCAACTACTATCCTGAGGGGCAAATTGCGCTACCGCCTTGCGTGGGGCCCAGCAACTGACAAAGGTGTAAGTGGGGGGTTAGGTGTCTTTGGCTGCATCCGTGGGTTCCCCATTTCCTCCCCCTGTCCAACAGTATCTCCGGCACCTACCATGGATGTAGCTGCTAAACTAGACGAAATGAGTCGGGCTATTCAGTCATTAGCTTTTGAAATCAAAGACATCAAGGAACAACAGGCTCTGGGAGCCATGCGGGGTGTTGAACTGGGAGGAGCCGGCACGGATGTTTCCTTCTCAGCGGGGGCCCCGGCCCCGGCTCCCATGGAGGGTGGATTACGGGGGAGAGAGCCCAAGCACACACCCCCATTGCCAAGTTTGTGGGAGACAGATGCCAATTTCAGGTTTTTTTAGCCCTTTGTAAATTAGTCTTTCGAACCCAACCCTCCACCTATAGTACAGATACTACCAAGGTAGCCTTTATCATAGGACACCTGGAAGGGATAGCCTTGGACTGGGCTACCCCCTTATTAACGAAAGACAGCCCCTTACTCACTGATTTTGATGGTTTTGTGCGAGAATTCACATTTTCTTTTTGACAACTCCCATAGAGTCAAAGATGCGGAAACCGCCATTATGTCCTTACGTCAAGGGCGGGGTAGCCTCTTGGAATATGTAACTCATTTCCAGAAATTAGCAGTCGAGTTAAAATGGCCCGACCGTGTACTCAAGGTTCTGTTTTGCAAGGGCCTTAACGATGACATCAAGGACTAGCTTGCCTTTGCTACCACCTCAGAAAAATGGGGGGAATTGGTTAACCTCACCTGCCAAATTGAGAAATGGCTCGCTGAACGCCAACGCGAAAAGAGGCAGGAAGGCCGTTCGTGGCAACCCCGTCCCTTACCTATGGGCCCTAGTAGACCTGCGATAAGTCATGCCGACGAACCAGAGGCTATGCAGATCGGGGCCTCCCAGGGACCCGTCACCCCGCCAGAACGAGAACACAGGATATTGGGTAAGCTCTGCTTCTATTGCAGGAATGCTGGACATTTTGCCAGGGATTGCCCAGTCCTACCCCCTACACGTCGAGCAGCGGGAAACGGGAGAGACCGGGAGGGGCAAGGGACGGCCTGGTAATGACCAGTAAAATTCCCTTGTCCATGCAGGTGAAACTCAGTGGCAGCCCAGTACCCATAGACCAGTTTCAAGTCCCCCTCACCTTGAAAATCACCCCGGCTCGATTGGTGGTGGTCCAAGCCCTCATCGATTCAGGGGCTTCCAGGAACTTTATTAATATAACCCTGGTTCAAAGACAACAAATACTAGTACAGCCCAAGGCCCGCCCGGAAGCTGTATATTCCATAGATGGTTCCCCGTTGACCTCTGGGCCCATCGTGATGTGCACCCAGGGCCTGCAGGGGAGCATAGGTGCTCACTGTGAAGACATGTGCTTAGATATAGTTAGCACATCTGCATTCCCAGTAGTCCTGGGAATTCCCTAGTTAAAACTGCACAACCTGACTATAGATTGGCAACACAAGAAGCTAACCTTTTCCTCGCCTGGCTGTGTGCCCCACTGTAGCACCCCAGTACAGGTTTTCTCTAGTACTCCACAGTTTGGAGCTGCCACCCTTCCACAGACCACATCAGTACCTTGGGAATACCACGATCTCCAAGATGTTTTTAAAGAACAACAAGCACTCCAATTGCCGCCTCATAGGACCTATGACTGCCCCGTCGAACTACTACCCAATATGATGCCCCCCTACGGTAGGATTTATGCCCTTTCTGGGCCTGAACTACAGACTCTCAAGGAATATATAGATGAGAACTTGACAAAGGGGTTCATCAGGCCCTCCACCCCTCCCGGAGGGGCCCCCTTGTTTTTTGTGCCAAAAAAAGGATGGAGGGTTGAGGCCTTGTATAGGGGGTTAAACGCCATCATGGTAAAGAACCGTTATCCATTGCCCCTCATCCCAGAGCTAATAGATCGACTACAAGGAACCACAATATTTACAAAGTTAGAATTGAGGGGCGCTTACAACCTGTTACGTATTAAAAAAGGAGATGAGTGGAAAACAACCTTCTGCACAAGATATGGACATTTTGAGTATTTGGTAATGCCCTATGGACTGGCAAATGCGCCAGCCACATTTCAGCATTTTATTAATGATATCTTCCGTGATATTCTGGACCAATATATGATAGCCTATTTGGATGATATACTCATATGAGCATGTGCTACATGTGCGTAGTATATTACACCGGTTAAGACAACACCAGCTGTATTGCAAACTCTCCAAGTGTGCCTTCCACTAACATACGGTCCCCTTCTTAGGGTTTATTATCTCCCCGGAGGGAATCCAGATGGAACCCAGCAAGGTAGAAGCCATTACAACTTGGCAGCCCCCACAAGGAGTGAAACCCCTCCAACGCCTGTTGTGAAGCACGAATTACAATATATGGGTAGTTACGCTGATATTACTGCACCTTTTAACAAAGTTATTTTAAAAAGGGGTCCCCCTATATATGGGGTGCCAAACAACAACAAGCCTTCCATAAACTTAAGCTTGCTTTTACTCAAGCACCTATTCTCCAACACCCCAACCCGGAACTGCCTGTTATTGTAGAGACTGATGCCTCGAGCATTGCCTTTGGGGCGGTGTTGCTTCAAGTTCCCCTAGGTACCACTGTACCCCTGCCATGTGCCTACTACTCCCGGCAATTGAGCCCTGCAGAATGTAACTATACAATTATGGACCGGGAGCTATTAGCCATTAAAGCGGCTTTGGAAGTGTGGCGACACCACCTGGAAGGAGCGATGCATGTAGTGCAAGTGATCACAGACCATAAAAACCTTACTTTCTTACAGACTGCCCGCATCACGACAGGGAGACACGCCAGATGGGCACTTTTCTTCACACGCTTCCGCTTCCGAATCAGCTATCGACCAGGACAACACAATACCTTAGCCGATGCCCTGTCTTGTCGCTATGATGATGCTATGGAAGCAGCCCTGCAAGGGGAATGCATTCTGGATCGTAAGGTCACGGGGGCACTCGGAATCACAACCACCAAATTTCAAAGGTTGGTAAACAAGGAGGGACAAAAACCCCTGTAGAACAGAACCCTCACAACCTACCACGGCATAAAGGTGCCCTAGTAGTCCAGGATGCAGCCCGACAACAGATATCGTGGGCCCATCATGATGCCCCAATGGCCGGCCATACCAGGCAAAAACGTACGTTAGAACTACTGCAATGACATTTTTGGTGGCCGACAATATGTGCCGATAGCAAGGCATATGTGCAGGGGTGTGCGGTGTGTAACCGCACTAAAATTCCCAGACAATGCCCCAAAGGGCTACTCTACCACAAGGACCGTGGCAAAGAATCAATGTTGATTTTATTGTAGAATTACCCCAATCCTGAGAGTACTCCGCAATTCTCGTTGTAATAGACTAATTTACCAAGATGGGCCATTTTTGTCCCTTGTAAAGGACTCCCCACCACCAAACAGCCCAATTACTCCTTCAGAATGTCGTGCGATTACATGGTCTCCCCATAACCATCGTATCCGACCGTGGCGTGCAATTTATTTCCCGTTTCTGGCGGGCACTATTTTCTACACTGGGATTCCAGCTCACCCCCTCTACTGCTTACCATCCACAAACCAACGGTCAGGTAAAATGGATGAATCAGACACTTGAGCAGTACCTTCAATGTTACATTGATTACCAACAAGATGATTGGGTTGATCTGTTACCCCTTGCAAAGTTCGTTATAATAATACTCTTAATGCCTCCATAGGTACTTCTCCCTTCCATGTCTCCTATGGATTTCATCCTCGCCTAGTGTTCCCGGAAACTCCGGCTGTGGAAGTCCCTGCGGCGGGAGCTATGCTCTCCCGATTACAACAAGCCCATGCCACCACCCTCGTACATTTGCAGCGTGCTCGGCAGCATTATAAGAACGATACCAATCGACGGCAGCAGGCCACCCCCACGTTTCAAGTAGGTGATATGGTATGGGTGGACCAGCAGCACTACCCTTCCCGCCGCCCATCCTCCAAACTAGATAACCATTATTTTGGCCCCTTTCCTATTACCCAACAAGTAAACCCAGTCACGTATTGAGTACTGCTACCCCCGCATGTTCGGATTCACCCAGTGCTTCATGTATCCCTACTGAAACCATACCTACGCCCTCTATTTCCTGACCCTTCTCCCCCAGCCCCCTGGTGTGATCTCCCTTTAGGCCTGGAATTTGAAGTCTTAGCTATCTTGGATTCATGTTTCATACGTGGGGTCTTATACTACCTCGTGGACTGGAAGGGATACTCCCCGGCCGATCGCTCTTGGGAACCGTCTTCGGAGGTTAATGCCCCACTCCTAGTGCCCCGTTTTCATGTTCATTACCCCCTGAAGCATGGACCCCGTCCTCCTGGGAGGAGGTCGTGAGGGGGGGGTACTGTTAGGAGTAGGACCCGCTGGAGGGCTGGCGGGGGCTCTTATCGGAGACACCAGGGGGGTCACGTGAGAAAACAGAGTAGGGCCAGCCCAAGAATCGGCTGCCCCACCTGAAGCAGGGAGCTCTGCTCAGCTGATGCGGGAAGAGGCGGAACCGGCAGACGCAGTTACGGCCGCCCCTAGGAGCACCAATCACGTACTGCACCGCTCGGTGCATTTGCAGGGCAGGGGGGCAGGGCCAGTGGTACTTAAGGACGCCGGGGCCGCTACAGCATTGCCGGAGATCAGCAACGCTGTGAAACTGGCCCCGAGTGTCTGAGGAGAGGAGAGTTGAGCAAAGTTATTGTGTGTGAGTGATCAGGAGAGAGAGTGAGAGAGAGAGTGAGTGAAGTGAGAGAGAGAGTGAGAGTGCTACAGAGGAAGCGAGTGAGGTGAGCGCGTGGGTGGCTAGGCATGTGTGGAGCGCAACTTAAAGAGTGAGAAACACATTCCCCTTGACCCTCCTTATTTCGGGCCCCCTCCAGGATCTTGATTGGGACAGAGGCTTCCCCTTCCCTGTATTCCCGGTACCGCTGCCCCTTTGTCCCCACTTACCCTACACCTCCCTTTCCCTTTCCCGCCTTTTCTAAGGCATGGTATAAGTGGGGTGGTATTGGTGGCGGTGGTGTGTGTGGAGGGGCTCCACTCAAAGTTGTGCATCTCTACCCCGGTGATAAGGCCTCATGTTCTGTGAGACATATTGGGCCAACTACTATCCTGAGGGGCATATTGCGCTACCGCCTTGCGTGGGGCCCATTGACTGACAAAGGTGTAAGTGGGGAGTAGGTGTCTTTGGCTGCATCTGTGGGTTCCCCATTTCCTCCCCCTTTCCAACAGTATAGGGCTTTACAGATCAACACCAGCACCTTAAATGTGGCTCGGTACGCTATAGGCAGCCAGTGCAGAGTGTGGAGCGCAGGTGTTATATGCTCCCGTCACCTCATCCCCGTAAGGAGACAGGCCGCTGCATTCTGCACCAGCTGCAGCCTCCGAACCAGAACCAAGGGAAGCCCCACATAGAGCGCGTTGCAGTAGTCTAGCCTCGAGGTGATGAAGGCGTGAATAAGAGTGGCCAGATCGGGCCCGGAGATGTATGGGTGCAGTCTCCATACTAGATACAGCTGGCGAAAGACAGCTTTAGCCACCGTCTCCACCTGCCGATCTAGATGGAGGCCCAAATCCAAAACCACCCCCAGACTCTGAACCTGCTGGGCTATGGGAGGGGAGACACACCCCCACATCCCCGCCAGAGGGGCCGGCACCTCCCTCGCCCTACCCACCACCATCATCTCCGTCTTATCAGGATTGAGCTTCAGTCTGCTCTGCCACATCCAATCCGCCACAGCCTCGAAACACTGGGAAAGCAACGAGACGGCAGGGCCTGGGTCGATCGAAAATGAGAGGTACAGCTGAGTATCATCAGCATATTGGTGACACCGCATCCTGAACCCCCTCACGATCTCCCCCAAGGGCTGCATATACACATTAAACAAAAGCGGAGACAACTTACCCTGAGGAAGGGTTCACCACCCTCGCCAGAACCGACCCCAGTGTCTCCCTGGAAACTTTTACCAACCAGGACGGGCACGGATCTAGTTCACAACTTGTGGCTCAAACAAACCCCAAGACATCCACTGCATCAACCAGTGTCACTTCCTGAAACTCCTCCCAGAAAGATTGACCAGATGGTGCTGCCATAACCTCACGCTCCTCACCTACTGCATTCAACCCGGTGTTGAAGTTACTCTGAACCTGAGCGATCTTGTCTGCAAAGTAGATGGCAAACTCCTCACAGCGGGCCTGGGACAAGTCCCCATCCAGGCGGAGGGAGGCCGGACTGACCAGCCCCCGCACCACCCGGAACAGCTCAGCTGGACGTGACTTTGCAGACGCTAAAAGGGCAGCAAAGAATTCCTTCTTTGCTGTCCTCACAGCCTCAATGTAGGACCGCAAATAGGTCCTATGGAGAAGTTGGTCAGATTCAGCGCGAGTCCGACACTAGCGTCGCTCTAGTCTCCTGCCTACCCACTTCATACACCGCAGCCCCTCGCTGAACCAAGGGGCCCTGTGGCGCGAGATGGGGGCAGGGGATGTCTCAGAGCCACCCTGTCAATGGCCTCCCCCAGCAAGGTGTGCCAATGCTGTACCAGCACATCGACAGAGTGGCCATCAGGATCCAGGGACAACTCCCTCAGAGCCTCCTGGAACCGCTGCAATTCCATCAGCCTCCGAGGGCGGGCCAACCTAACTGGTCCATTCCCCTTCTGGAGGGGACACACTAGGAGGCTGGTCTGCAGGTCCTGGTCTGCAGGAGATTGCCTGCATATACGAAGTATCTAATGCAATTTCTTTGGAGGTACACTTCAGTGTTGTTGCAATCCCAGTATACAGTCCTCCACAGTATCTACTGTTTATATTTCTTATATGCAGGCAAATGGTATGATTGAAAGCCGTTAATACACATGGATTCTGTTCTCCATGTTTCTTGAAAAATTATAATTTGAAAGTTGGTTATGAAGGAGATCCAGTCCCTATCTGCTGTTCTTCCTTTTAGTCCAGCAGTGTTCCAGGACATTATAGTTAACTCTGTCCTATGCGGGGCAGGACCTCCCTCTATTTGTCAGTACTCTCTTATACGTTCCACTCCCCCAACCGCCTTTGTCCCTTCTCCCTCACTGCCCCGCACGCCTGGAACTATATAGCAACATTCATGAGGATGTGATAGCTCAGGTACCCATTCTTGGCTTGGTTTCAGTAAATTGGGAGTTTGCAGATAACAGGTGGGGGGATAAACCTGGGTGGGGATGCTTAGCAGGAGTTAGGAAGGGCAGAGCGGAAGAGGTGGGTTTTGAGGAGGGACTTAAAGGTGTGGAGGGTGGGGGCAAGGCGGATGAGGGCAGGGAGGGAGTTCCAGGCATGTGGGGCAGCGAGGGAGAAGGAACGAAGGCGGCTGGGGGAGCAGGGGAGGTGTGGGAGGGTGAGGGAGGGGGTGGAAGAAGAGTGGAGTGCTCAAGCAGGGGTTCGGAGGGAGATCAGGGCAGAGAGGTAGGGGGGAGCGAGGTTGTGAAGGGCTTTGCAGGTGAAGATGAGGAGCTTGTGCAGAATACGCTCAGGAAGAGGGAGCCAGTGGAGAGAGGAGAGGCTGCACATGGTCAAAGCGACGGGCTAGGTGGATGATCCTGGCAGCCGAGTTTTGAACAGAGATGAGGGAAGAAAAATAGGAGCGGGGAAGGCCAGCGAGGAGGAGGTTACAATAGTCAAGGCGTGAGATGACTAGGACATGGATGAGAGTTTTTGCAGAGGAGATGGACAGAAAGGGACGGATCTTAGCAATGTTGTGGAGGGAGAAGCGGCAGGATTTGGCAACGGAGTCAATGTAGGGTTTGAAGGTAAGGTGCGAGTCGAAGATGAAGCGATGGGCTAGGTGGATGATCCTGGCAGCAGAGTTTTGAACAGAGATGAGGGAAGAAAGATGGGAGCAGGGAAGGCCAGCGAGGAGGAAGTTACAATAGTCAAGGCGTGAGATGATGAGGGCATGGATGAGCTTTTTGGCAGAGGAGATGGACAGAAAGGGACGGATCTTGGCAATGTAGTGGAGGGAGAAGCAGCAGGATTTGGCCATGGAGTCAATGTAGGGTTTGAAAGTAAGGTGCGAGTCGAAGATGAAGCCCAAGCTGCGAGCTTGGGGGACAGGGAAGATGGAGACCCCATCAATGGTAAATGACAGGGAAGAGGGAGAGGAAGGATTGGGAGGGAAGATCAGGAGTTCAGTTTTCTCCATGTTCAGTTTGAGTTGGCGTTAGAAAATGCTTGGCACAACTTAATAACTTTACAACATAGAATAACCTTAACATTAACATAAATAGCAGAATCGGCATCTCGTGCCCATTGGAACAATATGTTCTCATTTTTTCAGCGAGACTGAAATCATTTGGGGGGGTTGTCATTGTTTTTGGTTAACATATAGACTGGTAAGCATGGGGGCATCCGAGGGCAAATTCAGAGCTGCTGTTCATCTGTTTACACCCGCTTCTCTCTGAAGTCTGGACATAGCAGAGGTGATGCCCTGCTGCTCATGGAAACTAATCCAGCATCAGTGGAGAAGACTGTGGTGAGAGGGAGAATTCTGTTTCTGGCCTCTCTGGACTTTTCTCTGGGAAGAGAATTTAGCTCTGTGGTGAATCATCCACACCTCTCTCTTCTGTGATGAGATACTTGTCTAGAACAGCTGAACATTTTCCTGGAAATGCTGAGCGCCTGGGTCTTTTAATACCAATGCAGTAGTCCTAGCATAGCTGTACTTCTAGGAGACAGGATGGCTCTCCCTTGTTCTGCCTTTTAACCTAGCATTAGATTTTGAGCCTTGTTACATTGGATGTTTTCAGACAGATGGGGATCTCGCTGGAGCCCAGATTGGTCCTAGGTTTTGGGACTCTATGTATTTACTTTAGCTACATGTTTCCTCTTTGATGCATTTGATCTTAGCCAGGCCACCAAGATGTTATCCCTCCCACCCTCTCCAAAACCTCCTGTAGCATGCAGTTGGCACTCCCTGTTCCGTGCATCTCATTGGAACATAGCCAGCGATCTCTGAAACCAGCTATTTTTGCCTGTCGGTGCATGGAACACACCCAGCAATTATGAAGAGAAAACTGAACTTAAGATCAGGGGGCTTTTTGTACACTAGAGTCAGGTGATGATCCCTTGCTCCATTTGCATCTGCCAGTTTCTTCTGCAGCGAGGAAGGCCTAATTCAATCTGCTTTGCCACAGGTTTCACATGTAACTAGGGATGGGTGAACGCGGTTCGGAGTTCGGCCCGAACTCGACCACTTCGGTCGACCGAACCGAACTTCCGAACCGAACTCAAATTTTGAGCCGAACCGAACCAAATTTCCAAACTTGGCTCTGTTCGCCCATCCCTGAAAGACAATATTCCATTCATTTCAATAGGGTTTGAATTTCCGAACTTTGTTCAGAAGTTCGGAGTTCGCACCGAACTCTAATAGTTCGGTCGACCAAACCGAACTTCCGGACTGAACTCAAATTTTGAGCCGAACAGAACCAAATTTCCGAACTCAGTTCTGTTCGCCTATCCCTACATGTAACCTTGGAGAAGTTGCTTATTATCTTTCTGTGCCTTAGTTTCAACCTGTAAAATGGGACAATAGAATTGCCCTGCCTTTTGGGTGGTGTTGGGGAGGGGGAGAGAAGGAACTGTGAGAATAAAGGCAGTAAAAACAGCTCTGATATGATGGTAGTTGGAGATGGAAGTACTGTGGATGAACTGCCCTCGAAAGGAGCTGAATGCAAAGTGTAACTCACAGGGGTGCACAGCACCTTTCAATATGGGAGCTTTAAAGAACTGGTTTGTACACCCTCTGGGGCAAGAGGAGTTAAAATTTAGCCGAGTATTATTCCAGTAATTATATATTATTAGTCACCTATTGGTTTTTATCACCAGTTCTGTTTATCACAGATGCCTGCTGACCCATTAGTTTCCTTTGGAGCTGTGTGTGCTCCAGAAATCAGCCCCGTTAACTGCATCTCCGGTCAGTCACGTGCCTGGTTAGATCCACGTGTCGGTTCTGGAGACGTCTGCATTTCTGGCTTATTTGCTGCATCTTGCAAAACGGTGCATCTCTTTGGTGCTTTGTAGTGGTTTCCTTGTACACTTTCCCCCTTTCACATGGATGTGAAATCCATCCTGCATGTGATGCGGAGGCTGGAAGAAGTCTTGTAATATCTTTCCATCTAATCAATCCCCACTCTCCCAGTGAAAGACTGAGCTTTTCAAACATCCCCGTGGCTGGAGTGGCCTGGTGAGCAGGGGCAGAGGTTCTGTATTGTCTCTCTGATGCTAATTGCTTTGGCCTCTTCCTTCAGTTGTGCCAGTTGGGGTGTTCCTCTCCTTCAGCACCTGGTAGTCCTAATGTAATCCCTTTCTTTCCACTATCAAAATAAGGAAAAGGCCGGGGTTTCTTCAAATTTCTGGAAGAAGAGACCTGTTTTTCCAGGGAAGATTTAACCGCTTGCTTGCTTGTAAGTGACAAACTACAGTCAGTTCTTTATGTAGGGTTACAGGGGTAGCCGAGATAATCCCAAATTATGGATAGTCCATAACTAAGGGAGGAGAAGGGAGTGCAAACAGCACTAGACACTGGCTCTACATTCCAGGGCACAGCTAACCCACAATCTAGATTATGGTCTTGCAGATACCAAGGAGTTGGCAGCACTGAGGCCGCTTTCACATCTGCCACCCACCCCCCGGGCACATATTCTGGCTGCGGGAAGAAATGTGCAGCCAGGATATGCGCACGGTGTCACCGGTCTGAAAGCACACACACACACATGCAGCTTTGCCGGCAAACACCCGCAGAGATACAGAGCAGGGATTAGGTCCATCTAAACGACTCTCCCAAGATACTAATCTATTCCGGGACTAGTATCACAGAGTGTTATGGCAAGAGCTGACATCCTCTCTCTGAAGTTCTGCCTCTATGGTATCTACTAGCGATGGGGCGATCACAATGCATTGTTGAAGCATGACAGAGGTAATACAGGGCACCAAGTTTAAATACCCACAGAACAAAAGGGATGAGTCTCCACTTCAATTCAGAAAGAAATGAAGAAAACTGGATTTTCTTCAATCCCAGAAATCCACGTGCTGAGCATGGACAAAAAGCACCACAGAATTGATATTCCTCCCAGATATTATCAAACAATAACAGCAATGTGCTATTCATTGAACTATCCCAGGATGGATTTCAATACAGGATAGAAATGTCCATGTAAAACAGGTACCACTTGTAATCCCTGGATAACAATTTTGGGATAATTTTCTCCTAATCCCGGGATAAAGTGTCCATTTAAAAACACTCTTATATTGAAGGGCAAAGGGACCAATTCTAAGGCAAGTCCTAATATACAAAGGGATGAAAGATGCTCTTCTTGCTAAAATTCTGGACTCTAACTTTGCACTAGCTTCATTTCCTTTACAAAGTGGGCAGATACCCATGGTGGTGGTCCATAGACTGCAGCTGGTGCAGAATGCGGTGGCCTGTCTCTTGACTGGGATGGGCCACTAGGAGCACATTACACCAGTGCTCTGTTCTCTGCAACAGCTGCCTATAGTCTGGGCCTGATTCAAGGTGTTGGTGCTTACCTATAAAGCCCTACACGGCCTGGGCCCTACCTATCTGTGGGACCACCTCACTTCCTGGGCTCTGGATCGAACCTTGCTGTCAGCGGGGGGCACCTTTCTCGAAGTCCCCTGGGTTCTCCGAGGGGAGACTATGGAGAGGACCTTCTCAGTGGCTTCACTGTGGCTGTGGAACTCCCTCCCAGCAGAGGCCCGGGTAGCCCCGGATTTCTCTCCTTTTCTGAGACAATGCAAGACGTGTCTGTTCCACCAGGCATTTGGCGAGGGAGATAGGTGAAGGGTGGGGGGTTCAGGCTACAGTGTATTGGGCTTGATTTGATATGTTTTATGACAGCCTCCATATGGATAGCCTTCGCATCCGCTTGAATGTTTGTCTGTCTTCTCCCCTGTCTCTCCCACTGTCCCCTCTCCCTGTCTCCCCCTCCTTGTCTTTTAGATTGTAAGCCACAGGCAGGGACCGCGTCTACTTCTATGTTCTGTACAGCACCAGGTCACACGACTGAAGCTATATAAATGTTTATAATAATAATAATAATTAATGTTATGATGTATTTATATTATCATATTTTATTGTATTTTTTATGACTTGTTAGCCGCCCTGAGCTGCCTTGGCAGGAGGGGTGGGGTATAAATTTAGTTAAATAAATACATACTTTCATTGTTCTAGATCTGTTTTCCATCAGTACAGTGGAGATAGCAATTATTTCTATATCTTGTCTATTTAGACTGTAAGCTCTTCAGTGTCAATGTTGTGCACATGCAGCTAAGATTATCATAGGGATTGTTGTACTGGATCAGCCCTATCCTACCTGGTGCAGTATCGTGTCTTGGTTAGTTGTCAGGCAGCCAGTGCTTCAGAGAAAGGTTCAGAATAGTCCTCTGCTTTTCAAAAACTTCTATTTATTTTATTTTTTTACAAAATTGCTGAGGGGAGGAAGTGGGAAATAACCTTATAAAAAAAACGAAAGCACACCAGAATAAGCTCCAGATTTAAAAATAAGATGTTTGGCAGAGATTGGTGGCAAGATATTACAGATCAGGGATGGACTAAGTTCCCAGTCCTAAGAGTCACATGCCAAAATTTTCATATGCCTGAAAGCCAAAAGACAGACACATATGCTTTATGATTGGCTGTCAGAGAGCACCAGACAGTGTTCTGCAGTCCTAGCTGCTGGATTCTGAGGAGCAGCTGCTACTCAACTGGTGAAACTTGGGCGCAATGGAGTAAGACACAGAACCACTAAGGCAGTGCAGGGCCAGGACCCCTGGCCAAGAGATGCGTATGAACTACCCAAGAGTCATATGCAGCTTCTGAGCCACAATTTGCCAGTTCCTGTTATAGAGGATCAAGCGTTGGTGTCGGTTCATTAAAAGGGGGTAGTTTGGTGTCTGGTCAATAGGCAGGTATGGGAGACTGACACTTCAGCTATGTCAGTGGAATGGATAGGTCCCCTTTGGTCCCTTGTGCTCCTCTTACTTTTCCATTTCTGCTTGTTGTCTCTAGTTTTAAGGACAGGAACTGTCTCTCTGCTATGTATGTTTACAAGGCTTAGTAGAATAGGGCCCTGCTTTGCCGGTAGGGCTCTTAGGTGCTATCATGATCAGTAGTGGATACCTTCTCATCTATAGACCTCAATCTGGCTGACACTTATCCTCCTTTGGCCCTTTTCACACAACCCACCCCACCTCCACGCGGTTTTTCTGCATAGAGATGGGTGGAGGCGCCTGTGTGAATGTCATGGGGGATGGGTGCATGCACGCTCCCGCACTACACCCACCTGGAGCAATGGGCTCCAATGCCCGATACTCCATGGGTGGAAATGGGTGTGCACCTGTGGGAACAGCTGCACACCCACCTCCACCCACCATGATCCGCTTAAAAAGGGCCATAGTGATCCTCTCTATTTGATAGATGGGGAAGCCAAGGCATAGAGGAGGGAAGGGACTTACCCAAGGTCACACAGCAGGTCAATGCCAGAGTCAGGAATGAAATCTCCTAAAGCAAGATATTGCTCCTGGTGTTTTTGGCATTTATCAGGAGATGAGCCCGAGAGAATTCATTTGAATTTATCTTGCTTCCCTGCAGCATCCCAAAAGCTTCCCTAGTTTAGTTTGCCGAGCTAGTGATCCAGTACTGTCCCACCCATTTTTCTGTATGTAATTCTATCAAGTATATTTATGACTTAATGGGATTGGATGGAGACAAAAGTAGTTCAGATGGTATTTTCTTGGACCAACTTCTGTTGGTGAGTATGCAAGTTTCCAATTCACAGAGAACACTTCCTCATGCATGTAAAGAATCAGAACAGGGGCAGCTAAGAGGTAGATCATGATCTACTAGTAGATCAAAAGCCAGTCTCCAGTAGATCACAGTGTGGGGAGGGGAACCAGCTTCTCAGATATTACCTCTGGGGAAGAGAGTGGGAGCTCATTCAGACGTGCTTTTCAATCACACAGCTGCGGCGGCGGCATCGTGCGATTTAAAGCACCGCGCACTTCCGGGTTGGTGTGAATGCACCGACTGCGCACATTTCAGCCTAACGCAAACTGCTGGAGTGCGGTTTTGAAAGCTGCTCCGAGCAGCTTTTAAAACCGCACTCCAACAGTTCGCGTTAGGCTGAATTGGTGCATTCACACCAACCCGGAAGTGCGCGGTGCTTTAAATCGCACAATGCCGCCGCCGCCGCCGCTGTGCGATTTAAACACACGTCTGAATGAGCCCTGGGACTGTCATCCTAGGGAGTGTCTCTGGGGAAGAGATGGGGTAGGAGAGCTCTCCAGTGTGACAGGGAAGGCTTTCTAAAGAGGAGTGATCCTCTCCACTCCTGGGACCAGTTGCTGAGGCACCCTAGAGCTGAAGCCAGCAAGAGGGGTCCCAGCCTGGACCACTGAAGTCAGTAGGAGGTGTCCTGGTAAAAAATATATCAGATCCTGATATTGACACCTGGATCAAGTGGATTATGTGCACCAAAAGTCTGTCCCCATCTGAACAGGGCTACTGGAACAACAGGAGCAATTCTGTCTTCTCCTACACTGTTTGTATTGGTATAACTCTTGCCAGCTTCAGCTGAGAAATTCTCCCTTACTTCCAAGAAGTGAGGTCAGAATCAAGCCCCCTGCCTATACATGGAAGTTACTTTTGACTACATCAGTGTGAGATCAGAATCTAACCCCAAGTTACCTAAACAGCCTCTTTGCTTGTGGGGTTCTAAAAGCCTTGGCAACTGTCAGAGCAACTGCAACACTTTGGAATAAATGCAGAGTGTTCAACCCACATTAATATTGGGTATTTACTTGCAGTGGTAGCTGCAAGTAAGTTAAACGCAGAACCACTCTCCATTATAAACAGGGGACTGGTGAAGCCCTGATATTGAGGAAACTGCTTGAGCAACAGTTCTGAAAGTGTATCCATGGCTTATGTGGAAAGTTTGGAAAAGATCCAGCAAAAAAATAAAAAATTATAACTGTTGAAATGTTAATGACTTGTGAATTCACAGTATCCTGACTATTTTGAATCATCGATATCTCCTCCCGCCGCCTCCCCCGATGAGTTGAGCCCCTAGAGTCCACAGCTGTGGAGCCTGAGGTGTCCATCAAATGCTAGTGTAGCATGATAGTGCTTGGTGCAGTCAAAAAGGAATTAGTAAACATTTTACAAAATCAGTTCTGCTGGCTGGCACGTGTGAAGGCGAACAGCTGCTGACTGCCGTTTGTGTTAGAAAAAACAGCATAAGGAAAGTTGCATGACTCTGCTTTTTAAAATCACATAACTTTATCAGGAGTCAGCTCTGTCACAAAGACACTAAGCTATAGACAGTTTCATGTCAATTATCATCTTGCCTCACTCCCTACTTTTCATTCCATATAAAAAGTTGCATGACTTTTATTCATTTGCTCCATGGGGAGGATTTTGAGTATTCCATATCTCCTCCCCCCCGGACGAGTTGAGCCCCTAGACTTCACAGCCTTGGAGTATGCGATGGTCGCCAACTGTTACTGTAACATGATAGCACTTGGTGTAATGAAAACCAAGTTATTAAACAATCCGTTCTTCTGGCTGGCGCATGCACAGTGGTATGGAAGGTTGCATGGCTCTCAATCATAATGATGTTTGCTAACAGAGTTCCTCACATTTTATCTTCCCACATTCCTGCAAGAACAAGAAATAACCTCCAAGACTAGTAAAATGGAAATGATAAGACAGACAATATTTTCATTATTCTATAGCCATCTTATTCTCAATAAAGATTGAAGCCTCTGTCTTCTGTAAAATTATCTTTCAACAAAAACTAAGAGGCTTACACAGTCCAAATGCCTATCAGGCTTTGGTCTAGTGAATAATATTTTTCGTCGAGCAAATGCATTAGAGCTTCACTGATCTTCCTTTGACATTCAGGCAGCGCTGAGCTCAGAAAAAACACCTTAGAGGAAACTCCAGATGTCCCGTCCCCTGGTCCAAGGGCTGCAAACCCTAAAGTGTATTCAAGCACAATAGAGTGCTGATCAATAACTTCATAAAATGCACTTTTCAATTTTGATGGTGACACAAAACTGTGGAGAATTGCAAACACCTTAGAGGCTAGGATTAAAATTCCAACAGCAGCAGCAAGATTAAGAAGTGATTTATCCCTAGGGAAGGGGAAAGGGGGAGAGAGAGAGAGAATATGAGTGAGTGAGTGTGGCATTGAAGGGAGTGAGTGTGTTTCTCTGGTGTCAGTGCATTTTCTAACACCTGCCTTTGATATATTGTATCCGTGTGTGACAATGTATCAGTGTGTCCATGATATCTTTTAACATTCTCATTACTATATTAATCATATCACAAAAGCCTTGGAAATAAAACAAACAAACCCACCTCACCGTTTAAAAAACCCTTAAAGGCAGAACAGTTTCAAAACCAAAAATCTTTCCTCTTCAAAATCATTAATCATTCATTTATTTCCATAATTTTATGAACAATTTTTTCAAACTGCCTTAACTCTGGCCAATTTTAAATGAGCGGCACGTGCTTGTGGCAGGAAATCATGTGCCTTGGGAAATGGCCATGGGTGGGGTTTAGACATGCGTAGACACACCTTATCGCCAGTTGTGCATTCTTTAAAGCCGCTAATTAAATACCTTGATATCGGCTTTAAACAATGGGTGACCGGCGAGAAGGTGCATCTGCGTACTTCTAAAACCCACCTGTGGCCATTTTCCAAGGCACGTGATTTCCCGCCGAGAGTGCGGCCTTTATCCTGTTGTGCAGAATTGCCTTGTAATTAAGCTATTGCATACATTTGACATTCTGACCTTCATTGTATAAAGTGTACACAACTTGAATACATCTAAATGACAGTTAAGGTAGTTTGGGAGGGGAAAAAATCAAAAATAAATTAATAATTAAGAAAAAAGGTGATTGGTGATAAATATTAATGGCTGTATAATAAGGAAGTACATACATTTCTTACATTCATGTTGATGGTAAATTAGGAAATATAGATAGAAAATCTTGAAATTTCCATACTTTTTGGCGTTTGTTCTGTTGGAATGTATGTAGTTTTAAAAAATTAAAATTGTAATTATAATGAATGTTCATGTTTTGGGGAGTTTAAGTTGGGTCAAAATTCATTTTGTGAAATGTTTTTGAAGAGGAATTTATTTTTTTTAATTAAACTTTTTTGCCTTTAACTGATTTTTAAACTGAGGTTTTTTTGTTTTGGAAATTATTATATAACATGCAGCTACTGTTCTGTTGGGTGAATTTAAGAGGCAATGTTTTACCCCAATTTCCCAGCCTCTGTAACTGGGCTGAGCATTGTGCAGTTCTATGGACCATTGAAAAAAATATATATATATCTGAACCCAGTTTCCCCCTCCTCTTCTGGATTTATTTTGAAGGTTTCTTCTCCCCCATGTAAGAGAGAGACTTGGCATCAGAACGTTGAGAATCATTAAAAAAAAAATCAGAAAATATATCTGATATATACATGGTTCAGCAGGCAAAAGCATGCCACATGCAGTTGACCTATTGGATTCCACGTTTCTTGTGTAGTGTTCTGTAAAGTGACATTTTCTCCTCTAGGATAATAAACACATGCATGAATATTGATGAAGCAAAAGGTTACATAGATGGAAAGATCCCTTCCAAGTCAGAGCCTTATGAATAAAAGAAACAGATAAGGCATATCAATCAACTATTGCCCCAATTCAGCAAAGCACTTAAGCTTGTGGTTCCCAAAGTTCTTTTCTGTGTAACCCCATTTTGAGACTTTACAGCTGAAACAGGTACCTGATTTGGTACCCGTAGGTAATACCTATGTTATCAGGTACTGATTCAGGTATCAAAATTGGTACCTGAGTACCGTTCTGTTACTCGCAATACTGACAACCAGTATACCAAAATCCAGACAAAATTGGGATTTTGGTATACTGATTGTCAGTATTTTGAGTACCTGATCGTAAACTAGTTCGGGTACCCAAAAAGTACTAGGGATGGACGAACAGATCGTGGTTCAGGTTTGACTATTTGGTTCAGCCATTCGGCTCGTTTGCCGCGTTCGGGTTCGGCCGTTCGGTTCGGTCCTGGCGTTCGGAAAAAGGCGCTCTCTGCAAGGAATGATGGCTCCAGACCCATGGTGGTGGGTCCTGGGGCTAGAGTGGCAGCTTCTAGGTATTGGCCACAGCCCTCCCTGCCTGTAACTTGGCCCCAGAACCCTGACGGTGAGGGGCTGGAGTAGCTGTTTTTTGATGCGATGGAAAGACATCGCCTCCATGCGAGGAATGATGGCCCCAGACCCATGATGGTGGGTCCTGGGGCTAGAGTGGCAGCTTCTAGGTACATATTGGCCACAGCCCTCCCTGTCATTAACATAGGCCCCAGAACCCTGACGGTGGGTCCTGGGGCTGGAGTGGCTGTTTCTTTTTTTTAATATATCTATCTATCTCTACACTAACCCTAACTGCTTTTAACTATTCTAAAACCTATTGAACTAAATGGAATATCCTAATAATTAACTGCAAAGGCCTTGTCCCAGGGCCAGCCCCAGGCATGTGCCACATGTGCGGCCGCACATGGCCTCGCAGCCACCTGGGGTCCCGTACTTGCCTGGCTGGGCAGCAGGCTGCAGCCAGCTTCTCCCCCAGAAAGTGATTCTTCCTCCCCTCCCTGGCTCCAGACCCCATCCCTCACCTGCCTCTGCCTTCTAGTAGTGCTGTTGCAGCAGCAGCGGGGACACTGGATCGGGCTGGGAGATAAGGCTGTTTACAAACAGCTCCTCCCCACTTGCTGATCAGAAGGTTGCTACCTTGTAAAGAAGGTTCTTCGAGATGGCTGACAACATTCTCACAACTGGCTTGTGCGCGCTCACCCTGTTCAAATAATAGACCACATGATGGTCTTGAGCTCCTCTGGTATAAAAAGAACCCTCCCCCTCTGAATGACAGTTCCTTTCAACCCTTTCTAGAAATATAAGAAAAGAATTCCATGCGGGGCTGGAAGGGTGGGTGTTGTGAGAATGTTCGGAGCCATCTCAAAGAACCTTGTTTGCAAGGTAGCAACCTTCTGTTCTTCTTGGAGTGGCTCCTCACATGATATTTTTACATGGCTCCGCCGGGTGGGGAGTCCGTGGGCGCGCCAGTGCATGGATGGGGCATGCACACAGCTGCACACACATCCCCACTCACCCACCACTCATCCACACCCACATAGTAACCACCATTTCCCCCGGTTGCTCCGTGCGTGGGGATGAGTGGGGGGGTGAGTGGGGATGCGTGTTAGGCGAGCGCGCACGCACCCCCACTCACCATGGGCGCGTGCACCACGTCATTCACATGGGGTTCCCCCACCCATGAACACACAGAAATCTGCGTGTTTACGGCTGGGAGGAGAGACCCGTGTAAAAAGGGCCACATTCTCACAACTGTCTTACTTATACTATCTTAGGTAGGAATTTAGGATGTAAAGCAATATCTATTCTGTCTTGGAAAATAAATCTTCAAATAGGGGTCTGAGATTATTATGGCTGCTATTTCACTAACTCTTCTTAATGAAGTTATTGCTAACAGGAATACTGTCTTTAAACTCGCACCTCATAACCAGTTCATTTGCACCCCCATATAATCAATTCATGCTGCCCCGTGGGCACAAATTAAATGGTTATGGGTGGGGGCAGCGTGACTAGATTATATGGAGGCGGGGGCAGAAATGAACTGGTTATGGGGTGGGGGCAGCATGAACTGATTATAGGGGCACAACTGAACTGATTTTATGTCTCTTTTCATGGCATAATGCGCTTAATAAGCTAGCTGCAGTTTGGGTGTCTTGTGTGTGTGATAGCAGCACCTCTGGACTGGTCACACCGCATGCGTGCACAAGGCACAGGCGGCAC
>QEPC01004435.1:2448079-2464438 GCA_003113815.1 Sphenodon punctatus | reverse complement strand
GGCCCCTCATACCTTAGGGACCGCCTCGCCCTTCGCGCCCCAGAGCGGCTCCTGCGGTCTGCCGGGGGTGCCCTCCTGGAGGTCCCCCGTGTTAAATGGGGGGCCACGATGGAGAGGGCATTCTCGGTGGTGGGACCGCGGCTGTGGAACTCCCTTCCGGAGGAAGCTCGCCTGGCCCCAAGCCTTTTAACATTTCGGCGGAACTGTAAGACCTGGCTGTTTGCCCAGGCCTTTGGGAGGGAGGGTGGGGAGGGAGGATTTTAGTCCCGCACCCATTTATTTATTTATTTATGTCTAGCCCTGTTTTGTATTTTATATTTTATATTTAATATCTGATTGTTTTAAAATGAATTTTACTGTTTTTATTGTTGGAAGCCACCCCGAGCTGCGTGCAGGCGGGGCGGGGTATAAATCTGAAAAATAAATAAATAAATAAATAAATATATTAAAATCCACATAACCACTCAAAATATATCCACCCCCAGCCCATCTCCAGCCACTAAAAGCTAATCTAAACAAAAATATTTTGCATTTTTTCCCTAGAAGCAGCACAGATTTGAGCTCTGGCAGATGAAGGGAGTGCCAAAGCTAGGGAACCACCCTGGAAACCACCTCTGTATGTGCCCTTGGTATCTTTACTTGATGCACGGAGGGCATGGCCAGAAGGCTGCTTTCAGCTGACCAGAGAGACCATGACCAGTCACAAGGTCGGTTGGGCCCAAGCACTGAGCAAATGCTTTGCCTTAACAGCTTCATGAAGTTCATACCCTTCAACAGTACCTTTTGGCTAGTACAGTAATGGATTTTATTATCTTGTACCGGGCTCCCAGCAGTGTAAGTTTTGTATCTGGTTTAGCAGACAAAGTGGGTTATTAATCCAGCAGGAGAAAAAGCCATAACTCTGTGCCCTAGCTGCTGTTATGGTTCTTCACTGCTGTGGGTTTGGCGTGGGACACCTTTTCTCACTTTAAAAAGCTTGGAATAAGCACTGCTATTACAGTACAAAGAAAGGTAATACCCAGGCAGGAGGGAGCTGCGTGCCTAGGATCAAGATGAAAACTAGAAAAAGTAGAAAGGGCATGACTGAACATAAGAACTGCCATACTGAGTCAGACCAATGGTCCAACAAGCCCAGCATCCTGTCTCTGACAGTGGCCAAGTTTGGTTGCATGGGAGAAGTATTGGCAGTCACAATGGGCAGTAAAGTAAGTTTAAAAAATGCTTTATTGTTTAGCCAAAGCCTTAACAAAAATAACAAAATACCAGCATTGAGTAAAAACCCAGCAAAGGGAACAAAAAAAGAACAACAAACACACCAAAAGGTACAATGTTATAACAGTAAGACCCCGCTAGAAGCCAGGAACATCAATTAATAAGCAGACTTAAAAACAAAGCCAGCCGCCCCCCCCCAAATGCCCGGCCTGCCCCCGCAGGGGCTAGACCGCAAATCCCTGGGGCCTCAGACTAAGAAATAGCCACTGGCTATTAACCTAGGGAAGGACAGGGGACAATTATAATCCAAACCTGGAAAAGCCTTTTGACTCCAAACAAAAATTCAAGGTTTGCTATACAATCCTTCATGGGGGGCCCAAAAGCGAATGTCGGATACGAAGAATCACTGAGCAATAACTGGCCACTGCCCTAGATAAATCCAAATCAATCGGGCTACGATATCTCTGGATATCTAGACAGGGGGAGCTAGAGCTCAAAGATATCCCCCCCAGGTATTTGTATCTAGGGCTGGAAAATAAAGGGCACCGAAAGAGAATATGATCTAGAGTATCTACCAAGACACAGGGGACAAAACCGCTGGGCCCACGGGATCCTTTTATAGCAGCCTTCCAAAACCGCCAAGGGGAACATATTAGTTCTCATTTTGAAAAAAGCTATGCGTTTGTTGGAATCTTGCCAAGTAAAAAGATAGTAAGATCCCGGGGCCAGTGGATTATAAGGTTTATACGCAGGGGCCACCTTCTGGGCGGTCAGTAGCTCACCTTCCAGTTGGGAGGGTCTGGTCCCGCAGCCTTCTTTTAATTAGGCTCCTAGTGGCCACCAGGCCTAGACTTTTCAAGCTCTCAGGTGAGAACCCTAGGTGAAAAACTTCTTGCACGACTGCTTGTTTCAAAGAATCCCCAAGGCCACATTTAATGGACATGGCTAAAAGGGAATCCTCAAAAGGAGGAAATAATACCACCTTAGCCCAGTAAATATAATAACCATCGCCTGGAGGGCATACACTCTGAGTGGCAGACAGAGCGCCTCTGCTCTTAAGATAACCTGAGGGGTTCCCCGGGGAGCACCTAGAATCGATCGTAGCTAGAAACCTATTTTGAATACTTTCCAATTGAGAGAGGAAAGATGGCCCCCAGACGGGGAACACATATAGGAGCTGACTTACTACCGCAGCGCTAAACTAACCGAGGACCGCGAGGACCAGCCCCCCCCCCCCCCCCCCCCCCCGGACCGAAAAAGAACTTGGTGATTGCCGTCTAAGATTTCCTAACCAGCGTTTGAATGGCCTCAAAATGGGCATTCCAGCCCATGTGGGAGGAGAAAATCACCCCCAGATATTTAAAGAGCCGGACCTGCTCGATGAGATCAGTGCCAATTGCCCAGCGGTGCGGTTTCTGGGCACCTCTGGGCCCTACCACCAAGACCTTAGTCTTAGCAAAATTAATTGACAAGAATTCGGCCTGACAATAGTCCCCAAATGTTTGCATTGATCGCCACAGGCCCACAAGGGTCTGGGAGATCAGTGCGGTGTCATCTGCATATAAGAGGAGGGGGATTCGACGACGATCACCAATTTTCGGGCCATGCATATCGCTTTGAGTATGCACTGAATCATTCAGGTACAAATTGAAAAGTGCAGGGGCCAATAAACACCCCTGCCTCACGCCAGCTTGACCTGCTTGGATAGGGCGCCCTGGGGATTAAAACGCACTCACAGAGAGTTTCCCGCATGAAGTGTTATCAGTAAGAACAACAATCTGGGTTCAATAGCTAGAGAACTCAGTTTTACCCAGAGGCGCTCCCTGCAAACCGAGTCAAATGCCTTCTCCAGGTCAATAAAACATAAATAGAATTTCCTCTTGGAGGAGGCATATTTAGAAATGAATGCTGATAAAACAAAAATATGGTCTGTTGTTGCTAGACCCTCCTGGAAGCCAGCTTGTTCAGGCTCAATTATGTTGGACCTAGCAATCCAAGCTTGTAATTTATCCAGCAAGAGTTTGGAGTATAGTTTGGACACGATGCTAAGGAGGCTGATTGGCTGGTAGTTCCCAGGGTGCATGGGGTCCCCCTTTTTATAGATTTGAATAATTATACTGGAGAGCCACAAAGGAGGAGAAATGCCAGTATCATTAATATAAGTAAAAAGGGGAGCCAGCAGCCCGGCCCACCATTCCGGGTTACTTTTCAGAAGTTCGGGAGATATAAAATCTGGCCCCAAGGCTTTCCCAGATTTAAGGTGTACAATAAGTGCTACCACCTCCTCTGTGGTCACAGGTGGCCAGCTCTGAAACTTATTCATAGGTAAAATGTCAAGGTCAGAGGGACCCACCTTAGTGCTAGAGAATAAAGCCTCATAGAAATTCTGCCACCCAACGGGATGAAGATTAGCCACACCAGGGTGCCCGCCCCTCCTCTGGGACGAATGGATTATGGCCCAGAATTTCCGAGAATCCCTGGCATTGGCTGCGTTAATAAGCGAGGACCATTGTGCTTTTAGAAAGTTACTTAGCTTTGAAGACAGAAGATTACGATAGTCCTTACGTAACGAGGCTAGGCTGACCCTAAGGGATTGACATCAGTTGAACTTGAGATCCCTAGCGGTTCGGCGGAGGGTAGCCCTTGCCCTACAACAGTCCGTATCAAACCAGGGTGTGTGTGTGTAACTGATGGATTGAATTGAGTTCAAGTGGCCAGGAATCCTATGAGTAATCAGAGGAGACAGCAAGTCCTCATACCGAGCCATAGAATCAAGGCCCCGGGCAGCAATCTCAGAACAGAGGGCGTTCACTGGGGGTGAGACTGTAAACACAGCCATGGCATCTGACTGGACATCGGACCACTTTACCCGTACCGGGGGGGGGGGGGGAAGGTGTGTCTTCGTCTACCAATGGAGGAAGTATACCAGGGGCAGATACGGTCGGTCCCAGCCAAGGGGTCAGCAACAGTCAAGGTTATGGACAGATGGTTTGGTACAAACAGAGGGACAACCAATAAATTAGTTACCATAAAAAGCAAGTTGGAAGGAATCAGGAGGAGACAGAGAACGCTGGAGCCCTGGGGGAAATGGAAGGTAAAATTACCCACCAAGTCATCCTCCACCCGACCATTTATAATAGTAAGATCCAGGTCAAGCAGCAATTTCTCCATAAATATCTTTCTTGGGCCTACAACTAGATCCACTGAATGGCGGATAGGGATATACAACAAGTCCGCTGAATCCTCCGAACTAAAAATAGCCTGTATTAAAGCAGGATTGCCAAGTCTAGAATTAGTGTCTCCTCTGAGCAGCAGAAAACCAGCTGGAAGCCTTTCTATAGCGAAGTAAACCTGGTCAGTCATAGATGCCCAAATGCCAGAATTGTAATACGAGGACTGTTCGGGGGGGATATAAACAATGCCAACTACAATTTCAAAACCAGAAGGGAACAAACAATAAAAAAGAATAAAATAAGCTTTAATAGTACTAAGGCATTGGACTTGAACTGATAAAGCAGAAGAGATGAACAACGCAAGGCTGCCACTAGGCCGGCCGTGGAAACTAGAAGGGGCCACGTTCAGCCAATGTGTGTCAAAACCCCTCCAACTTCCAGGAAAAGGGGGCTCTGTCAACCAAGATCCTTGTAGGAGCACCAAATCATAGGAAATCAAGAAATTATAAAAATCTGGATCGGACTCGCGAGCCCTCCACCCCGAAATATTCCAGGAGGTCAGAGAGAAGGGCGGGTCAGTCCTTCTTACGAGTCGCTGCTTTGGAGGAAGGGGAGGGGGTTTAAGGCGCTGTCTTAATACTCTACCCGATGCATGGGGAGGGGCTACAAAAGAGAGCGCCTTGGGGCCCGGGGGCCCGCCGGTTGGTGGACTAGAAGGTGTACTCGCAGATGGAAGACTAGGGTGTATCGGGGTCAGGGGTAAAGATAAACCCAGGTGTGGGGCCCCGGCAGGTAAAGACAATGACCTGCCCTGTGGTGACGAGGATGATGTAGAACAGAGCTGGATCCTCCCCAGACTAGACTGCTCCCCCCATGGGGGTTGCCCCTGGGTACCCACAATAGTGGGCGATAATAGGGAGCCATCCTCCCAACCTGAACCCTCATAGCCGGGCTAACTTCCAAAGAGGGTAGTCAGCTAGAGGAGTGGATAGGAGTGGACAGGGCAGAAGGCAATAGGGTAGAGCTTGGGGGCAGACCTCAAGGGGTCACCAGATGGGCCAAGCTTGTTATCCCAAGATTTCAGCTCCCCCAACTGAACATACAAGGCTTCCAAGTGCTGCAAACAACGAGCCTGTAAGGCTACTGACGGGGAGGGCAAAGGCAAAACATCAGTGCTTTTTAGGGGGGGTAAATGAGCTCCCCCACCCACTCTGGGAGCCTGCACGGGGGAAAGGGCAGAACCATGTCCAGACACTGGGGGGGGGGTCAATATTAGGCAAAGGAAGGCCTGGAGGACCCCGCCGGCGAAGGACAAGGGGACAGGGCTCCAGAAATGAAACTCGGGGATGGGAACCCAAGCGGGGAGAGGGATCTGGCGGGAGAGAGACAAGCCCACGCCCAAGACGGGGACCAGGGCCAGAGGCTCCCTAGAATGCCCCTCGGGCTGGGAGAAAGGGGCCTGGAAGGCACGGGCAATAAAAACTGCCCGGTCCTCAAGGTTATCCTTCCAGGACTGAATAAGGGAGGGCAATTCTGGGGAAACAAAAGTAACAATGATCACCTGTCTATCAGATAAATTGAGGAGGTAGTCCACTGAAATAATGTCCCTCCTGGTGATCACGGTGTTTTTTAAAAGCAGCCGGAGGTGTTCGGCCACATCGAAAGGGGTACCCCACAACGGGGCTTGGCGGCCACATTGGGAGAGTACAGTAAAGATAAGGGAGGCTGGCAATAATCCAAAGGGTTCCGCTTTATCAGAAAAAATAATAGGGGGGAGAGCAGCAGGGTACTGAGCGGGCCGGGCTGAGGAGTGAGTTGGGGCAGGGGCTGGTTGGACAGAACAGGGGGAAGCCCTGGCGAGGGCAGAAGAAGACCCGAGGCACCCCACTTCCCTCTTGAGTACCCACTCCGACCAGGGCCATGTAACAACCCCTCAACAGTGTCCATCTTAGCCTGCATATACAAAAGTTTGCAGAACATAAACTGGAGGATCTCTGCCGTAAGTCTTCCTTTCCTGTAAGCTGGCATCCGAGGGAGAACTGAAGATAACGACCTGGCATACCCGGCAGCTCGCCTAAGGCCGCATTCCACAGTTTACCTGTGTGTTGTTAAGTGAAAAAATACTTCCTTTTATTTGTTTTAAAATCTACCACCAGTTGCCGGTTACACTGCTTTTAAAGGTGACAGTCTCTCTCATGTACGTGCAGGTGATGCACCGACTGGAATTATGGTGGGATCCTGGATTGTGGCTAGGTGGTTTAATTTGGGCTTCTACTAGCAATTTGCAGAAGAAGTTGACAGAAGGCGATAAGAGGGGATTTGTTAATAGATTTAGCAAGACCTGGTGAGTTGGCAACCAAGGGATAGCTTTCTTTAATAGCCAGATGAAAATTATGGGATGCTGGGTGGAAGTCGACCACAAAAGGGATGTGGTGTTGTTTAGTATCTTCAGTCATATGTTTTTGGAGGAGTGATTCCCTTGTGAGAATAGATGCCCAGTAGATGTTGTAGTTAATAACATATGGAGTATATATCCTACATAGGAGTTGCTCTTTGAGCTCGTTAATTCTTGTGGAAGTAATTGGTGTAATTATTAAAGATACGTTTAATTCTCAGGGCTAAGCTGTAGATGATATTATTCTTTACATGTTTGGGATGACATGAATTATAGTCTAAATATACATGGGCATCTGTTGGTTTACTGTATAGATCAGTGACAATTTTGTGTTGGTAAATAGTCAGCAAAACATCCAACAAAGGAATGTGAGAGTTTGATAGTACCATTGCACGTGAATTTAATATTAGGATGAGCAGAGTTGATCTCATCTTTGAAGCAGTCTATGTTATCCTTGCCACTTGTCCAGATAACAAAAATATCATCAATAAAATCGCCACCAAACTAGGGGTCTGTGTTTAGTATTATTGAGAATAGTTTGTTCCAGATTCCCCATGGATAAATTGGCATACGAAGGAGCCATACGTATTCCCATGGCTGTGCCTTTTATTTGCAAGTAGTGTTTCTGGTTGAAGGTGAAGTTGTTGGAAGTAAGAACCAGTTTGACTAGTTCTTACCTAATCACCTCTGTAGGTGGTTCATTAGAAATTCTGTTGTTGAGGCAATTGTTCAAATGATTATATATATAATGTTAGTCGAGAAGGGAAGGGGAAATACATAAAAATCACAGCAAGTATAAGTATACATAGCGAGTAATATACTTTGACATTTAGATTATTTAAAAGGGGGTTCCAGATGTTCTAAAAAGTGTCTGTGGAATGCACATGTCTGTTTTGATCATGGCAGTGCCAGGTTCGAGGTTATTTTATTAATTGTGATAGAATACCGAACACAAACACAACCATACAAAAAAATTAAAATAAATACTTAAAATAAAAATAAATCATCAATACAATAAAAACTAAAGCAAATTAATACCAGTGGAGAGAGAGAGAAGAGTAGGGGCTGCATGTGATCAAAGCAGCAGGCCAGATGTATTTCAACCATTTATCAAATGTAGATGGGGCTTGTTTCTTCCAATTTCTAAGTAGTGCATGCTTGCCAGATAGAAATAGGAGTTTAAGAAGCTTCTGGATGTTAGTCTTCTTGATGTTGGGGGTTTGATAATCCTAATAGAATTTCACAAGGTTTAATAGTTGCCCCACCACCTTCTGTCTAAACTGTAACATTTTCTTTCAGTAAGACTGAATTTTAACACAAAACCATAAGATGCATTCAGTATCCCCCATTTCCAAGCAATCTTTCCAGCATAAGCCACTTGGGAGACGGCCCAGTGCCCTTAGCATACAGGGAGTATAGCACATCCTCCTGTATAGGATTTTGTATTGGGACTCCCAAGCTGCAGACCATGACACTCCTTTTTGTATAGAAGATCATATCATACTAGTTATTAGGATTTGTCTAAAACCTTAGCTCACTTCTCTTTGAAACTAAGACACCACCTTTTGAACAAACTAACAGCTCTATAAATGTTTGCTGTGAGCTTGGACAATTTTGCCTGTCTTAGCAATAATTTATGTACCTAACCAGGCTCGTTTTGTTCTCATCAGTTTCACCACAGAACTATGGACCTGTTGGGCATGGGAGCTATGGGCATGTCAGTTTTATTGTGGCGCCTGCCCTGAACAGAGGGATGCCTCCCTATTTATTCTGCCACCTGATAGGGGCGTCCTGGTGGGCACATAGGGTGACAGCAAAAACATCGAAGAGCTTGAACATTTGTTCAGACTGTTCCGTCTCAGGATGACATAATGGGTACACCAGGAACCCCTTTGCCCCATGGGCACCATAACATGTAGACACCCTGTGGTACCATAAACAGGTGAAGCTCAGAACTCCCTGCTGCACGGCAATCCTCCCTGCTGATGAGACTGGCCAGACAAAGCTCCCTGCTGGTGAAACTGACCAGATACTCTTTCTCCTACAAGGTAATCCTCTCTGCTGGTGAAACCAAGCCTTGTTGAAGTCTTGCTGTTGACTTTTACTATGCTGAATTACACAGAGAATGTATTGTAAAGAATGCTAAAGACACAGCTGGAGAGATTGTCTAATATTTTCCTAAGTGTTTGATTTCCCTTGACTCTGGAATAACAAAAATCACCAGCACAGATCCCTTTCTGCTAATGAACTTTCCTTAAATACAAAAGGTCATCGATGGGGCATGGTTGAAAGTGACACAAAAATCATTAACTGTGTCACCTCTTCCAAACAAATCTACTTAAGGAGACGTGTGATTAGATTCTGGCCCTTAAAATCCCAGTTGGTCACTCTCAGCTGTGGTCAATAAGAGGAAGGAGTTAAGGAGTCAGAGTGGATGTCCTGAACTCCCTTGGGCATTCATGGGGCAGGGTAGCTGGATTCCTTTCGACACAAGCTACTCTGATCTAAATGCTCAAGATAAGTTTTGAAAACAGAACCCTGTATCGGTTTGTCTATACGTTGAACTAACATGTCATAAAGAATTTTAGCATAATCAAGGGGTGGGAATCTCAGGCCCAGAGGTCAAAAGCAGCCCTCTGCAGCTAGTTCCCTGGATCTGTACCTGGAGGCAGTCCCTACTCTCAAACACTGAAAGACTGAGCTCAGGCTAAGAGAGAAGAGATGAAGGCATGCACACAATGACAGGGCATAGATCTAGGATCTGGGCACCCCTCTAGCACCCTCTCCCCCAACTTCTGTGCAGCCCCCAGAGCTTGTACTAATTTTCAGAACACCTCCCAGAGGCAAACTTGTTCCTATCCCTAGCATAACATGTGTTAGCCGAGACGTGGTGGCTCATGCAGCAGGCAACATGTTTAAGCCTCGGAAAAACTTGTTATGGATCTGGGGTCCCCCTGGGAATGTAACTCCCTGTTGGGATTTGCTCTAGTAGTGAGTGTAGGGTTTATCTCTACAATCTAACATGTACAAATCAAACCCTTTTACCGTATGCTTAACATGCCAGGTAGATAAGTTCTAGGTGGGTAAAATAATAATTAGACCTGCAGTCAGATATGGACCTAAGTGTTCTGTTGCTTTGTGGGGGAAATTTCTACTGTCCTTCCCCTCCCTCATTGCGAGTCCCAGCCTGGAGCTTGCACTGCAGGTGGGGCACATCACCCATGATCCCTGTAGGTTCAGCCAGTAGAAAGAACACTGTGTCCCACCTGCACTGGGGGCACTAATTGAGGAGGGGGCCGCTGCTTTCTGCTTATCAGCTGCTATTTGGAAACAGAAATCCCTGTGGCTCATCCTCAACACTAAACCCCTGGACAAGATGGTTGCCCAGTCCAAGTGCCATAGCAGCCTTGACCACAGTGCTGTAAGTTCTTGACTTCAGCAGTACCTAGGGGCTCTACTAGCCCTGGTGAAATAAGCAAAAATGGCCTTAATCTTAAATTAATTCATAAAGAAATGTTTCCACTTGTATCTTACATCGGGCAATGTACCGAGTGCAATATCCAAAATAGAAGGCAAAACATCCATGAAAAAAAATAAATGGGTGCAGGCTTTTATATAATTTAAATAAAAGCCATTTATTTTTGCTTTCAAGCTTAACTGTTAAATTTTCAAATTTTTCATAAAAGATTTGTGAAGTTTTTTTAAAAAAAATTAATACATTTCAGATTCCTCATATTCTGAACTGGGCATTGTAACGTCTCATAAACACAACACTGAATGAACAGGCACAGACACAAAGAAAACCTTTGACTTAAAATGGTAGTTCTAGGAAAATACTACTGCTTATTCCTCTTCTTTATCACAGTTACTGTATTTGTAACAGTGTGTATTTGTGCAGTAGCTTCCACTGCAGTTCTTACAAAGCACTGTACAGCCAAGATCATATCTTCAGCATGTACATCTCATACCACATGGTTCTTCCACACTAGTTTTGCAGATGTAACAAATCACATTCAGCAAATTAGCTGGTGCAGGACTCAAAGTAGTTGCTACTGGTTGTAGTTGTCCATTTACTTTTTTCCATCCCCAAAATGTGGGATCAGGGTCAGCATCTCCTCTCCTAGTGTTTTCCATAAGATGCATTGCAAATGTACCCTAAGCAAGTGGTAACATGCAGCATCCACTGTTGGAGGTAAATGTGCAATGTCAAACTCCCTCTTTGCTGTAGAGGTTTTCTTCATATACTGTTCATATTGCAACATGTTTAGGGTGCGCATTTTCAGATTCCCTCCATACACAAGTTGGTCATGAGTTGTTGGTGACTCAGCTGTGGGATCGGGCAGGGACTGGCGGGACCGTTCTTGAAAGGTTCTGCTCTTTCCTGGTTGGGAGAACCCAACGTGTGGTCCTGGGTGATTTTTCATCCTCTCCCCGGGGCCTCACATCTGGGGTTTCACAGGGTTCTATCTTATCTCCACTCTTGTTCAATGTGTATATGCAGCCTTTGGGGGAGATTCTCAGGGAGTTTGGTGTATGATGTCATCAATATGGTGTTTGATTTGGCTGGGGGCAAGCTTGGGGTGTTGCTGTATACCGGGCCCCTTCCTGTCCGGCGGCATCCCTTGCCGCTCTAGCAGAGCTGGCCTCGGAGGTGGCGCTGATCTCTTCCAGGACTTTGGTCCTGGGGACTTCAATGCCCATGCCGACGCCGGCCTTGTAGGAGCGAAGCGTGAGTTCATGGCCACCATGGCAACCATGGACTTGTCCCAGGTGGTCACCTGCCCGACCCATGTGGGGGGGCACACCCTCGACCTGATCTTCTGCTCTGCCCTTGAGGCAGGTGATCTGTTAGTGGGGCATGTGAGGCCCTTGTCATGGACGGACCATTATCTCCTACAGGCCAGCCTCTCAGCGCACCCCCTCCAGAAGGGGAATGGACCAATTAGGTTGGTCTGCCCTCGGAGGCTGATGGAACCACAGCAGTTCCAGGAGGCTCTGAGGGAGATAACCCTGGACCCTGACGGCCACTCAGTCGGTGAGCTGGTCCAGCACTGGAACATCTTGCTGGGGGAGGCCATTGACAGGGTGGCTCCGAGACGTCTACTGCCTCTGTCCTGTCACCGCAGGACCCCTTGGTTTACCGAGGGGCTGCGGTGTATGAAGTGGGTAGGCAGGAGGCTAGAGTGACGCTGGCGTCGGACTCGCTCTGAATCTGACCAACTTCTCCATAGGACCCATTTGTGGTCCTATGTTGAGGCTGTGAGGACAGCAAAGAAGGAATTCTTTGCTGCCCTCATAGCGTCTGCAAAGTCGCGTCCAGCAGAGCTGTTCCAGGTGGTGTGGGGGCTGGTCAGTCCGGCCTCCCTCCGCCTGGACGGGGACTTGTCCCAGGCCCGCTGTGAGGAGTTTGCCACCTACGTTGCAGACAAGATCGCTCAGATCCAGAGTAACTTCGACACCAGGTTGGAAGCAGGTAGTGAGGAGCATGAGGTTATGGAGGCACCATCTGGTCGATCTTTCTGGGAGAAGTTTCAGGAAGTGATGCCGGCCAATGCGGTGGATGTCCTGGGGTCTGTTAGGGCCACTAGTTGTGAATTAGACCCATGCTCATCCTTGTTGGTGAAAGCCTCCACGGAGATATTGGGGACGATGTTGGGGAGGCTGTTGCCCCGTCTCAAGGAGGTCATGGTGCCGTTGGTGAAAAAGCCATCCTTGGATGTGGATGCACTCGCCAGCTACTGACCTGTCTCTAATCTTCCCTTTTTAGGGAAGGTTATTGAACAGGCAGTGGCTCGGCAGCTCCAGGCGCATCTGGACAGCATCGGTTTCCTTGACCCTTTTCAATCTGGGTTCCGCCCCGGCTATGGTACAGTGACGGCGTTGGTGGCCTTGGTGGATGATCTCCGCCGGGAGATGGACGCAGGATGTTCGACCTTTTTGATCCTGCTAGATCTCTCGGCCGCTTTTTATATCGTGGACCATGGGCTGATGTTGAGACGGCTGTGAGACCTGGGGGGCGGGATGGTCCTCGGATGGTTCCGCTCATTCCTCTCGGGTAGAAGCCAGTGGGTGGTGCTGGGGGCTGAAACATCTAGCCCCCAGGCCTTGACCTGCGGCATTCCGCAGGGTTCTATTCTGTCTCCGCTGTTATTTAATGTGTACATGCAGCCCCTGGGGGAGATCGTGAGAGGGTTCGGGGTGTGACGTCACCAATATGCTGATGATACTCAGCTGTACCTCTCGTTTTCATCTGACCCAGGTCCTGCTGTCTCGTTACTTTCGCAATGTTTGGAGGCCGTGGCGGATTGGATGCGGCAGAGCAGACTGAAGTTCAATCCCGGTAAGACGGAGGTGATGGTGGTGGGGAGGGCGGGGGAGGTGCTGGCCCCTCTGATAGGCAGGGTTCGCCTACCTGTTGCCCTTCAGGTTCGGAGTTTGGGGGTGGTTTTGGATTTGGGCATTCGTCTGGATTGGCAGGTGGAGGCAGTGGCTAAAGCTGCCTTTCGCCAGCTGTATCTGGTATGGAGGCTTCGGCCATACATCTCCGGGCCGATACGGCCACACTCATCCATGCCTTCATCACCTCAAGGCTAGACTACTGCAACACGCTTTACGTGGGGCTTCCCTTGTTTCTGGTCTGGAGGCTGCAGCTAGTGCAGAATGCGGCGACCCGTCTCCTTACAGGGACGGGGCGGCGTGAGCACATAACACCGGTGCTCTGCGCTCTGCATTGGCTGCCTATAGTGTACCGAGCCAGATTCAAGGTGTTAGTGTTGATCTATAAAGCCCTGCACGGTCTGGGCCCCTCATATCTCGGGGACCGCCTTGCCCTCCCCGCCTCAGCGCGATCCCTTCGGTCCACCGGGGGCGCCTTTTTGGAGGTCCCCCGTGTAAAGCACAGGGCCACAATGGAGACGCCGTTTTGTAAATTGCCGTGGGTCCGGTCCGGTGTTCTTATTGGTGTTGATTTTATTATTATTGTGTTTTTTATGATGTTGCAAGCCGCCCCGAGATGCCATAGGCATGAGGGGGCGACTAATAAATTTAATGAAATAAATATAAATAAATAAAATATGCTGATGACACCCAGCTATATCTCTCACTTTCATCTGACCCAGGTCTGTCAGTCTCAGTGCTTACGCTGTGGGGGATTGGATGAGGGTGAGCCGCTTGAAATTAAATCCTGACAAGACAGAGGTGATGGTTCTGGGGAAAGCGATGGGGTCCGTCCTCCCCTGTTATCTCCAGTCCAGAGTCTGGTGGTGCTCCTGGATCTACAGCATCTCCTGGATGTCCAGGTGGCGGCTGTGGTGAAGGGGGCATTCCGCCAATTACATCTGATACATTGGCTTAGGCCATATGTCTTGGACTCAGATTTGACCACAGTCGTCCATGCTTTTATTACCTCAAGACTGGACAACTGTAATGCACTGTATGTGGGGCTACCTTTGGTGCTTGTTCAGAGACTGCAGCTGTTGCAGAATGCGGCGGCCCATCTCCTAATGGGGACAGGCCGACGCAAGCACATTACACCAGTGTTTCGTTCTCTGCAGTGGCTGCTGATAGTCTTCTGGGCTCAATTCAAGGTGTTGGTGTTGACTTTTAAAGCCCTAAACAGCCTGGGCCCCAGCTACCTGCAGGACCGCCTCACCCTCTGGGACCTGGATTGGCCCCTGCGGTCGTCCGGGGGCACCCTCTTTGAGGTTCCCCGGGTTTCCCAGGTGTCTACCTCTAGGAGGGCATTTTCTGTGGCTGCACCACAGCTGTAGAACAACCTCCTGTTGGAGGTGTGCTTGATCGCCGACCTCCCCTCTTGCCATAGACAATGTAAGACCTGGATGTTCTGCTGTGCCTTTGCTGAGGGAGTTGGGGTTGGTTAGGGAGGGTTTGAATCGTTTTACCTGGGGTTTTTTAGGTTGTGTTAATTGTATTTATTTTAACCTGTACTTTAAAATGTTGTTAGCTGCCCCAAGATGCTTTTAGCAGGAGGGGGCAGCATACAAATTTTATTAATAAATAAATAAATACAAAGACACTGGTATTTTGCACCCAATATCAGTCAGTTTCTCAACAGTAACATTATCTTGTACACCAAAGAATGGCTGCAATCCTGTGCCCAGGCATGCGATTTCCGCAGGGCAGATCCACGCAGTTTGCACATGGTTTGTGCATGGCTGCACACATGCGCACATGATCCACGTGGCATGGAATGAAGCCCAAGGATGCCCATTTGCATAATGTTTCAGATTTGCAAAGGTGTTGAAATACCATTGATTTTCTCTTTCCAAACAGATAACTAGTTGTATCACAGCCTGTTACAGAGTGAGCAAAAAGGATAATCTTGCATCCCTCCACACCTAATGCATCTTGCATGGCACTAATGGCACAAATCTTTTCTCTGCATGTTGCAGACTCCATCGCTATGTACCCTTTACCATGATGTAATAGAAGAATTAGTATATCAGTATCTCCAGCAATGACGGTCAACATGAATGTCTATTTTCTGCTAACTGTAAAGCAGTTTTTACAACGAGTATGTGAACGTCGGTTCTAGCATGAGCCACAGCGTTATTTTTGCTCTGTAAGTAGTTTCCAAGCATGTGAACAAAATGCTTTTTGTTTTCATTGTTGGAGAGAAATGGTCCTTTACTTACAGACCCTGGAGAGTTATCATCAAACATTACTGTCAGTGATAATTGCTTTGTAGGCTGTCGATGCTCCATATCTTTAATAGTGGATGTTTCATACCCATTGAAAACTACAGTAACTGTTCCATATTGCTTGTTGATGCAAGTTGTGTATGTAAGGCCCCTGGGAGAGAGAGTGCGTAGATTTGGGGTGAACTGTCTTCAATATGCGGATGACACCCAAATCTGCTTATCCTTTTCATCCAACCCAGGCCCTGCAGTCTTGGTGCTTACTCAGTGCCTGGCTGCTACTGGGAACTGGATGAGGATGAGCCATCTGAAGCTGAATTCAGACAAGACTGAGGTGATGAAGGTTGACCAGCCCTGTGCCTTGGGAGTGATTGGGACATGGGGTCCATCCTTTCCTCACTACTCAGGTGCATAGGCTTGGGGTGCTCCTGGATCCTCAGCTGCGCCTGGTGAGAAGACTGCATTCCTTTCCAGTGTGGATTTGGCCGCTGTCATCCATGCCTTCATTTCCTTGAGGCTGGACTACTGCAGTGTGCTCTACATGGGGCTACCCTTGAAGACTGTCCAGGGGCTGTAGCTAGCTTGTATTTAAGCAAACAGACAAGACAAAGAGAGGCCATTAAGCCATCTTCTGCTACCTCTTGGAGAGAGCTCTCAGCTCCATCTTGCACGCCAGCAAGTGACTGCTGGAACAATGGATTGAGAGAGAGAACTTTGCTTTCTACCATCTGAGATCAATGCCCAGTCATTTTCACCATTGACTAAGGGAATTTCTATAGGGTAAGCTTTATATAGGGGTCACCCAGTGTAGAATAGTTATATTACTTTTCATTTATTTAGCCACTCTGTATCAAATATATTGTCTTATGTAATCAATAAACTTTCTTATGTAATCAATAAACTTGAGGAGAGCGGGGGGGGG
>QEPC01004435.1:2422278-2442637 GCA_003113815.1 Sphenodon punctatus | reverse complement strand
CCATTACAGATCTGTGGCCAGAATTGCCTGAAAAGTCACAGCTCCCCAGAAGAAGTACCAGGGAAACCCTAGAACGCATAGCGCACGAAGTCTGCGATATTATCCTCGCACAAGCAAAAGAGAGATTTGCATTTACCAATCACTTGGTAAGTGCAACATTGGTGCAGCCAGCAGCCAGACTTGTTTCCAGCTCACAACAAGCCCTTTCCAATGCAGGCATTAGACGAGGCAGTGGAAGCATATCCGATGCTGCAGAAAGAAAGGTTGAAGACAGAGCTTTCTCCTTTGTACACAAGAGAATAATTCAGTGGGGCAAAAAGATGTTTCTGGGTTACTACAGAAACTCCTGGAAAACAATCTCCATGAATGCTTCTCTGAGACTGTGTCACTACCTCGAATCATTGTCACAACACCAATGACCACCGTTGAATCAGAAAGAGCTTTCTCAGCTCTAAAGAGAATTAAAATTTTCCTAAGAAACACCATGGCTGAAGACAGATTAAATGCATTGGCAATGCGGTCAATAGAAAAAAGACTGATCAGACAAATCCCACACTTTAACCACAGAACAATCGAGCTCTTTGCACAACAAAGATCACCGGGCAGATTTTCTGTATAAGCAGTGATTTAGTTTTTTCAGGTTAACATTAATGCTACCTCTGTGTTCAATGCTTGCATTCCCCATCCTTATATTACAGTCAAACATTAGTGCATGTATTGAAATTTTAATGTTGTTTTTGATACGTGTTCTGATAAGTTCTGTACGTATTTCTAAATGTTCTAAGAATTGTGTTCTTAAGGTTATGGGTATGGGGAGGGGACTGTATAACTTTATACAAGTTCTGTAAGTATTTATGAATGTTGTAATAATTGTGTTCTGAAGGTTATGGGTATAGGGAGGGGACTGTATAGTTTGATACGTGTTCTGATAAGTTTTGTAAGTATTTATAAATGTTGTAATAGTTGTGTTCTGAAGGGTATGGGGAGGGTACTGTATAAAGATTTTGTTCTTAATTTCCACATGTGATCTCTTATTCATGTTCGATAGCAGTGTTTAATTTAGTGAGGTGTCTATTGACAGAGGACATTATTCTGTGCCCTGGAGCTGTCAACTATCATTGGGGGGGCTCTGTGGTTACACTGTATCCCAAGTAGTGAATTGCCAGTGCATTAGCTAAGGGGTGCTGTTTCTGTGTGATGGGACTGCTTTGGTTCCATGCCAGACTTACATCTCCCTTCTCCTCTGCAGTTGTGCAGCTGACCGTATCCCCACCAACCAATGTGTGTCCAAACAAATAGGACCTTTTATAAGTCTGAGTTGGGGGGACTGGATGGAACCCAAAAAGCCGCAATTCCTCAGACTTAAAAAAGGGCCTGTTTGTTTGGACAGCCATTGACTGGTGGGGATACAGTGTAGATAGGATGCTATTTTTTGATGGACTTCTTTGAATCCATTCTGAGTTAATCACTATTATAATAGCTCACTATGACTATTGCTGTTAATATTTTAACTAAGAAGGCACCCTGTTGTGGGGGAGGGCAAGGTCTTTGGTATTTCCAGCTGACCTGTGTTGTTTGTGTTTAATTCTTCGTTATACCGCTGTGTATTTTGTTGCCTGCTTGGACCATTGTGGTCTGTGCCAACAAATGTACCATCTTTCTATGTCCTGTGCCAAAAAGAGCTTATGTTCCCAGTCTCTTGGAGGTGGCTGGTGGGGAACAGGGGTAGAAAAATCAGGCTTCTGTCATTCTTTTTTAATGCAGCTTTTTTCCAGGTTTCTTCTTTGGGGAGGGGGGCAGGGGAATTCTTGTACAGTGCAATAGCAATGTGTAATCTGCCATTCTACTTTACTAGGAACTGCATGCTGCAGCTATTTTGTTGTGGCCCTGAGGTTTTGTATATGTTAAATATGTGATCAGGTTTTGGAATAATTTTGCAGACACTTGCACTAGTTAATACAAGCTTGGCCTACAATGGACAAGCCCCACCCTAGAGCTCTGCCAGCAATAAGGTTGCGCCGGCCCGCCTTACTGCCCCACCAAGCTCAAAACCCACCAGCCGCCACTGCAAGGGGGTGTCCCCTCCCCGCCGGCCCCGAATCTGGAAGCCGGTGGGGCACATATATAGGGGGTGCCCCACATGGGCCCACTGAAAGGCATTCTTGGTAACTGCTCCACAGCTTTGGAATTCCCTTCCCTGGGAGGCTCGCCTGAGCCCTAGCTTGAATGTCTTCCTGAGGCAGTACAAGACCTTTTTATTTGGCCAGGCATTCAACAGGCAGGGATAGATTGGGGGATAAAGGGGGTGTTTTTAGTTTTATGGGGTTTTAATTATGTATTTATTTGTATTTTATGCATTTATTGTAAGCTCCCCTGAGCCTCAGGGGATAGGACAGAAATAAATAAAAATGAATAAAATAAATAAAGTAAGTTCCATACTGACTCAGGGCATCTGCAAATGTGCCTGTTTTTGTCCAAAGAAGCATGTGCAGTAGTGCTCCACCATCAAAACATAACAAGTTTCTCCGTGTGCAGTTGGAGTACTGTCAACAGTCATGCCATCCAGAGTTTTGGCTAGGAACACCTTGTCAGGCTTCCACATAAACTGCATTGCAGGATCAAACAAGGCAGGTGGAAACATGGACAATTCCTATTCAAAGTAATGACGGGATTTCTGTAAAGCAGTATTCATTGACAGAGTCAATAGCATTCTCTGGGTTATGAGATGTGTGTCAACATGGTGAATCTCCCCTTCAGCTACAATACCTTTTTATTTAGCACTCTCATAGTTACTGCTTGCTCTGATTTCAGCATGGTTACATTACTGAAAGGTTTCTTTGTAAGTCTGTCATGTATTTTCATCCCAGTCTCCTCTGCTTTATCCACATTCACCTTTTGCTGACTATCCATTATACCATGGAAAACATTAAACAAACCTGAGGAGCAGAGATGAGTTTGCCAAAACTAAAGGATCTTGATCTTGTTGATGTCTCAAATTCCTTTATATGTTAGCATCAGAAGGTCAATATGCTGTTCACCACTGCTACATAGAACTCCTGTCAAGGTGCTCATAGCATAGATGACTTCACTGCATATAGAATGACTAAAAATTCATGCTGCTCACTGGCTTTCTGTCATTCCTCCTCCATGTGTTATCCCTCCTCATTTTTTAGTAGATTTCATAAACGTTTGCTCTATAAACATATCTGTCCAAACACCGGCCCACACCTTGTCATGCCTCCTTAAAGTAAAGTGACCCGTCTTCATCACCTTATCTACATCTGGGTATCGTTCTTCAAGTCCTCTCATTTGCTGAACATACACTGTAGCACACTTGTCATAATTAGTGTCCTGCACTTGCGAAGAAAGGAAGCATGTGTTCTAAAGCCTGTAACTGCAGCATCCAGTTTCCAGATCTTTCAGCCCTAATGAACGCTTTAGCAATATTCACCATGTTCAGGTACATAATTTAAAGGCTGTTCTACTCTGCATTTTCACAAGATTTTTCTTTTCTTTTCTTCTAATGTTGAGGATAACTTTTTTGTTTTTGTTTTAATTAACCCCAAATTGTGTCCTGCCAATGTTAGGATTAGCAATTCCACTCGACCATACTAAGTTCAGTTAAAAGAAGTTAAATCATGAATAAGCATGCAGTACAAGATTATACTTGAGAGTGCAGAAATCAAAACAACATAGCCAATAACGCATTCCTATCTGTACTTGGATTCTCCTAACATAGGCTTACCCTAAATCAAGGTCCAAGGATATTTCAGCTGATGCCACAACCAGCAGTGGAAAGCTTGGCTGGGAACAAGTCTTAGAGTTTCCAAGGGTCCTTATTTCATGGTTCCTTCAGTGCAGCCCTTCTCTGGCTGGTAAGATATGATGATGCAGATGAAGCTGAAGCAGCTCAAAACTCAACAAGCTCCTTGTGTCTTTCCCCCTTAAGTATTTTTCCAGGGTCCTTTGTTTGATTTTCCTGCTAGGTGACTCTGTGCTTTCAGTCACGTCCACAGGAAGAAATCCATTTGCAATTCAATGTCTGCAGAGGTGTTTGGGCTTTTTCTGAATACACGTTCGGCATGACTTAGCATTTCTCCATTGCATGAAGTGAGTTTCCAGTTCTCAGTTGTCACATTACATACGTTTAACCTTTACCTTTACATATTTGTTAGTCCTGTAGTCTACGTATAGCCCAGTATCTCATCACAGATATGCATCCCATGGAGGTGTGGCCACCAATGGTTGTAATATTGCAATTCACATTATCCGCTATTCACTGGGAAAAGTGGCCTAGTGGCCACACACCAGTTATATTCTCATTAATTACTGTAGACTGGGAATACCTCTGCACTTCATCATAAGATGCACTAAAGCTTAGTTTAAGTAGTTCATCTATTAGTAGTTGAGAACTAAAATCTCAGTGTATTTGTATGCCATGACCAAGACGACTACGGCATATGAAGGCTCTAGATGCTGATGTTTGCACTAAAGCTTGGCCTATTGACAACTTTTTAAGAGAGGCACTTTTTTTCTGGTATAATAATCACCAAGAAATGTTGAAGAACAGCTGGTACATATTTCATATTGTCCTCTAGGAAAGTGTGCTTGCGGGACAATTAATGGAATCTTAGAAATCTTGTCTTCTCATAGACCATTGTGATCCATTCAGTCACACATTAATAGACTGCCTGAGTTTTTGAAAGTCTCTTAGCAATGTCTTGGATCTTTCAAAATGGTCATAGGGATATATTTAATTAAATTAATTGGTACACTAATATTGTACTATATAAATATTGTATATTATATACATGTGTATATTAGTGAATACATATTTCATATATTCTACATATGTTGCACAAAAATTATATTGTGCAATGTATATAGCCATTGGTACATTTGTACACCATATTGCGGCTGGTGTACATTTGTACCAGGGAACTTTTTGTTTTTTTTATTTTCTTCACAAAATAATTTAAAAAAAAAGTTTGCACCCAGATAGAATCCTCTATTTTTAGTATGTTACCTTACAACACATTCACTTCAAAGTAAAACAATATAATTTCTTTATGTGTTACTGGGAACTAAAATGTTACTTCTACTAAAAGATACAGTGGCTCCAAGATTGCAGTCTAGGTGTCTGTTTAGTGAGGTATTTAAATCCAGGCCTGATTTTGACAGTTGTAGGTAATCTTGTCAAGAGCACATAAGTGATCTAGGAGCCCACGTTTTCAGGTTTTAAAAGTGACATGACCACTCTGGAGTCTCTCTCCATGAGAGTGGATTGTACCAAGGCTGTCAGCAGTGGAAAGGACCTCCAGGGCCATCTAGTCCAACTTTCTGTCTGGATGCAGGATGGTTACAGATATAACATCCCAGGCAGATGGCTGTTCAGCCTCTTTTTGAAAACCTCCAGTGACACAGCTTGCATCCACCCTAGGTAACTTGTTCCAAAAGCTCTTAACATTAGGAAGTTTTTCCTGCTATTTAACTGAAACAGCTTTCCCATAATTTAAGCCCATTATTTCTAGTCTTGCCTTCTGTAGCAATGCAGAACAGTTCCTGGTCATCTTCTTTGTGGAGATATTTGAAGACCGCTGTCAGGTCTCTTCTTCATCTTCTCTTTACTAGGCTAAATATACCCAGATCCTTCATCCTTTCCACATAAGACTTGCTTTCCAGACCCTTTATCATCCTCCTCAAACCTGCTTGGAGACCATGCTTCTGTTAATGCAGCATAAAAGTGTTAGTCTTTTTTGCAGTCTCATCACATTGCTGACTCATGTTCATTTTGCAATCAACCATGATCCCTGGATTCTTGCACAATGCTGCTGCTGCTGCTGCAAGTGGGCAGGAGCCAAAGAAATCCAAGCTTCCCAATCTCTTGTGGCAGGCAGGCATGTGGTCTAGGCATGGCCAGGTCAGAAAGTCACTGCTAGTAACAAGCTGTGTGTTGTGATCCATGGTTAAAGCATCAAAAATCCAATAGGTCATCCAGGGGAAAAGGGTGTGGTTGTGAGCCATTAATGGACAGCAGGTGCGAAAGGCTGGTAGTCCAGGGGTGACATAGCAAGGGGCCCTAAAGTAGACAAGCTAGGGCAGGTGAGCAATAGGGGAAGATACAGGCATGACAGTGCAGGTCAAATGTACAGCAAGGTGTCTGGGCAGCCACAGGTTAGAAGAGTCCAGGTTGGGTGTTTTTAGGCAAGCGTTGTGCATCCCTGCAACATGCATGTAAGGTGGGTTAGTGGTGGGGAGGCACTTATCTAAAAGCACTCTTAGGGTGTTTTTAAACAAGATGCCCCCATGCATGGACATCCACTGTCCACGTGGAGGAGCACTCATGTGAATTTGGTGCATGGGGGTGCGCGCTCCCGTGACCTATGCGCCACCCACCCTGTCCATGCACGGGGCATTCCAGAAAAAGCCAGAGTGCCCCGTGCGTGGACCGGGCGGGCAGTGCGGACGAGGCGCAGCCATGCGTGTGGCCGTTTGAAGTGTTCCCCGATGTAGGACGCGCCCACTCCACGCATTGACTGCGAACCCCCCCTGTGTGGCGCTCTTGTANCGTGTGGCCGTTTGAAGTGTTCCCCGATGTAGGACGCGCCCACTCCACGCATTGACTGCGAACCCCCCCTGTGTGGCGCTCTTGTAAAACCACCCTTAGGCTGCTTCAGGATGCAGCGGATTCTTCAGCTTGCTTCCTGAAGAGCCCCGTCAGGCATATTTAGACGCACCGGACGTAGCCGATTGCCATAGGAATAGCTGCGGTCTTTTTGACGGCGCATTTTGGAAGCCTTGATATTGGGTTTTCCAAAATGCACCTTCAAAAAGTTCACATGAGCAGCGATTCCTATGGCGGGGCAGCTACTTTCAGCGCATCTAAACGCACCCCACAGGGCTTTTCAGGAAGTGCACTGAAAAATACGCTGTATTCCGCCACTTGTCTAAAAGCGACCGAAGTCAGACAACGACCTGATTGTGAGCAGGAAGCTTATATTCAGGTGGGGGCAAATCAGCAATCTGCCCATAGTCACCTGAGAAGCCTGCCTGCGCCTGGACAACTGAAGCTTCTGGCTGACCAGGCGGAGGTGATGATGGGTTGTGGCACGGTGGTTTGAACTTCTCCTCTGCCCTAGGGTTTGGTCTCCACAGCACCTGCCACCCTCGCACTTTTGGAAGATTTACTCATTGGCTTCCAATAAACCAGCTTATATGATTAAAGTTAAGCACATGTTCCAGGACCTTCGTGAGTGGGGGCTTTTGAATGAGACAGAAATGGAGTAATGGACAATCCTGTATCTTCCTCACCAACTCCCTGCTTCATATTTTATCTTCCATTCATTACTCCTCATTAAGTTTACCCTCATTTGTTACCTCCTCCTTTCTTCACAAATGAACAGACCACAGTTAGCACATTTTATCCTAGTATTAAATTCAAGGTCAACAAAACAGTGTTCAAATTATATTTTGTTAAAGTTACATTACCCTCGGTGTGGCACCAAAGGTACTCACTCATCTGCCTTCCACCCCTCTCCCCCAGCACCTCACAATCTTGGTTGCATTTATCTTCACGGTGAGGAAGGACTGTGTTATTATGTTATATTCATTGTAGAGCGAGGGAACGGAGATCCAGCACTAAGAAACTTGCCCAAGGTTAGCCAGAAAGTTTGTGGAGGAGCAGGAATTTGTAGGGAAAGCATTCTGATCACATTATCCTCAGTTTTACCTGCACGCTCCTTTCTTCTTCATAAGTATCTCCCTTTCTCTACTACTCCTGTGATACCTACTTGATTTCCCTTTCACTTATTACCTCTCCACCTGCTAATTACCCCTTCCTCTCTATTACCCCCAGTGCTCCCTTATTAATGACTTCCTCCTTCTAATCTAATTTCCTATCAGTAAGGTAGTTAATCACTTCCCCCTCGTTAATTATACTCCCTGCACCTAGCAATCACTCCACATTATTGGATCCCACTCATCAATCTAACTGGCCCCACCGGCAGTTGCAATTGTCCCTCTGCACCAGGAGGAGGCGCGCTCCCGAGTTCTCCCCTTTGCGCGTGCACTTGGAAGCGCCAGGGGGCGCGCACGCGGCGGCCGGCGGCGCGCTCGATGGTCTCTGCCCTAATGCGGGAGTCTAGCAGAGAAGGCACTGCGGGAGGATGTAGTTGCCGGAGGAGACGGGCGGAGGAAGGGCGCAAGGAGGCTCTAGTGCCGTGCGGAGCAGGAGCCTGGCTTGTCTGACTGTGGCCTGGGGACGATCATGCTGTGAGCTTGGAAGGAGAGCAGCAGTAGTGTCCTGGCCAGGTAAGGAATAGGATGCTGCTGCTGCTGCATGCGTGTGCGCGCCGCCGGGGGATGCAGCTCCCTCCGAGTCCAGGCAGGGCCAGGTAGCGAGTTGCTGCTAGCGCAGGGGGGGGGACTGTGCAGGTTTTGTACCGGGGCCAGGATCTTGCCTCCCCTCGATGCAGCAACTAGCCAAGCCCGGCTGTCAGCTGGAGGGAGGGGGCTGCAAAGACGCCTCTTGCTTCCTCTCCTGGCCATGTTCCGATCTATCCCCTCTCTGCTCTGGCTTTTTCCTCGCCTAGCCCCCACCCTGACAAGCCTCAAGCCCTTTCCTTGCTTTTGCTGCAGTCGTCTTCCCGTCACACTCCCTGCACTCAGCAAACTAATACCACTGCTGGGATCACACCGAAGATCCTAACATTGAGGCAGGATGTGGCTGAGTATCTGGACTTGCTATTTTGGGGTGCATGGCTGCCTCTGGGGTGGTTAAAAGGTTATGTTCTTGCACATAGGAGGCAGGGTGGAGGAAGCCGTTGAAGTGATCAAGCAATGAGTATGCTTTACAAGGAAGAGATGGTCATATCTGTTCAGTCGGCTCTGAATTCCATCCTCTGATCTGGGCACTCGGCTCCCACTGACTCTAGTGGGTGCTCTCTGCCCCAGGGAAGGATTCTCTAGATGTGGAAAGAAAGGTTCTTTTCCATGGGGGGAAATCTAGCTTCCTGTCATGACTTGATGATTGACGTCCCTAGTATTTTGTGTAGGCCTGATACCATGACTTCTCTAGTTTTGGGATCCCATGGAAACAAATGTGTGTCCCACCCAAGAAACAGCTTCAGGATCAGCCTGGGGTGATTTCCTCTAACTCTCTTTCCCCCCCCCCTCCCATGTTCTTTACCTTTTGTTTTGTTTTGTATTTTTAAATACACTTAGCCAATAACTGCTCTTTGACCGCCACAGAAAATCTCCCTTGTAATATTTTCCTCTTTTGTTCTGTGTGGGGAATGCAGCAGGAAAGCCAAGCAGAAGTAGTTTCCAAAAGCAGATTATTATTTTTTGCCTGTCATGTCTCAAGTGTTGATTTATAGGATGTGTGTGTTGATGCTTTTGTGCTAGTTTCTTGGAAGACCATCAGGGTGTGAACAAAACTTAGCCAATAAAAAATAAATCATGATTTGGGATATAAAGCAACCTTTGTGAATCTAGGAAAGGTTATTTCTCAATTGTTCACTACAGTTTTGCCCCTGCTCTGAAGCTTTTAGTATTGGCAGACAGTATACTGGATTAGATGGATTGCTGGTCTGGTCCAGTGTGGTGATTTGAACAGTATTTGGAATTTTAGGCTGTGATATGCTATGTAGAGGCCTTGCTAGAGGACATGTTATTCATGAACTAGCGAACTCAAAGCTCCAGTCCTTTAGAAGAACATTATATTTAACTATGTGAGTCCTGTCTGTGTGACTAGCTGCTGGTATTGATCACAGGGGAAAGTGCTGAATCACTTGTACTCTGCTTCTACAGAAGGTCCAGTTATTCACTTCCATCACTGTCTGCAGGAAATGTGCAGAAAATGGTTATAAAGAGGATGTAAACTCTCTCTGCTTCTTCTTTTGTGTAGATAGCCCATGCCTGATTTTTAGGCCCCCTTTGCATGCTCACTCAGCTCTTTCTTGGTCTAATAGAATATGTGACTTATTTGGCCTTACTTGCTCCTGGAAAACATGGACACGTTAATTTCATTTATGGTGCATGCACTGTGAGACTTTTCCACAAGATGCTGGGAGAGAGATCGCTGAGAAGAGTGTATTGAGAGAGGTTTGCTCTAAATACTCCTCATTCTAAGATAAGAAAGGCTCTCCCTTCCACCACCATACAAGGAAACCACTCTCTCATTCACAATACTCCCATTACCTGTTTTTCAAAGCCAGATCTTAAGAGTTCATGTTATTTAGACAGTAGCTTTTTCTGAAGTTGCTCTGTCCTGAGAGCAGAATTCTACCGAGATGCTGCATGGCACAGAAATTGGCATCTTAAGACCCAGACATCTTTTTACCATAAGATAAATACATTGGAGACACCACTGTTTCCTAGGTGCTCCTAAGTGATGCTAAAGACAAAAGCAAAAATCCAGGGATTTTGATTGAGACTGCTTTTAGATGTGCATGAAATTTGTGGATTGGAGCAATCTCCTACGAACACAAAGACCCCTCAGCATATGCAGAATTACTGTTTAGATGTCTCCCACCCCCCTTGCATGTGAAAAACCAGTCACGTGGTACCTGTAAAGCCACATTTTCCCCATCCCCTCTGCTGAGGGTCCTGGAAAGAAATGGTGATATTGGACGGAACCTAAATGTCATGTATAGAGTGGAGCATTTCTCCATTCACCTCTGAACGTGTTCAAACTGGAGATCGGAGCAACCACGATCTTGCATGATCTCTCGCAAGTTTAGTTTAGACAGTCAATCTGTGTCCTTAGTGCACGAGTTTGTGAATGTGCATTCTGGAACCCGCAACTTGGGGGGTTCCAGAAACCAGATTAAGATGCGAAGGTTTCAACATATCGCACACAAGAGTTGTTTAAACATGAAAAAACCACGAGTTCTACTTGTGGTTAGAGTTTTGTCTTGTCTAAAAGTGGCCTGAGACACTGGCTCCTTTCTTGTTAACCAGGCTTATGTAAAATACCTGCCCTTTGGCAAACAGCTAAATTGATTGCCAGCATGGCTGTTTTGTTTTCCCAAAAAACGTTTAGCGCCACTCAAATTCAGGATCATGCTATTTCTTTCATTATTAAATGCCACCCTTTGGAGTACTAACTGCTTCCTTGTTAGTATGCATATAATATGAGACTGATTCCTTGTAAGTGCTGTGGAAAAACAATGCTAGCTGTACACACAGATGGGTTCCGTCTTCTCTGCTGGAATTAGGCATTGAACATCTCCCAAGTTCAGGGAGATTGCGATACTGGGGCTTGGTCTGGACTGATGGCAGGCAAGAGCAGGATCTTTTGTAGCAAAAAGCCTAGCTTATATTTTTGTTCTAGAACGTGAGACTGTGCTATCCCTATATCTTAGGTCATTGTATGATTCTCTCTCCATCACTGTACTGAATGACTTGCACTCTTTAACTACTAAGTAGAGAAGTGCTCTTATCCTCATTTTACAGCTGAGAGAGAAGCAAGGTCATTCAAAGAGTCTGTGGCAGAGGAGGGAATTGAACTATAAGCTCTTCCACGGTCAGCACCCAACTACATGGCCATCCTTCCAGGACATTTGTCCACTGCACTGTCTCCCTCTCAGTCTCAGACTCTCTGCTTCAAAATTATCCTCTTAGTTTTAAAGACTTAGTTTTAATTCCAGCTTGCAGGAGCAGGTGAATATGAAACCAGATGTGCAGTCTCTGTGTTACCCTCCCCATTGACTAAAATGATGCAAGTGCAGTATTCAAAAGTTCTTAACCCTGGTCTAGCTCCCCTTGTGTTAGTTACAGGAGCTTTACCCATTGACTTCAGCGGGTGTTGCCTTATGCTAACACTGAATCCACCAGGCCTGTAGCAAAGAATATGCAGGAGCTGCTGCAGAATTCTCAGAGGAAAATGCCACTGTGCAGTAGGGAGGAGGCTAACATTCCAGCGCAGGCACAGCCCCAGAGGTGGCGGGAGATTCGGTGGCTGATTTTGAGCTACTTAGACAAGGCGCTTTAAATCGCCTGCTGTGTGAAAGCTACTGATGTCAGTTAAGAGTTTGCATACGGTATGTATTTATCACTCTGTTGTCGCCTTCATACTTTACTAGGCATGAATGAGTAATCTGAGAGGTGGGTTGAAAGGCACTTACATAATTGGGTACAAAGCTGCAGGATGTTGGGCATATGCATATGAGAATGGGAACAGGTTAAAAGTTTCAGATCAGGACTACCTTTCATGATTGGGTCTCTGGTGACTGGTGAGAGACAGTGTGGACCTGAGCACTGGATTAGAGTTCACTCACTCCTCTGCCCCCAAATGTGGAGTTCTGCCTTCCTCTCTGTCACTGACCTGCTGTGTGACCTTGACTAAGGTGTGTCCCCTCTCTGGGCCACAGTTTCTCTTCTCATCCCTTTTCTGTCTTCTCTGTATATATGCAGAGTCACTGGGGTAAGGACTGTGTCTTGTTGTGTGCATCTATGAAGTGCCAAGCACGCTACTCTTATCTGGGGTTTCTAGGTGCCACTGTAATGAATGTTATTAATACTTAGTTTCAGGTATTCAGGATGTTGATAGGGGTGTTTAAACTTCTTTCTTGAGTGACCGCAAAAGAATAATGGGTATAAAGGAAGCGATAACATTTTAATCTATGCTTCTATCACAAATTGAGGAAAGTGGCGAATAAGCACTTTCTAAGTCCGTGTTCTGTTTTGAAGTGACTTACTCCTCAGTTGAGATTTCCTTCCAGGATCTTTCATGTTGTGTCTGATGCTGTATCCATAATCCACAAAGTACCTTCGTCAGCAGTATTTCCGTGGGCTGTAAAGCTCACTGCTGCACCTTGTGAGGCCACATCATGAGTGTCGGTTTGAATCTTTTCAACATCTTGACGTGTGTGCTTGGGAGAAGTGGTGGGAATGGTTACATTTCCCCAGATATCATTTCATGCTTGTACTGCTTACAGTTAGTTCCCAAGAGCCTGGCAAGTTTTTGTCTCCATGCTGAAAACATTTAGGCTGCAGTCCTCGCACCATATACTCTGGAGTAAACCCAGTGAAGCCCAGCCTTAGGGTGCTTTTTGACGAGACGGAAATGGCGGCTGAGCCCTTTATCAGCCGCCATCGTTGCCACCCGTCTAAATCCCCGGCGCGCTCTAACACCGGATCTCCGCTGCGTGAAGCTGGCCCGGCGATCCTGCCCCCTTCAGGGCGGATTGCCGCTGTGCCGGCTTTATGCCGCATTTCCGGGTTCCTTGCCCGAGTTCGCACGCGCAGAAGGACGCGCATGCGCACATACGCTCTACGCCGTGTCTGATGCTCTTCTGAGCATCCGACGCATCGTAGAGAGGAAGGCAGGTGCCCGATGCTGGTACTGAATGATCCCGCTTGTGAGCGGGAGCGTTTAAAAGCGCCCTTAGGCTGCAATCCTGAAACTACTTTCAAGCATGTTAAGTCCCATTCAAACTTAAGCATTCTTCCCCCTCACTCAGAATCTAGTTCCTTGTAACTAAGGCCGCTTTCAGACAAGGCGCTTTAAAGCACCTTGCAAAGATACGGAGAGAGAGAGAAACCTGCTACTGGAAGTGACGTTACTCCCATTCTGAAGCAGTGGCTGCTGAGAACAAGCATAGGTTTGAAGATGTGGCATTGTAAAACCCTTTAGAGGGGTCACCTTCAAACCTGTGTTTGTTCTTGGCGACCGCTGCTCAGAATGGGAGCAATGTCACTTCTGGTAGCGTGGGGGAACATCTACCCCTCCACCTCCCGTGCAGGTTTCTCTCTACGTATCTTCGCAAGGCGCAGGCTTCTCTCTACGTATCTTTGCAAGGTGCTTTTAAGCACCTTGTCTAAAAGCGGTCTTGGTGATGAAGCATGTGCGCCTGCAACTTTTCAGCCTTGTGAATGTCTCTCCTGATGTTCACCTCACCTGTGTCTCTTAGATTGTAATCCCTTTAGGGGTAGGGACTTGTCCATAACTACTGATTGTACAGTGTCAGGTACATTGCTGGTGCTATAATTATAATTATAATAATTAGTAGTTTCAGGATTGCAGCCTGGCTTTCAGGTTAGACCCATCACATAGTGCTTGCTTGCTTTTAAGTGCTATTAAAGCACCTTGATTAGAGGAAATGCTTAGATCCTGCAAAAAGAGGTCCCCATGATGGTGACTGAATGTTTGTACTCCTAAAATAAAGGACTTGACTCCTAGGAATCTGGGCCTTATGCAGGCAAATGCAGTGCAGGCTGCCTAAATATAGGCAGCTGTACATTGCCCATCTTGCTGTTGTGCTCTTTTAATCAGGTTTCCGGAAGTTTAAAAGAAAAGGAAAAAAGTAGTGATTAGAAACAAAGGATTCAGATCTGATTCTGCAAAAGTATTCATGTGCTTTAAATTACATATGTACTTAAGTAACCCCACTCAAAACAATGGAACCGCTACTATTCTAAAAGTGAAGTATTTTCTCAGTCATTGTGCAGGGTCTTGTTCTCATTCATTGTCATAGGCTGCATTCTGATGAACAGAGGTAAACCTAAGTAACTACTTCAATTTAATTAAATCAAAGTTACTACTCCACTTAGGTAGTGTTCAGATGACCAGTGTAAACTGAAGTAGCAACTTGGATTTAATTAGATTGAAGTATCTACTCTGATTTTGTGGGTGAAGTGCCGTTAACCCCCAAACAGCGTAAACTGAAGTAGTACTGTCACAATTTCCCTCCTATCTGAGACATAACGATTGCTGGCTGCCGCCCTAGTACTGGCAATAGAGACAAAGTAGTATAGTGATATCTGTTATTGGACCAACTACATTTGGTGGAGGAATGCAAGCTTTCAGACCTTACAGGGTCTTTTGTCAGGTCCACCAACTATAGTTGGTCCAATAAAAGCTATCACTTTGTCTCTATTGCCTATATTTGGGACCAACATGGCAAACCCTACTTTCTCTGCCCTAGTACTGATCGTGTGAACACTTAACAGTTGATTACAGAAGCAAAAAACCTGTGGTTTAAGAAACTGGTTAAGGTGGCATTCCAAATTATACCCAAACTCTAACATGACAGTAAATTGTCATGTTAAGGCAAATTAAAAAATAAATTACAGCTTAACTGAAATTAAACTGCATACATTCTCATCACGTAGAAGTATCTTTTGGTCACCATACCACACATAAGCAGGTTAATTTCAGTTAAGCTGTAAAAAAAATAAATTAATTTGCCTTTAACATGACAGTAAATTGTCATGTTGAGCTTGAGTATAATTTGGAATGCCGCCTTAACCAGGTTCTTAAAACCGCAGGTTTTTTGCTGTTGAAACTTAATAGTTTTATAATGTTAACGCATGAGCTGGCCCCAGACACAAGAACCCTGCCAGTGAACGCAGGCACTCGCCCATCTCTCCACATGCCCCCACATGGAGCAACCTGCGTTTTTGCAGGTTGCTCTGTGCAGGGGTGATGGGTGGAGGTGCGTGTTATGCAGGAGTGCACACGCCACCACTGTCATACAAGACGCACGAACGCACCCACCCATACCACCGTATGGGTGCATCTGGTGTAAAAAAGGCCACACACTCATTCACACACACGTGCTCTTACCTCTCACACACATTCAAATTGATCACACACACATGCTCTCTCCTCTCACTCCACACACATACATTCAAATTGATCACACACACTACGCACACATGTGCTAATCCCTCATTCAAATTTATCACACACACACTCATTCACACATGCCCTCACCTCACACAGGTGTATAAATTGATCAATCATACGCACGCATTCACACATGCTCTCACCCCTCACACACACCTTCAGATTGATGATCACATACAGACTCATTCACACACATGCTTTCACCTCACACACTCACAGCAGCCCCCCTGCCGTGCATCTGCTCATTCATACCTGTCTCCTCTGCGGGACTTTCAAAGATGTTGTTTCTGTTTCCAGCGGTGGGCCAGCGGGGAGCAGCATTGGGCCAGCGGGGAGCAACAGCCTCAGGTGGCTGGGCGAGCAGGCCAGTGTAGTAACCACCACCACCCTGCCGCTTTTGTGGGGGCGGTGGAATCGGCTGCTGGTGGGAGAGGCGGGCTAGAGAGGCGAGTGGCAAGCGGCGTGTGGGCAGGGGTGGTATCTTCTCCCCCCACCCAAAGCTGTTGTCAGGGGATGGGAATCTTGCAGCCTGGCTGCTTGCAGGCAGGAGTGGCGGGGGGCGGTATCTCCCCTCCCCAGCCATTGACAAAAAGGGGGAATCAGGTAGGTGGTAAAGACAAAGAGGTGGTTGGCAGAGAAGCAAAAGCTTGATCATGAGCAGTCAGGGGAAGTAGGTCCTCCCCCCCCACAAACTGTTGCCAAGGGGGCCCTCAGGCAGGTGGTCGGTCTGTGTGAGTGAGGAGGCTGTGTGTGGAGCCTCTACTCGCTGCTTCAGGGTCTCTCACCTCATCCTAGGATGCTGCAGCTCTTCCAGTGTGCTTTAAATCACACACACACCGCCCTATGTTGCCGGCTGCCACCGCTTGTGTTTTTTCCCCCCTCCCTCTTAAAGGGGGACCACAATCTGTACCTTTTTTTCCTAATTTTTTTCCCTATTAAAAAAAGCACCAGCACTTACTAGACACTCCCCTTAAATTGTGAAAGCCATCAAATTAAATGTGCACAGGGTGGGAAATCTAGAACTATCATCAAAACGTTTGGTCGCCAACCAGAAGTGTTTGCTCCACAAACACCCTTGAACAGCATAGGCGCTGTTCAATGAAAGTTTGCAACTATAGAACCACTACTGTGGGTCTATAATTTGAAATACAAACCAAAAGGGAGCATGTACTCCTGATTTTTCAGGAATACATAAACTCTTCCTTCTCCTGAATAAGGTTAGGTTAGTGCTCTGTTCATGTGAATGCTTCAAGAATAAATAGAAGTAAGACCCAAACACATGTCGGAACGTGACCATAGTCCTGTAATGTTTTGGATTGTGTTGGAAAATCTTTTCCCTCCTGTGGGCCACTTTGAAAATAAGTATAAGCTCCACAGGTCAGATAGCAGTTGCGGACAAGGTTGCTTAAGAGGAGTACTCAGAATGGGTGAATGATGGGAAGGGTCCAGATCATGGATATGTGCCATGGATCCATCCTTTATTCTTGGGTGCAGGCCCTCTTCTCCCCTCCTTTTCCCCGAGCTCACTCTTCAGGTGTTTTTAAATGAGCAAGGCTTGAGGAGGGGTCCATGGCCTCTGAGTGGCACAGCCATGGAGCACCCGCACACATGGAGTGGGCGGGGAGCGATTCTAACAGGCAGCTCCCAGGGTGGCCACTGTGCTGACGCAGCCAGCCTCCAAGCACTCCCGCCATCATGGACCGGCCCTGCAAACAATTCATATAGGTAGCTGTTTCCCCTCGTCTCCGCCTGGCATCCACCACACCTCAGTCCCCACCCAAGTTCCCACCCTCTGTCATGAGACACAGCCCTGGACACCATGAAAACGACTGCAGCAGCCAGTAACCCCTTCCTGCCCATGATCCCAGTTGTCACTGACAGTCCCAGCCAACAACTGAGGTGCATACTAAGCCAGACACACAGCACGCTGCTGTCTGAGCTGCTGTCCTCAATGGTGTTGGCTCTTCTCTCATGTGTCACAAGAGGGGTTTGTTGTGCTTTGAGCCAATGTGGTGGTGTATTTTGCATGCATGTCATTTTAGAGGTTCAGCGGGGCTGTGGGTGGGACTGGGAAGGCAGCAGGACTGCAGACCTTTCTGCTGGTGTGGGTGGACACCCTGGTTCATACGAGCAGGAGATGCGTGGACACCTGTCCTCGCCCACTTTTTTGACGTCCCTCGCTTGGGCCACTCTGGATTTTTCAGCAGTGCCCCATGCATGGCCATGAGTGCATGCTGTGTGGGTCATGGGAGTGCGGGGGTTCCCTGTAACTGGGTTTGAGGTTTGGGGCCCTGATTTATCCATGTACAACCGTAAGCATTTGCTTTCCTGTACCAGGGCCTTAAATTAGAGTTGCTGAACAGAATTAAACTGGCACTGTTTCTCTGCAAATTCAAAATCTGACACCCAGGCCCCATTCCTGTAAGTCTGAACCTGGTGGGGGAACCCGTATATGTAGTGTCCCATTGATTTCCATGGAGGAGCTGGCATAGGTGTATGGGACTAACTGCGACGAGGGCCCTAATTAGAGTGCGCCCCATCCATCTGTATTGAAGAGATCCCCTGCGGTGCACCTGTTTACTTGGCAGCAGTTGGGCAGCTGGTATGCTGAGATCACCCCCGAGCATGCTGACCAGCATTGTCTTGTATTGTTCCCGTGTGCTCCTTCTGTTTGTCTGTCTTCTACTTAGGCTGAGGGATCTCTGGGGCAGAGACCATATTTTTGTTCTGAGTCTGTACAGTGGGACCCTGAGCACTGCTTCAGTATAAATGATATGCCCTAGTTGTTGTTGTTGTTTTTAAAAATCTAATGGAAGAAAGCAGGACTTAAAAAACCTAATCAAAACCTAGAAATAATTCTACTGATCCTGTTTTTTGGGGGGGGACGGGGCATGGGGGTGAGAAGCCTTCATCATGACAGTAGACGCCCACCAGTTCCAGACAAACACCATGGGGGAGTGGGGAATCCTGTTTGTCCTCTGGATACGAGGTGGTTCTCCTGTCGCAGCAATATCGTTAGCGTGCTTGAGAGGGACAGAGGACACAAGACTTCGGAACAGAGAAATGGCCAGGTTAGAGGGGTCTAGCCGAAGGGAGGTTTTATTGTACTAGACTGCCTAAATTTGGTGCCAGATTTACACTGCCCATTTCCTTGGTACTCTATGGGTATCTTGTTTGATGCTCGTCACTACAAAAAAATGGCCTGATATTTTCAAAGGGAGTGGCCTGTCAGATCTCATCAACAGACTCTCTGTTTGTTCCCCAGAAGATTCTGTGGAGTCTAAGCAGATCTCATCAAAGGCCTCCAATTTGCCTTCTTGCCCTGTAGGTAATCTCTTTCCAGAACTATCTTCTTTAAAGTGAAGTATTGGGGACTACAGATTTAAATGCGATTGTAGGATTTTTTGCTCTTTTCTCTGGTAAAGCACATGCTGTGTTCTCTTGCCCTTGCTTACCTATGCCTTTCTGCCTTCCCCAGTAGTTTAGGATGGTTATATGATCATTTCTGGAATCGCAGCAGCATAGTAGGGGGCTTTGCTTGCACTCATTATTATTCTAATCGGGTCATTATTATTTTTTACAAGGATTCAAAGAACCCTTGATATGTTATGATGGATTAAATTAAAACAGGATTTAGACCCTCAGTCCTCTTATAGGGATTGCAGTACATGGTTAATGGGATAAGAAGCAGAGGATTAACAGCCTCACAAATAGAGAGATGCTTGTATGGCTGATGCAGGTAACTGTTCATTGTCATGGGAGATCTAGAGCAGTAGTCCTTAGCTGTACCTCTTGGGGGGTCTTAATTTTCAGGCTGTCATCCTTTTAGTGGTTTGGTTAGGCAAGTCCCATGGTATTGCCACTGTCCCTTGTTGGACCATTCTGTCAGTGGTGATTTATCTGCCATGTCATGTCCTTGCTGCTGTGTCAATATACTCTAGGCAGAGGCCCCAGCCCAAGTGATGGAGGAGGAGCAAGCAAGTTGCTTCTACGCTGCTGGTGAGAGACTGGAGGGGGTGAACTGAAAGCGACCAGGCCACAGCAGGGGAGAAGACAAAGCTTCAGAGTATTATCTAAACACTTTTTGCTGTTGTAGCTGTGAGCCTGGTAGCCAGTCATTGATAAATGATGTCACCTCTGAGGCCCCCTAGAAAATTGTGCTCAGATTTTCCTTGTGTGATCCTATTTTGAGACTTGTATATACTTCCATGACCCCAAGCGCCCTCAAAGATGTGCAAAGTATTTCTAATATCAGTCAGATGGCATGACCCCACTTGGGGTCCTTTCCAATCCATAGTGTGGGAACCTCTGCCCTTTGAAAAATCCAGAGTGGAGACTTCGTGAGGCAAAAGATCCAGTCCTTCGGTCAGGGGCGTAGCAAGGTTGAGAAGGGCCCGGGCTCAAGTCTCAGTTATGGGCCCCCTATGCGCGCGTGTGCAAAGCACGCGCGCGCTCCAAAACCCCAAAGTGGGCGGGGCTTAAGGGATGGGGCAGGGCTTAAGGGATGGGGTGGGGCCTGCTGACAGCTTCTAAATAAACAAAATTTAGAATGATTTTAGATTTGGCCTATAGGAGTCTTGGGGTCAAATGGCAAAAGGTGGCAACCCTAGTGTGGAGTATGAGGGCTAGTTCCCCACTGATCTTCTTCCAGGCCAGGGTGTTTGAGAGGAGGGGCATGAGCAGGTGAAGAAGGTCACAGGTGTTTGCACTGCTAGAGCAGAAACC
>QEPC01004435.1:2380634-2420512 GCA_003113815.1 Sphenodon punctatus | reverse complement strand
GTCAGGACCAACAATGTTTTGGGTTTGTTTGTTAAGAATAATTTTTTAAAAGACAGCATGACCGGCCCCCAGCCCGGGAATCCTCCCGGTGCATTCAATGGCCAATCCGCCCCTGGTTGCACTTAGCCTCTTACCCAGCACATGGCTCGTCGTGGCTGAGAGCCAGCGTGACCCCCCTTACAAGCTGAGCTCTCCTCCGCCAGCCAGAGACCCTCCTCCTAACCTATCCAAGACGGCAGACTGTATCACGCAGACGGGTAGCTGAGCGGCAGGAGAACTGGGTTGGGTTGGGTGGGTGTTGCTGGCCACCCGGGGGGGCCATAATGCACACAGCTGTGAGGTTTTTTGGCCGGGGCTCCAGTGCCACCTGCCCCCGCAGGGCCCCCCTGTCAGGGTGGGGGGGGCCCAGGTGGCGGAGCCACGGCAAAAAAAAACAAAAAAAACTCGGGCGGATTCTCCTTTCGGGCCCCACATGGCTTTTGCGGGCCCCCCGGAGAGCAGGGCCCGGGCTCAAATGCGCCCCCCCGCACCACGGTAGCTACGCCCCTGCCTTCGGTGTACAATATACTCGCAATGCTCGGTGAATTGAGGTGCTGAGCACCCTCAGCCTTTACTGAGGACTAGGCTGCATTAGTTCAGATCAAATTTAGGTTGTGATCCCATCTCTTTGTCAGGCTCTGCTTTTCTTGGCACTACTGACTGCATCAAAGGCCTAGAAATCTAGTTATCCATCTATATTCAGGTACTTTAAAGATTGTGAGCACGTGGATACTGAATTAGCATGGGCTATTAATGTATTCACTCCTATAACCCCCTGTGAGGCACACCAGTGCTGTTACAGATGTTTCACAAAAGGGGGACTGGAGTACAGAGAGACTAAGTGACTTGCTTGAGGTCATGCAGGGAGTCTGTGGCATAGCATGGAACTGAACCTGGGCTTGCTGAGTTGCAGGCTAGCATGGTCTTTATTTAATTTATTTATTTATTTATTTATTTCCTGCCCTTAAACCCCTCAATGCTATCCTTGCTTGTCAAATAAAAAGGTCCTTGCATTGCTTCTGGAAAATGTTTGGGCTCAGGCTTTGGCAAATCTTCAAGGGAAGGAAGTTGCAAAGACATGGATCAGTCTTTGAGAATGCCTCTCCAGATGCTCTTGCCGCACAAAACTTGGTGTACTGAGGGTACTTACAAGACAGCGCTGCTGGCTGATCTCAAGGATCATGATGGAGCATAAGGAAGGATGCGGGGGCGGTGGGGAGTGAGGAGCGCTTTTCAGATAAATAGATTCATAGATCTTGTGATCAGATAGGATCCTTCTCTAATCTGACCTCCTGTATAGCTCAGGTCTTTGAATCTCCTGTAGTTACTACTATATTAAGCTTGCCTTGCTTGTGCCAGGATAATACATGGAGTACCCATGATGCCTTATAGTAACTCCTTGAATTGTCATGCTAGAAAGCAGCTTTTCCAGCTTTGCTTTCTAGGGAAACTTATTCCTCAGTTACAGGAACCCAATTAGAAGTGTGCGTTAAACAAGTGTTTTGATCTTGGAGTGAGCTTCTGTGATGTGACTCCAGACTCCCTTCTCACTTCTGGCAGATTCCCTTCAGGGTGATGCCTCCTTGGCTGTCTTCAGACGTTACGAGATCACGGTGAACCACAGTGAATACCCACCTGTGGTCACCGTGTCTCGAACGTCTGTTTGCGGGGCGCCAGATGTTCGCCACGGTGAATCCCCACATGGGGTCTGTTTGAACCACGCTTCCCGGGCTAGCTGGGGGAATGTCCTGGGAAGCGTGGTCAAACGGACCCCGGGCCGGGACCAACGAAAAGTCACATCTGGCCGCGCGCCACGGCCCGGGATCCCCGGCGGGATCCCGGGCCATGGCGCTTCCGGCCTGACGCGGCGGCCGCAATGGCCCTGCCGCCCGCCCGTCTCCTCGGAGGGCGGGCGGCGGGGTGCGTGGAGGGGCTGGGGCCGTGCAGCCGCACGTTGCGCCGCGCGGCCCCGGCCCCTCCCAGTTTCCCCGCCGGGTTCCCCCCGGCACGTCTGTTGTGGCGTTACGGGGTGACCCCGGCGGGGAACGAAGCCGGTGGTTTCAGTATGGGGCCAAAGGGCCCCGTAACGTCTGAAATCACCCCTTGACAGCAGAGTTCGCTAGCTTCCAGTTCTAGGACTGATGGGTTCCTACAGCCCTTCTCCCTTTTTAAGTCTTTGTAGGCATTGCTCTGACTCGCTGTCAATCTGCATGTGCAATCCCTCCTGAAATGCCCAAGTAGTGAGGGGCAGTGCTGGTGGTGTGTGTGTGTGTGTGTGTGTGAGAGAGAGGGGCAAAAGCATGTGTGTGTACTGTAGTGTGTGTGAGAGAGCTATTCCTGTACCTGAACTGCAGTCAGATCCTCTTTCTATGCTCAAGAAAAAACATTTTAAAAAAAACCTTCTCCTTGTGCAGTTGTGCATTGCAAGTGACCTTGAGTAGACACAGTAGGAAAAAGAGCAGGTAGCCATTTATATAAATTATATGGGGTGAGGGGGGCCGAGAACACATTGGGAAAGCTGCTAGATGATGTGCTGCTTGCCATTATTATAAATACTGTGCTATTTTAAAAAGACATTTCAGAGCCCACTCTTTTATGCCCTGTTCAGGGTCTGCTGTCTGGAAAAATGCATTTGCTTGGTAGACCTTGTCTTGTAGCATGCCTAGTGCCTATGGTGCTTTATGTATTGTGTGCTGACTGCACGTATGGTGCTGCATGAATGTAAAGGGAGACTGCCCCTGCTGCACAGGACTCGCAATCCAAAACAGATGCAGAGGATGCATTTCACATGAATACCAAGCCCAAGATGAAGTCAGTGGCAGATTATTGAAAACTCTGCTGAAGGGATGTGAATGGAGGTCAGAATCTCAAACTGAAAGAATTGTAAGGGGGGGTGGGGGGAGCGTAAGCCAAATGAGCCCAAGTTAAGAAAATGGAATGGTGGTACAGTGGCCAGAGCAGCCCTGAAACCTGTATTTCTCATAACTGTCATCTACAATTTGCATCTCTGGCCACCCTAGATGGGGTCTCCTGCCCCACCCTCCCAGTGCAGGCAACAGCTGTGTCAGGAAGCCTGCACCCCAGGTCAGCTGCACTGCCTGGCCTCCACTTGCTAGGGAGGCTTGATGGAAACAGACATAGGAGTTGAAAATAGGTAGGGACTTGAGGATGAGGACAAATACTTGCCTGTGGTAGACCCAAATGTGAAGAAGTTTGTGAATCATGGCACTGGAGACAGTGGAGAGAGATAATTTGGGGCATTGTGGGTTTAGTTTCTTGACTCAACCGGCCATAGTAAAATTGCTCAATTTTGGTGAGCCAATGCATGGGGCTGAGGAAAGACCTCAGGTTTCATTCTGTTCTGCCTCCTAGAGGACTGAAGTATAATTTGTAGACCAGCACTATGTTCTGGGGGTGGGTGCAGGGTTGTTATTGATATTGGCTTCAAAGGAATTTGCTTGCTTGCACTCCATTTTGGGGGAAGAACACAATAGCTTTAATCATAAAGGGATACCCTTGGGACTCCTATGAACCAAACTTCATAACAGACAGAAGCCAAGTTTTGATGTGGAAGCTGCTATTATTATTTATTATATCCTACTTTATCCCAGGAGTGGTTCAAAGCGGCTTACAATAATTGGGGGGAAAATAACATCTCAATTAAAATATAAAATCCCTCCCATCACACCCACTACTGTCTCCCAGCCCAGCCTGCTCTATTCACAGGAGGGGCCATGGGTAACCCTGAAACCTTCCCACCTGACTTCCATACACTCCACCCCACCCCCAAATCTCTCTCCCGGGGGAGCTTCACCTTAGTCTTCCAGTCCAGGCCACATCTTTCCCTCTCAAACTTACAATATAAAGCTGTTCTCTTTCCCCTGGGAGGATGTGGCAGTTGCACCCTATGCCCCCTTAAAATAAACAACATTACAAATACAATATTTAAAAAAAAAAAACAACCTACCCAGCTGAAGCCTCCTCCCACAAATGACTGGTGGCCTTTAGTGGTGGCCTTTAGTAGCCAATTGTAAGAGGCTTGATGCAGAAACAAGAGAGTGAGGAAACCCCAGGTATTTCCAGCCCAGACTACACAGCAGCTCCATCAAACCACTTCTAGTTCACAAAGTGCACTGACGTCACCAACTTGTTTTTCCTGGGACAAGAGTCCCTTCCCTGCGCTAGTGACCCTTCTTTCAGAGATAACCCAGTACTGCATGAGCATTCATTGCAGCAGCCAATAGCCTTTCAAATACTCTCTGGAATAGTGCCCATCTTTTTGCAGCCTGGCACCAACTGAGCACGAGTTCAGTTTTGCAAGATAGTTAAATTGAGAGAACTGGGAAGGATAAAGCCATTAACTCAGTAGCTGTCCAGGGTCCTGAAAACCAAGGATGACCTACAAACTTTTGTGAACTCGATTTAGCTAACTCCTTATGATACAGAAGATAGAATGAGAAGCTCTGGTGGTGCCCAGAGTTTGGTACTCGTAGCCCTTTGGATAGAGGATAGATTGAGTGCACTTCTTGCTGATAAGCCATTTCAGCAGTTACACATGCATGAAGATCTGAGCCTTTGCTTTGCCATTTGCTCTGCTCTAAGGTGCTACATTTTTAAAATGCCAATTGGAGGACTATTCCCTGCTGATCCATCCTCTTCTCTTCCCTATGTGTCTATTTGATGATTTGCATACTGAGCAAGTTTGTTTTAAATAAAGTATTTGGCCTCTTTATAGATTTTCCATCCCATTGTTTTGTGCAGTTTTATGCATATTAATTTTATATTACATTTTAATGCTTAGATTACTCCCGATGAAGAACCTTTGGCTTGAAAGACATTGGGTTGTGCACATGTACTATATTGTGTGTTTAATTTGAGCTATTCTATAGTAAACAATTGTGTATATACATATATTCAGTAGCTTTGTTTACTTACTATGATGCTGCAGACACAACTGATTTGAGTGGAAATGCAGCCCATCTATTTTATTATTATTATTATTTATTGTTAACAAACATTTATATAATGCCAGCAGTGTACCTGGCACTTTACAAAGTAATAAAATAGACAGGGACCCTGCCCCTAGGGCTTACAATCTGAGAGACAGGAGCTGGGGGAGAGACTTAGGAAGGGGAACCAGAGGGAGAGACAAGGGGTCTAACATTCATGAACATGCGAGGTCTCAAGTGCACGTACTTGGCTTGGTTACGATGAGAATGACAGCAGGCAGGTCCATGTTGCAAGGATAAGGGTAAACCGATCGTAGGTATAGGAATAGTGGCTCAGCAGGATAAAGAGTCAGACAGAGCAGAGCGAAAGAGGTGAGTTTTAAGGAGAGATTTGAAGGTATGAAGGGAGGGGGCAAGGCGGATGTGGACAGGGAGGGAGTTCCAGGCATGGGGGGCAGCAAGTGAGAAGGGACGAAGGCGCTTAGGGGAGCAGGGAAGGCGTGGAAGGGTGAGAGAAGGGACAGAGGAGGAGCGAAGTGCACGGGCTGGAGTATGGAGGGCGATAAGTGCAGAGAGGTAGGGGGGAGCAAGGTTGTGAAGAGCTTTATGGCATTAATGCACAATTAAGTTAATTAATGCACAATTCACTTGTGGAATTTGTTGCTAGAGGTTGTGAACATGGCCAGTAGTAGAGCTGGGTTTAAAAAAGGATTGGATCAGTTCATGGAGGGTAGGTAGATCCATTAACGGTTTTTAGCCAAGTAGGTTTGGGGGACATAACCCCTGACTGTTGGGAGCTGGAAGTGAACAGCAGGGAATTGATCACCCTATTGTATAAGCCCCTTCGTTTTCAGTTTAAACCCATGTTTACTGAAAAAAATCAAGTTTTACAAAAATGATTCAGTTTTTACTGATTTTCACCTGGATTTTGTATCGCTCAAGTACATAAAAATGGATAATTTTATTAGGAAAATACAATACATTAACTTAGAGATGTCATATGTTAATAATATGCCTATGTGTATATGCAAAGCTGCCTGATTTAAATAAGGCGACGTAGTGGAAGATAGACATGCACGCTCAGCGGTGCACGTGCATCTGTATAAACTGATGAATCTCGCACTCACCATGTATGCATTTCATGCTATGAGCAGTTAACAGTTTTAAGATTCGTTACACTAATATAGCCCCCCTCCCAAAGTAGCACAGGGCTCAGAGCAGGTAGGTGCCACCCTGCCACTTGAGGTTGTTCCTTCCTCCCTGGCACAAGGGCTTTAGGGGCCCTGAGCTTGGGTTACTTTTTTTCTCTTGTTTTGGACCTCCATGGGGGTGGGAATCCTAAGTAACCTAGGTATTATTTGGTGCTTTGGTGCCTCCACCCTGTGGGAGTCATTGCCGAATGAAGGGGCAAATTAGGGACTCCCACCCAGGGATTTCGCTACCCTAGGGACAGGGACCTGAGAGACTACGATTGACAAGCACTTTAGCAAAGAAACATGGGGGATATACCCTAGGCACTTTAATTTTAAGATTAACGCATGACGTTAAAACATAAGCTAGTAAATGTGTCTAAATATAATTAAATAATTTGACCCAATTATTCAATGTAAATGTTTATAGGGTAATGATTTTAAGTCACCAACAGTAAATTGTTTATTCAAAAGAAACGTTTTTATTGAGGAGTTAGAGATATTGTTTTCTTAAACTCAGAGGAGACATACTGTCTTGAGTTCTGCTTGAGTTCTATCGCAAACCATATTAAATTCCATTTATCAAAGCATTAATCTACCAAATACTTTTTTTGCTGTACTTCTCTCCACCAAAATAAACCCTGATATTTACCCAGAAAAATGATGCACAATTTTTTGCACCAATTTTCACCCGTTGTACTGTAACCAAGCCAAGAACGTGTACCTGAGTTCTCGCATCCTCATGAATGTCGCTTCCCTTGTTTCTCCCTCTGTTCCCCCTTCCCTGTCTCCCCTCCCCCTGTCTTTAGATTGTAAGCTCTCAGGTAGGGACCATGTCTATCTTATTCTCTGCAAAGCGCCAGGTATATTGCTGTCACTATATAAAAGCTTATAATAATAATAAACAATGATAAATTTACAGGAAAAATAAAAAACAAAATCTGAAAATGAAGGGCCCCACCTGTTGGGTACTTCTCCCAAGTGACCGAGATTGGCCACTGTCAGAGACAGGATGCTGGGCTCGAAGGACCATTGGTCTGACCAGTATGGCACTACTTATGTTCTTATGGCACTAATTTGGGGTGTGAATGGTGTAAATGTAGTTCTGCTGAAATTAACTGAGATGACTGGCACTTGAATACAGACTGACCTTTGTTTCATTCAACTCGGCAGGGCTGTCCCGAAGCAGGGAATGGTACAACCAGCCACTCTGTGCTCAATTACACAGCCTTGTTTTTGACAAGTTGGAAGAGTTGCTAATGTGCCCAAGAGTGCATTGTGGCTCAGAATTGTTAAAGATGTATCTATATGTTGAGTTGCGCCCTTATTGAATTAAGAACATCTTTTTTAAAAAAGAAGAAGAAAAGCTCTGTCTTGCTGTCACGGAAATGGTGTCAGGATTCATGAAATCTTGCTTTCAGATTCCCGATAGGCCCAGCAACAAAGAATGCCTGTTGCAAGCTCATTGGCTTTTGTGTTTGAATCCTTGTGACGTGGCCACAGATGTGTGCAGGCGAGAGGCAGGCAGAAGGGAGGGAGAGAAGCAGGGCTTTGTAGCAGTGACACATGTGACTGCACACATGGGATCTCTAAACCTCTCCCTCAGTCTGGCCGTCATTTCATGGTGCACCTGGCAGATACCATGCCGCGGGTTTTGTACCATTGTTCGGTGCAGACTGTAATGTTGAATTGTGGGGATTTCAGCATTGCTGCTGATGGAGAGCGTGACGCATCCTACTATTTCTCCCCAGAGTTACAAATCAGAAACTCTGTCTTGGCTTTTACTCCCTTGGCAGTGGTGTGAAGCATGCTCTCATGCTTAGAGAAGAACATTTTACATGTATTCTAGCTCCTTGGGAAAGATCAACATAAAACTGTGATAACCTTGGAGAAAGACTTCTGGACTTATAAATCCTGTGTCTCCTGCATAGAGGAGTGTCCTTGAGAAACTCTGTGCTATTGAATAGAAATCTTGACTGATAGGAAGACGGTCCAGTGCAAGATAAATGGTCTATTTAAGGCTTCAGAATGGTATTTGTGTTCCTACTCTTTTGAAGAAGAAAGAAAACATTTGTTTATTAGATTTGTATCTTGTCCTTCTCCAAAGGTTCAGGTTGGATAACAACATAATAAAAAATAAGAATAAAAATACACAGATATATTTTAAAAATTCCCTACAGACCTTATCCCCACTTGCCAAACATTTGGCCAAAAAGAAAAGTATTTTATTGCCTCCGGAAAGCTCTCAGGCTCGAGCTTTGATCAACCTCCAGGGGAAGGAAGTTCCACAATAGTTGTGTGTATAAAACACTGGTCTGATCTAGCACTTGCAAGAATGGATTGCAGTTCCCAGCCCTGCCACAGAATTCCTATGTGACCTTTGGCAAGTCACTTACCTTTGCTTTAGTTTTCCCATTTGCAAAATAGGGATGATCACTATACAGCAGTTTTAAGGATAAATATGGGCATTTTTAGACAAGACACTCTCCAGCCACTACCCCCCCCCCGCCCATTATACATGTTGCAAGGCTGCAGTGTTGCCCTATGGGTACCCTGCAACATGTATAGTGGGTGGAAAGTGTCTTGTCTGAAAACGCCCTATATTAGTATTGGTTAAGTGCATGTGTATCCGAGTACATACTGCTATTGTTAGCTGATGTATAAAATGTTGCATTGTACGTATATCTCCTATAAACAATACTGTAATAATTTTAAGCTCCCCAGATGGGTGACTTAGCAGTCAGTCAGTCAGTTTCCCCTCCTATTACTGCACAAAGAGAATCTCTCTTAACAAGAACACTTTGACATACATTAATTGTAAGCTCCAATTAAAAGGAGATTCTTACAGTTATTTCTGCCAGCCTAACCTTGTTTTCCATTTGCGTTTTTTTGTGGGGGAGGGGGTGCAGTGGTGGAGAAAGGAGAAATGTAATGCAGCTTAATATAGAACCAGGAGACCTACCTTCCCAAGAGCAAGCATGTTCTTCCCTTCCACTCTGCTGGACTTACTGCGCAATATTAACATACAGAGAATGACAATCCTATAGGATGTAGTGGTGTGTTGTTTATCATTTATTACATTAGGAGAGCTGGAGATTATGAAAGCCCCATCTTGTCCAGTTTTGTGGGATCAATTCCAGTTGGTGGTGCCCGCTGATGCGGTCGGGGTCCTTGCGGTGGTTAGGGCCGCTTCTTGTGAGTTAGACCCGTACCCGTCCTAGCTAGTGAAATCTTGCAGGGAGACAATGGGGCCGTTGCTGGCGGGGGTGATCACTGCCTCCCTTTGGGAGGGCAGAGTGGCAGGCTACCTCAAGGAGGCGTGGTGCAGCCTCTGCTCAAGAAACTATCGTCTCCCTTGCCAGCTATCGGCCTGTCTCTAACCTTCCCTTTTTAGGGAACCTAACCTTTTTAGGGAAGGTTATTGAACAGGTAGTGGCCCAGCAGCTGCAGGGGCATCTGGATCGCATCAGTTTTCTTGATCCCTCCCAGTCGGGATTTCGTCCGGGACATGGCACCGAGATTGCGCTTGTGGCCTTAGTGGATGACCTGCGCCAAGAGTTAGACTGGGGTCGGTTGGCCTTGGTGGTGGTGGTAGATCTTTCGGTTGCATTTGATACCGTTAACCATGAGATGTTGGTAATGCGCCTGCGGGACTGTGCAGGAGTGGGTGGGACTGTTCTTGAATGGTTCCGCTCATTCCTAGCAGGAAGAACTCAGCGAGTGGTACTCGGAGAATGTTTTTCATCGTACCGAGACCTCTCGTGTGGTGTCCCGTAGGGTTCTGTCTTGTTCTCTCTCCTGTTCAAAGTGTATATGCAGTCACTCAGTGAGGTGATTAGAAGGTTCGGTGTGCGGTGTCATCAATACGCGGATGACATCAGCTGTACCTCACTTTTACAACAGACACAGGCCCTGCAATCTCAGTGCTTATCCAGTGTCTGATGGCTGTGGGGGGCTGGAGGTAACGGCCCCCATTGTGGACGGGGTCTGTCCCACATTGGTTCCCCAGTTGCAGAGTCGGGGGGTGCGCCTTGATGCGCAGCTCCGCCTGGATGCCCAGGGGGAGGCTGTGGCGAGGAGCGCCTTTTTGCCATCTGGTGCAGTGGCTTCGGCCGTATGTTTCAGACTCTGACCTGGCCACCCTCATCCATGCTTTCATCACCTCTAGACTAGACTATGGTAACATGTTCTATGTGGGGCTACTCATGATAATGGCTCAGAGGCTGCAGCTAATGCAGAATGCAGCAGCCCATCTCTTGGTGGGATTGGGCTGCCGGGAACACATAACACCAGTGCTCCGTGCTCTGCACTGGCTGCCGATAGCATTCCAGGCCCACTTCAAGCTGTTGGTTTTGACCTATAAAGCCCTAAACGGTCTAGGCCCTCCCTACCTGCAGAACCGCCTCACCCCCCCGTGTGCTGGAATGACCCCTGCAGTCGTCCAGGGGTGCCCTGCTCGAGGTCCCCCGAGTCTTCCAGGGGGCCACGCAGGAGAGGGCATTCTTGGTGGCCGCGCCGCAGCTGTGGAACTCCCTTCCGGTGGGGGTGCGGCTGGCCCCGGATCTCCCCTCTTTTTGGAAAAGTTGTAAGACCTGGCTGTTCCACCAGGCGTTTGGTGGGGGAGAGGGGTGAAAGGGGGGATAGGGGTGGAGTGGTGGTAGTAAATGTCATCCTCCTTTTAGCAGTTTGAAAAATGTTTTATATTGGAGTTTATTTCTGTTTTTATATTGTAAGCTGCCCCAGGCTGCCTGATGGCAGGAGGGGTGGGGTATTAAATTGAAAAATAAATAAATATTTAAAGGGAGGGAAATGCAAACTAAATAGCACATGCACCAAGCTCTGGTTAAATAAACACCGAGTTAAACAAGATTGTACTAGCCGTCAGCAGAAGTCAATCATGTACTGCACTTCAAAGCCAGGCATGTGGGTGACTGACATCTGCAGGGGCCAGATGCCAAGCCCCCTGGGATCTCTATCGTTCTAGGCTAATCAGCATCTGGTTCTGTGGCTAAGCGTGTGTCTTCGTTTTGGTTGCCCTCTTCACTGCTCTCCTGGCCATGGTGACAGCTGTGATCCTGACCAGGTGTCAGCCTGTTAACAAGGTTTGGGGGTGGGGGTTGTAACACTGGATTTAGTAGAACTTTCTATTTCTTTCTGTGCCTTGAGCTCATTTGCTACTGGAAAGCCCTTGGGTGGATGTAGTTTATCATGAACAGGATTGTGTGGCATTTTCCAACAGGGCTGAAACAAATATTTGATGCAAATTGAGTATCTAGTGCTGTTCACAAATTCACAACCACAAATTAAAATGTTGCATCACTTTTGCACTTTAAGTTTGTATTTGTCACTTGCAAACATCTAAGTTGTGTTGCTAACAGAGTTCATAGATAAGTGAAGTATTTGTTTTTTGTCCCTTTATTAACAAATACAGCAGTGGGAACAGTTCTGCTTCAACTTCATTAAGTAAATGAACTAAGTAAATTATTTGCGGTCAAAATTTGAGTGATTAGTTGACTTTTAAGCAAAAGTTGAACTCAACAAAATAAAGTAAGCAGCTAAATGAAGTCTTTCGGTCAGGTTTTTGATTTTGCTAAAGAAATGAAGCAGATTCCACCAAGTTGAACTTCCTGTAAGCATTTGCAACGGTGTGGACTTAATTTTGCATTCAAGGAAACAAGTCTTCCAATTTGGTCTGTGAATTGGGGCAGTGAATTTGGTTTCATCCCTATTTTCCAGTGTTCCTTGCATACATCATGGGTGTCTTGGTGAAGGATCCTTTGGTGAGGTTAATTGTAATGAGCCCCTCTGGCCCTGGCACTACAAATGGGTGAATCACAGAGACCTGCTTGCCGGCTGTCACAGCCCCAGTCAACCCTGGCTGTTCTCACTCTGGGCCTGCCTGTCAGCCCTTTGCCAAGCAGCTGCCCCAGCTCAAGCTTGAGGAGGCATGCTGGTACAAAGTGGGTGAGCAAATGCCCCTTGCCAGGGTTAAATTTATTCATCTCGTGGCAGTCTTAAAAAATAACACTACTTGCTAACTCAAACGAGATGATCAAGCGGCCCTGACTTGCAAGTCGGGAGATAACTGGTGCAAACCCCATCTGGTATAGAGGGCCTCCATCTTGTGATCGAATTGGCACATGGAAACAGATTAGGGCTGCTGGTGGTATACTGTGCACCTTCTTGTACAGCTGCTTCCCTACTTGCTTTAGCCGATCCGGTGTCGGAGGTGGTATTGCAATCCCCGAGGTTTCTGGTCGGGGGGGGATTTCAATATTCATGCTGACACCAGTGTTATGGGGGCAGAGCAAGTGTTCATGGCAACTATGGGCCTGTCTCAGGTGGTTTCTGGCCCGACTTACGCAGAGGGGGGATACTCTGGATCTGGTATTTTTCACTGGCCTTTAGGTGGGGGGGATCTGTTAGTGGAGGAGGTGTCATCTGTGCCCTTGTCATGGATTGACCGTTATCTCCTGTGGCCCAGTCTCCCGGCACATGTCTGCCACCGGCAAGGTGTAGCACTGGTTTGAATCATTCGCCCCCGGAGACTTATGGAACCAGAGCAGTTCTGAAATGCTCTGGGGGATATACCCTCCAATTTTGACGGACGATTGCTCGATGACCTCGTTGTGCTTTGGAACACCTTGTTAGCAGAGGCCATTGACTGAATGGCTCCCAGGCATCTGCTCCCCGAGCATGGGTGATGCAGGGCTCCGTGGTTCACGGATGACCTGCGCCGTCTGAAGCAGGAGGTGAGACAGAGCGACGGTGGTGCTGTATTTATACTGAAGTCGATTGATTGCAGCACATTAGATTGCAGCACAGAGCTGCGTTAAAAGCCTATGCCATGGGTATGTGGGCAGCAAAGAGGAGTTTCTTTGCTACCATCATATCGTCGTCAAAGTCACGTCCAACTGAGCTTTTCCGAGTGGTAAAGGGGTTGGTCAGTTCGGCCTCTCTCTGCCCGGAACTGGAATCTTCCAGTGCTCGCTGTGACTCATTCATCAACAATTTTGCGGATAAAATCGCTCATATCCACCACGGCTTCAACGTCACGTTAAATGCAGGGGATGTGGCTGAGGTTATGAATATATCTGGTCTGGTTTTGGTGATCAATTTCAGCAGGTATTGTCCACCGATGCCGTCGAGTTGCTGGGACCTGAATGGTACCGGTCCTGGCTATATTCAAAACCTGCTCCTGAAGCCTCACACTGATGGATATTGGTGCTCAGAAACCACCCACTGTTTGGGGATCCTGCCATCGCGTTTTAAATTGGCGCGCGATTGGGCCTTTATGTGGCGGGGCCTTTCAGTGTGGCACTTGCTCCCTCCAGATATCCATCTTAGTTCCTCCTTCCTCACCTTTAAAAAGCACCGAAAGATGTATTTATTCTCCAGGTACTTTTAGGATCCACTGCTGCTACTACTTATTTCTAAAGCGCTACAAGTTGTACAGAGCGCTGGTTGGTTCCCCCAATGTGTGTTGTCCTCCCCCTGTTTCCTTCCCCTTTTTTGTTGTTTTTACAGAGATTTATATTTTGAATAGATCTTATGTATTGTATTTTTATCTTGTAAAGTACTCCGATTTGGTGGTGGGGCACTCTGGAAATGAAATAAAATTTGTGTTTATGAGTTATTTAATGGTCATCAGTTTCACGGGTTGAAAAGGGGAAGCCTGTCTGTCCTGAAACCCTGTTAATGGCATGGGCAGGGATGAATAAAAAATTATATCTGTGCTGGACAGGCATAAAAGCCTACTCAGCAGCAAAAGGGTTGGGGTGGGAGGTGGGGGAAGAGTCTTCTCTTCCTTATTGACCATCGGATTGTGGGGAAATGGAGAAACCCCTCCCTCTTGCAGCTCTGAGTCCTTTAAACTTGGGCTCAGCACTGCAGAAGTGGCTGTCTTGTGCCCTGTGATGATCCTAGATGGAGAGCACTGTCTGTAACACTAAGCTCTAGCTCCACGACATGGACGCAGTGCTCCTGGAGGGAGGGGGCTTTCCTCTCCATATTGTATGGTGTACTTCATGCAGTGCTGAGCTGGAGACTCTCAAACTCAGCACTGCATATGAAACTGTCTGTCTTTCTGCTGACCATGTGATGGGGTGTAGGAGGACCACCCCGCTGCTGCCCCCACCCATCAGCAGGAGTTAAGAGAACTCTGCCCCCCTACCAGCTGCAGTGCTGAGGCTCAGATAGAAATGTCCACCTACAAGCTCCAAAAGTTTTCTTGCCTCTGGTGAGTGGGTGCTTACAGCTCTACATCAGGGGTGGGGGATCTGAAGCCCAGGGCCAAATGTGGCCTGCAGCTAGTTTTTTGTGGCTTCTTTTCAGTTCCTGGATCTGGCTCCGGGATCCAGTTCCTACATCCAAGCTCTAAAAAACTGAGCTAGTGTAAGCGAGCAGAGATGAGGATACGAGACAGATCCATAGCGCAGATCCATGATCTGAGCCCTCCTCAGCTTGATCACACCTCTCTGCTCCCAATTTCTATGTGGCCTTCGGAGTTTATGCTAAATTGCAAAGTTTGCTGTACATGGACGCAACTGAGAGCACTGTTTGAGCCAGGATGTTTACCATGGTGTCCTGTCCAAATTCTGTTTTGGGTTATCCTGCTTTCCTTTTTTCAGTTCAAATCAAATCATTCATTTATTAAAACGTAACCATTGGCCATTGTTCATATACAAAAACACAAACACACATATAAAACGACAAATACACACAGTTCAAAATCTCACCCCTCCTACTCCCATCAATGGGAGTTGAAGCGAGGATCCTTAAATAACTAAAACGTCTATTTCTTGCTTTACCAATTGTACATTTAAACAAAATTAAACAGCAGATTCTCCAAAGGATTCACTAACTAGGGGCTTAAATTGAAGGAATCTATCCCTCATCTCGAATACCCTCAGCAGAAATCTCATAATACTAACAGTAACCTCCGGATGGGCATCCTGCAAAGCTACAAATTCCAGGAACCTACCAGGTTCCCTGGGGTGACTATCAATAAATGACTGCAGAAATTGTGAACGCAGAGTATAGTATAGTCTGCATTCAAATAGAATATGGTGGGTAGACTCTGTAGCCAAACTGTCAAAAGGGCATAATCGTTCCCCATAGGGGATCCCTTGAAAGCACCCCGTTAGAACACTAGTTGGTAATGCATTCAGCCTTGCACAGAGAAACAAAAAATTTTCCCCGAAAGAAGCAGTAGTTAGCAGATACTGGGCCATGCATCCCACCTGGGGAACCACTGCACCATAATCCTTAAAATGTGATGAATTGGTGGCTGCTGTCAGTTCCTCCTGGGAGGTCCTAGATTTCTTCAACCAATACAAGGACGCTCGTTCCCAGGCCACGGCCGCCCACCCGCATAGCCCGGTTTCCAACCTTATGGCAGCAGCAGGGGAGCCATTGGGTACTTCCAACAGTTGTCTCAAGAAACTTGACTGTACTAAGTTTAAACCCTTGTTGGACAAGTGGACCCAGAGCTCCGCCCCATATAAAAAGAAAGCTCTGGCCTTGGTCTCAAAGACCTTTACTGCAGCATTAATATTCTCCTACCAGTGCCCATAAAAAAACGCAGTATGGCTTGCGAGTGGCTTCTTGCCATTACTTCTGCTCTCCCAATGTGCTCCTTCCAGCACCCAGTTGTGGAAAAAAGGAGTCCCAAGTATCTCTAGGACTTTTGCTATTGGAGATGTGTGTCACCTATGGGCCACCCAAGCGTCCGCCTGGCCCCAGTAAATACAAGGACATTTGATTTGGCATAATTGATGTTCAAATGGTTGCCCGTACAATAATCTTTAAAGACAGCCAGCTGTCTCAGAAGTTCCACCCTTGTCTGGGACAGGAGGACCAAGTCATCGGCATAGAGTAGAGCGCCGATGGACTTAGAAGCCAACTTGGGTGGAAAGAAATTTTCTTGCTGCATGACTGGGATAACATCATTGATAAAAAGGTTAAACAGGGTTGGCGCCAAAACGCAACCCTGCCTAACTCCCCCGTTCAACTGCTACGTCAGATGTTAACTGACCCTCCTGATCCACCTTGACTGCTACTGTGGTGTTCTGGTATAAGGTCTGTATTAGGCAACAAAGCCTACTATCAATCCCCAAAAGAGTCAGTTTGTCCCATAAAAGGAATCTATAAACCGAATCAAATGCCACCTTAAGGTCTAAAAAGGTGGCATACAATTTCCCATTGGTGGAGCGATATTTCTCAATTAGATGCAGGAGCACCAGGCAACGATCAGTTGTACATCTATTTTTTGGGGGGGAACCCGGCTTGTTCTAACTGCAGGACTTGGTTCTCATTTATCCAATTTGTAAATCTTATCAGCAGATATTTAGCGTAAATCTTGCTAACTATACTTACAAGGCTAATCTGCCTATAATTGGCTGGGTCAGTTCTCACCCCTTTTTTTATAGATAGGCACAACAATGGCCCGGCTCCACCCGCTTGGAACATTTCCTGAGCTGTTAATACCAAGGAATAATTTCGCTAATACAGGCATCCACCAATCGGCCCTCCCTAGGATAGCCTCAACCTGGGTCAAGTCTGGATCCGGGGCTTTACCCTTCCTAAAGGATTCTACAATTTCGTGGACCTCCAGTTCGGTTACTGGAATCCAATCAGCAGCATCCAACTCTCCAAGCCCAAAACTACCCTGTTCCTCCATTGCTCCATTGGAAAGATCCCTCTGGGTAGCACTAATAAACTCTGTCCATCCCAATGGCGTTATAGACAGAGAACCCCCAGATCGTGGGCCCGCCACAGCCCTGTTAACTAAACGCCAAAATAACTTAAGAGTCATTGTCACTACTTTCTTTAAGTAGCTCCTGCCACCTAAAGTTTGAATAAGCTATCTTCTTTTTCCTGACTAGGTCCTTATACAACCGTTTCTGCTGAAAATTCACCACCGGGAGACACACTTGGGACCCTGCTTGATATTCCATATAAATATCCTTAAGCCTTTCCCTTGCTAGCTGGCAATCAGCATTGAACCACCCCTGAGAGGTGGCAGATTGCACCCTTTTACTCTTTGCTGCTGCCGGCAGGCGCTGTTCCAAAAAGGAGCTAAACCCTTCATAGGCTGCCACAACTTCCATGCCCCCATCTAGTATCCATGCCCTTACGTTCTCGGAGAGGTCAACCTCTAATATCTAGTTCCATACTTGGTCTGTGCTCTCACTCCACCTAGGATATTTGTGGAAGGTGGGATTTCCAGCTACCAATTCTTCCTCCCATGAAATGGCAGCTTCCCCCGCCACATCCAACTTCAGAACCAATGGTAAATGATCTGATTGTAGACAATTTGCTATCTCAAAGTTGATCACAAAGCTACGCCCTCCATCTGACACCAATGCATAATCAATCGCGCTGCAGCCCTGGTGGCCTAAAAAAGTAAATTCCCCATTGGCATCTTGATAACCTGTTCCGTTTAGCAATTGCGAATTTAAACCCACCACTAATCTGGCAAAACGAATGCCTGAGGCATTACAAACCTGATCTTTGGAAACCCTAGTACTCGCCAGAATTGCACCCCTCCTATACGGTTGATCATCCATAAGCGAAGATAAAACAGTATCATCAGGCCCGATCCTAGCGTTGAAATCACCCATCACAATGGAAGGGGCCTTAGGATGATCAGCAAGCACCTCACCAACAATACTTTCCAATTTATCCCAAACATTGCTGTTGTAGGTGCCTGCATTAACCAGGGGGATATAAACATTGAGAAAAACAAAATACTGGGACCCACAACTCAAGACCACTCCCAGCAAAAAGGGGGGGGGGAACCTAACCTCTCTGACCAACTGCAAGCCGGCACTGTCTGCAATTAGACAGGACAGGCCTCCACTGGCCCTCCCCCTAGTCCCAGCAGGCACTGCATGAAGACAAACCGCTGTAAACTTATAAAAATTGACATCGTCCATGGCCCATGTCTCCTGGGGAAGAAGGACTTGATGCTGGCTAAGAAAAGCTACAAACTCCTTACAATTCTTGTGAGAAGCCCATCCTGAGACATTCCAAGAGCAAACGGAAATAACATCCCCCCCACTTCTGTGAGTGTCACAGAGCGGGCTGACCAAGGGTCCCAGAAGGGATCATCAGCACACCGCCCTGTACTTGCTGAACTAATGGAGTCCCCCCTTCCCGTGTTAACCCATCCTGGGGTATACCATCCAACCCAGATGCTAGAATCCCCTCTCTAACTACCAGACCATCCACTACCAAATGACCCACCGCTCCCTCCCCAGAAGGGGGCCCTCTACTACTGCAAACATCCAACAGGGGCTCAGCAGGGGAGTCGAAGAGAAAGCTATCACTAGCCTCCTGCACCAAAGATCCTATTTCCACAGTGAGCACCACTAATAGATCCTTAGCAGACTTAACCACAGCCACCTCCGCCAGACTAGGACCCCTCCTCCGCTGGGGTAAGGAAGAATGCGATGCCATTGCTGTATCCAGACACCTAGAGGGCAACCCGCCACTTTCCGGAGTGGGAACCTGGGTAACTTTGATAACCTCCATCTCCCCTAGGTCCACACCGCAGTGACAAGCGCCCTCCCTCCCCCTATCCCAAAACTCACTGTCTGCCTGGCTGGCCTCCTGGCTGCTACCATACTCAAACACCTCACACAGCTGCACCCCCCACGAAAAAAGGGGGATATGGTGCAGCAGACAGTATATAAGCCCTTTATTACAAAACGGCACAATCACACGCTGGCATAGGCTCCTTGAGGAAACTATCTGGACTGGCCCAATATGCCTCATTGGAATTGGAGAACCCAAGATAGTGGAGAGATGGTACCTTATCTCTCCCTTGGTTCTCCAACTGGAGCAATATCTGTTGGGGAGGGGCCTAATTAGAAAGGAAAGCTCATTGGATACCAGCCTAGCCAGAGGCGGTGGAGACCCTCTCATCCCCCTATTCTCCTTTGATGTAAGACCTGGTCTATTGAATGTTCTATTCTCTCTACTTGCATCCCTCACCGGCCCTAATTCCCCCACCCTAGCATCCAAATGGTCCGTCTGGAGTGGAGGGCTAACCTCAGCCTGGGCAATAAGATTCTTTTGCCCTGTGATGTTGAATAAGTCCTGCTCCACTTTATCTCCCCTGAATTCCTGCATGGATTCCAAAACCTGGAGCCACTGCTCCCTTTGCTCCTTCAACTGGTCCATAATACTAACCAACTGACCCACAATACTGCAAACCCCATCCCCAACATGAAAAGCCTCTGACCCTTGTGTTTCTGGCATGGAAGCCTCTCCGTTGTTGGGAGCAGGAAAATCAGCAATAGAGGGGCAGCCCACACCTTGGGAAGAACCTAGGCTAGATGTAAAAGCCCTGGGTTCCCCAACAGGGAGAACCTGAGGAGCAGTCATAGCATCAGGAGACTTCGGTACCCTACCCCTAGTGGGGACTTGGCGTGCAGAAGCAAACTCGACCATTTCCCGCTGTCTCTCATGAACATTAACAGCGGTGGTAGCATTACCAGCCTCCATTCCTGCTCGCTTCCTGGTCTTCATCCCCGCACAGCCAAGTCAGATCTAACACACAGGCTGCTGTGGGGTACGAGGCAGTCACGTTAACCCACTGATCAAATCACCTCTTGGCTCCCACCTCAGCAAAGAAGCAGAGTGAGCAGAATACCTCGCCCAGCGCCCAGCCGGCGCTTAAGGCCGCACACACTGCCGCATGCGCAGGGGCGCTTTAAGTAGATGATCCGCAGTGTCATGGCAGCTCAAATCCCCGCTGCGTCCCCAGGTGATAGCGCTCAGTCCTAAGTGATAGCAGACTCCGGTCCAGTCAAGGGAGGGCTACATGGGGGGGTGTCTCTCCCATTCCCGGGGGACCTGATGACAAACCGTTCAGCTTACCACCCAGAGACCATGCTCCCCTAAGTTATGCTGCCACAGCCACAGGCACACTTTATGTAGATGATCCGCAGTGTCCTGGCAGCTCGAATCCCTGCTGCTTCCCCAGGTGACCGCACTCAGACCTAAGTGATAGCAGACTCTGGTCCAGTCAAGGGGGGGCTACACGGGGGGTGGGTGGTGTGTGTCTCCCATTCCCGGGGGACCTGATGATAAACAGTTCAGCTTACCACCATGCTCCCCCAAGTCCCTTTTTTCAGTTTGAGTTGGAAACCATGTTTTTCACACCCTGCTGTGAACTTGGATCCAATTGCAAACTTTGCAAATGGGTTGTATTATTTTTTTTAATCTGAATCCCCAAATCTCGGGTCTGAGCACCTTCTAACCTCCAGCTCTTTGCCTTGTGATACAAGCCCATCTTTAATCCATAACTGCTCCTTAATGTGTTGGCATTAATGTGTACCCAAAGGCTTCTTGGAGGCCTTAATGAAAACTGCACCAGAACGACAGACAGCCCAAATTGCTCTCCAGAATGGGAATGGACAGAGTACGAACGATCAAAGTAAGCACTTAAAAACAACAACTCCAAATTGAAATCAAAGCAATAAACAGAACAAATCAAAGGACACCAATCTTGGTTCAGTGGTTGCCAGAGGCCAACCCCTCTCTAGGCACTTAACAGAATCCATTTTCTGCTTCAACATTTAGCACAAAACCCATGCTGTCAAAATTGGCTGGTAATTTGGGTTTTCTGTACCCACCTTCATCATCGGACACCTTGTTTCTGACTATGAAGAGATGTTGAGTAGCGCTGATCTGGTCTGGTCAGAAAAGTCTTGATGACAAAAAGACAAAAAAAGTTTTTTTGTATGGAAAATGTAATTTCCTAAGTTTTGTCTGCGCTCTTAACCTCTGTCCCCTTCCTGCCTTTTTTTTAGGGTGGGGGGGGAGGGGGGAGAACAGGAAAAATTGGGGTAACTGAAATGTGTATATATATATTTATTTATTTTTTTACATGACCATGCATTTCTAAAATGAAAGTCCAAATTAGGGCTGAAACTAATATCCAAGGTGAATATCGCATCTGAGGATTTTGCCTAAATTAAATTTTCTCTGTCAAAATAGATTGCTGCTATTTGGGTCCATCTTTGCTGGATACCTTTTGCATTTGGGAGTGTTATTTTTTTGGTTGTTTGGATATTCAATTATTCAGTTGCTCCATTTTGGTTAAACAAAGAATAAATTTATCATCGCAGTTAATGTCCATTCCAGATAATTTGGCAATTATCTGGTTGTTAACTGACTACTGCAACTGTTAACTGACAAAGCAAATAACTGGATAATACTACAATGGTGAAATGGTTTACAGCATAAATGAATATTACCATTATTAGTAGGAAACCGGTCCAGAGGGGTGGGATGGGGGAGTAAACAGGAAGCGAATTATAGATAATGCAGTCAACGGTGCACTGCAGTATTATGCAGTAATGAAGTAAATGGGTTAACTGGTTACACTGCCAAACGTTAAGCAGATAACCAGTCCTTATTGGAGTTGATCGGATACTGCATATTCAACTGTATAGTGACAGATAACTGTTTCAGCTCTAATCCGAATAGCCAAACAGCCAAAAAAATATTTTTTTAAATGGTTATGTGAATATCTGTTTCAGTGTTGGGTATTACATAGATGGCTATCTGAAATTGTGAAAAATATTTTTGAATACAAAATCTACTATTCATTTCAACACAAGTTCAAATATGATCTAAATGAAATGCTGTGATTTTTGGTTTGTGTTTTTCTTTATCTTGAATTGGATGAAATTTGAACTTTAAAATTTTTGTACCAGATGGAAATCTTCTTACCTGACTTTCCTTAAAGCTGAACAGCTGCAGACTCCATGGAGTCTGAATCAAGTTACTGTTGCTCAGCACCGCTAAAAATCGGTCTAGGGTGTTTGAATTTGCACGTTGCTAGAGGCTGCTCTGAAAACGATGGCCCCTTTCACACAGACACTCTAACACTGATAAAATAGGTGTTACATTTTATTATACATGTTTCAGGGCACCCATAGAGCACACCTAGAGCCCTGCAACATGTATAATAAAATGTAACACCCATTTTATCAGTGTTAGAGTGTCTGTGTGAAAAGGGCCTGTGTGTCTTGGGCATGGCAACTAAAAGGCAGCAGAAAAATTCTCTATCAAAAACTGGAGCCAAATTTTCCAAAAGAGCTCTGCTCTGGGCACTAAAATGAGCTGTCAGCTATACTGAGCTCCCCTGAAAACTTTTGGGGCCTCAGGCAACCCATCTATGCTTCAGTGATGCTTTAATCACACACCCATACCTGCTTGTCAATATACAGCACAGAGCCATGCCCTAAACTCAATGACTGCGATCCCAACCCCCCCTCCGTGCAGGATCCACATGGGATGTGCACGAGTTCTGTGCAGTACAGTGTCCCTGCAATTGACTTGCGTGCAAGTTACATGCATGTGTGTGTGGGCGGCTTGCATGCGGCTTGTGCAGGGCATAGAATCAGCCCCACCATAATGCTGAAAGCCCTTCTCGCATGTAACCGAAGACACAATGACGTGGGTATTAATTGGACTAGTAAATTATCCATTACACCTATAAATATTGTTTAATATCCATTATAATGGCTACAGCATGGTATTGAAGGGCCATGGTTTGCTGAGCAACTATAATTGCCTGAATTTTCAGGGTACACCTGACAACCTGGTGAGGCATACTGGCTGGGAACTCCTGCCATAGGAGTTACTGTTTAAATCTAGCCCTTATTGCTGTGCCTTAATAGGAGTGAGCTCACTTGCAAACGTGGCCCTTCCTCAACCTTTTGACACAGCACTGTTGTTTATCAGAGTGCTGCAATGGATGAGCCGATTCAGTGTGCTAGACTGCAATGAATTCTGACCTTCAGCCTTTTGATTCCTCCCTCCCCCCATTCTGTGTTAGCATTCATGAGAATGGCATACGCTGCTTCTCAGAGGGGTGCTTTTGATTTTATAACTGGAAAGGGGAGAAAAGCCCCCAAACGATACTGCCCATCTGCTGTTGCTTCTATATAGTAGATCCTAAGAGATGGGAGGAAAGAGAACTTATTGTTGGAGGATTGCCACTTTGTTTAAACAGTCTTTTAAAAAAGAAACCTAAGAGTCTGATAACGCAGAACCTATTTTTCCCCTCTTTATTCAAAGCATGCCAGAGGTCTCTGTAGAGTTCCATGAGTCCCTTGTGATCACTGGCATGTCAGTTGGAAGACTAGTCTTTGGATCACTTAAACTTAGGGCTGTGGCCTTTTTACATTGCTTTCTCCTTCAGTTTTTATTTTCTCCCAGCAACACTGCTCTTGGGGGGTTGGGGGGGGGGGGGAGTGTCTTGAAGCTTAAAGTCTTAGGGCGCTTTTAAACGAGACAAGAAACGCAGCTGATCCTTTGATCAGCCGCATTTCTTGGCGCTCGTTTAAACGGCTAACTTGGATCTTCCCCCGCGTCAGACTGGGCAGGCGATCCTGCCCCCTCCGACGCGGATCCCCAAAGTGCCGGCTTTACGCCGCACTTCTGGGTTCTAATCTTGGCCAAAGTGCGCATGCGCAGAAGGGGGCGCATGCGCACAAAGACTCAACGCCGTGTCTGATGCTCTTCTGAGCTGTGTCCTCACTCCGGCCACACAACGGCCACAAAACGGCCAGCGCCCTTTTGTCGCCGCCCGCGACAAAAATAAAAGGAAGTAATAATAATAATAATAAACTTTATTGCGGGGCCAATAGGCCATTGCAAACACAAACATAAAAGACAAAACAAACAAACACAAGCCAAAACAACACAAATATGTACAGTAACCAAATAATGAAGTATATAGACAGACCATCAGCCCAAACAACAAGCATTAGATAGTAAATACAAATATGGCCGGTAGACAAACAAAGGAATACCCAACTAGAATCAGAGACCAGGGTCAGGTAGTCTAGGAACCTCCCTCCCATCTTCCTTACATATTTTTTCACTCAACACATAATTAACTTATGGAATTTGTTGCCAAGGGACGTTGCAAGGCCAGTAGTATAGTTGAGTTTAAAAAAGGACTTGATAAGTTCTTGGAGAGGAGGTCCATTAATGGCTATTAACCAAGTAGCTTATGAGATGAACTTCTTACTGTTGGGAGCTGGGAGTGACCAACGGGGAATGGGTTGCCCATTGTGACTATTGGTTCTTCTCCCATGCGATTGATATTTGCCACTGTCGGAGGACAGGATTCTGGGCTTGATGGACCATTGGTCTGACTTGGTATGGCATTACTTACGTTCTTATGTTCTAATAAATGACTACCTCTTAGGTTTTATCCTGTCTCTACCCCTCATCCATGCTATTTGTAGTAACCCTGTTGCTTACAAATTGGACTCTTCAACACATTGGGTGTTTTCAGATGAACGGCAGCCCCGCTTCTGTTCTGCTTTGCCCCTGGGTGGCAGGAGGCCCACTAGATGTTTGTTTATAATAATAATTTAAGTGTAGCCATAGGCCATAGCATAAAAAATATACAAAATAACAGAATAACAAAATACAAATAACAGTCAACATAGCAACCAAACTTATATTAGCCAGTATCAACGCCCCCAGGATCATACTGTGTACTATTCACATTTAACTTAAAATCAATAAATTGTTGTCTCAATAAAAATACCTCAACCAAATATTTAGCAACCAATTTGGTAACTTCATGCATTTTGTCTTGCAATGCTAACATCATCAAGCCGTGCTCCCCCCTCCCAGGGTGATTATTAAGGAAAGGGGCCAAGAAATTACCCTGATGCCATCATATAATCTGCAACCAAATAAAATATGTTGGGTAGACTCTGTTATAGACACCAGGAGTTCCCAGCCAGTATGCCTCACCATTGCAAGACAAAATGCATGAAGTCAAAAGGGCAAAGTCTCTCACTATGTGGGATTCCTTCCCTTCTACCCTCCAAAACTTTGGAAGGGAGAGCATTGAATCTTGCAGACATAAGAAGAAATCTGCCTCGTATTGAAATTGGTAATGCCATATAAGCAGCTGGTTCTCCTACTTTCGAAACCCAAGATAAATAATCTGCCATATGCGGAGTATTCCTTATTGAGGCAACATCATTTTGCCAAGCTATATCCTTGAGTCTTATTAGGATCTCTGCCCCTAATACCCTAGTGTCTTTATCCTGGCAGTATCTGGGAGAAAAACCCAGCCTGGTCATGAAATCTTCCAGGGTAAATAATCATAGGTTCTTATGAGGGTTCCTGAAGAAATACCTGACTAACCCACTATCCCTGTTGTTTACTAATTTTAACCAAAATTTAATGACTCCAACCCAGGCCTCTTGATCCCAACCCAGCTGCCCGATTTCCATACGAATGGCAGCAGAAGGGGTGCCTGCAGGTACTCTCAAACAGCTCCTCAAGAAATTTGCCTGAAGTTGATCCAATTTAGGAGCCACAAACGGGGCCCAAATCTCAGCACCGTACAAAAGTCTTGCACCAATTTTGGTGTCAAAAACCTTCGCTGCCACTTTCAAGGGTGCAGCACCAGAAGAGGCCCAAACCCTCCAAATAGCTAGCGTCGTGCCCTTCGCAGAGGTGGTTATCCTGTACAAATGCTCTCTCCATCCTCCTGAGCGATGGAAATGCAAACCCAGGTATTTTAAGGAGGGAACCTGCTGGAGCTAATGTCCATCCAAGGACCATGAGTAAATTCTCCAACTATTGGAAAAAATCATAAGCTTGGATTTTAAATAATTGATTTTTAATTTATTAGCCTGGCAATAAACCAAAAACTTCCAGAGTTCCCTTTTTAAACCTCTCCGGGTTTGTGACAGCAAGACCAGGTCGTCCGCGTAAAGCAGACAACCCACCAGTCTTGATGCCAACTTGGGCGGGAAAAAATCTACTCTGGCCATGACAGGTACGAGGTCGTTCACAAAAAGATTAAATAGTGGCGAGGTCAACACACAGCCCTGTCTAACACCCTGGTAGATGGTAACTTTGTTTGTATCACTATCCAATCTCACCACCTGGGAAGTATCCAATTGAAGTTTGTATACAAGGACAAGTAATCTTTTGTCAATTGAGGTAGTTAAAAGTTTGTCCCAAAGCAGGTGTCTGTTGACCGAATCAAAAGTAGCTCTTAAGTCAAGCCACTAGATGTTGAAGTGGAGCAGGCTGTGACCCGAAGCGTTGCCAGCAGAGCGGGCTGGCCAAACCCGGGGCACTGGCTCGAAGCAGAGCAACGGTTCATCTAATGCATGGACTCATGCTGCTGCTCTGCTTCTGGCCGGCTGTTGCCTTGGGCAATACCATAGTGTTGTTACAGTCTCTCTAGCCTGCAACTCGATGGTGTGTGTGGGCGTGTGCCACACAGGAGGACCCTTGGCTGGGAACACACACACACACCGGGTCTGTTTAAACCCGACCCAGGTGGGGCTGAAAATGGGCAGATGCGGGGGTGCACCCACCAGAACAGCTTTGGGTGTGGCCAGCCCCCACATCTGTCTGAAAACACCCATTGTGTGTGACACTCAGTAACTGAACTGCCTTCCTCTTTTGTATAGAGGATTTGCCTATCAGTTTAAGGTAGATGGTTTAAGAAACAGCTCATCAATCGTTACAGAGATCAGTTGTTTTGTTAATAATAAGCATGGCTTGTAAACCATCTACAACACATGCCACTCATGTCTGTAACATCTACTCAAGTTATAAGCATTTTATAGATGTGAACAGTGTGTGTTCTAGTTAAAAGGTACCTTGCAGAACTTTTACTCTTTGAGCATTCACATGTTGTTAGTTTAACCCCTGAGAGATAGTTGACACTCGCACTACCCCCTCAGGTTTTGTGGTAAATACCACTTACTGGCCTATCACTCATGTAATGTGTGAATGCAACTGATACCACAGGATTTTTCCTGAGATATTCATGAACATTTCCACTTTTACAGTAATGTCTGAACAGGGCCTAGGATATCCAGGGTGGGACCACCTTACCAGCTTATTATAAATTGTTTTCTTCCCTGGAGGTGGGAAAGCCAGTAAAGGTTGAAATCAAACTTTTAATAGGAATGTCTTATTTCACAAGCTAAACAAAACATTAAATTAACAATAAGACGACAGGGTGCTTGCGAAGGCAGCTAATTGTGTTTCAAATGTCATCCTGTCTGGTCTCATTTGGTCGCAGTGGTTTCTCAGCCGAACCAACGTAGCATTAGTTTAAATGACATCATGTTCTCTCAGTGTTGTTCTAGTTACCAGTTGCTTTGGGGGGATATGCAACATGTTGGCATTCCTTTGTCTCACCTAAAATACAGCTTGTTTTTCAGTGTTAGGAAAGTGATAGAGTAAGTGTTCTCCTCGATAGAGCAAGTGTTCTATGCCCACCCCTCCCCCCAGAAACATCTATACAGAATGTAGCAGGGGCAGGCCTTGGATTCGCCTGGGCCTTTAAGAGAAGCCTCTGAACTCGATGAGTGCAAGGCACCAGCAGCTGAGTCTGGGTGAGTCGACCCAGAAGCCCTTAAGATTGCTGTAGAGCACTGTGAAGGGGGGAACAGAGAGAAGATCCAGAAAGGCTAAAGTCTGGAGAAAGAAGGCTCTAAGAAGGTAACCGATCCGTGACTGGCTGCAGGAGAGGACTGGAGTCTCCTTTTATATAAATAAAATGTATTATTTTTATAATGATCTCTTAGGTAAATGCTTATACTAGCAATGAAAGCATGCTCCTGTAAACACCAGACAGCCACAGCAGGGGCAATACAGGCTTCTCCCCCTTTGTGCTCTCATGGACCTCAACCTGGACCTGGAGAAATCATCTCTTGCTGGATATGGCCCTCCTAGATTCTTGACCTTTTTCCACCAACAAGAGGACCGATTGTGACAGTGCTCTTTATGAGGTAGGTCCCTGTTCATCAGCACTTTGCCTAAGATCACCAAGGAGTAGGCCTCAAGCATGTGTCTCATGGTAGTAACTCTGGCCACTTCTGACCTCTGCTGAATCTGACCTGAGGAGCCATGGACAACAGGCTCTGTGGCTCAGTAACAGCCCTACCCAAATCACCCAGTCTACAAGCAACTTCTCTTCCTAAGGTAAGAAATCCAGGGAGAGTGTGGTTGCCATGTTGGTCCCGAGTGACAGAGGAGGAGACAAAGTAGTTTGAATGATCTCTTGTATTTGACCAGCTATTGTTGCTGGAAATGTGCAAGCTTTCAGACCTTACAGGGCCCTTCCTCAGGCAAGTAGGAGTCAGAACAGGTAAGAAAACTAGATGCAATTGGGTGTAGCCTGACAGCCACAGGATCAGTTCCAGGCAGTTTTATTCTGTACTGAGTCACCATAATCCTAGATAAAAGACTTGGGAATTTTAGTTGGCTATAAAATGACTCAGACACCAGTGTGACACAGCTACAAAAAAAGCAAATGCAATCGTGGAATGTGTTGGGTGTGGCATTTCCAGTCGGGATAGCAAAGTATTATTGTCTCTATAAAAGGCACTGGTAAGACTGCTTCTGGAATTCTGTGTTCAGTTTTGGTCATGGATGTCAAGAAAGATGAACTGGAACAAGTGCACCAGGAACACTAGGATGAGAGGAATGGCAAACCTATTTGATGAGATAAAAGAACGTGGGCTTGAGTGGAGAGGATGGAAGCCAGATTAGCGGGTGTGGGAGCTTGGAGGTGAAGAGGAGTGTGTAGATGGCTTATTCAAGGAGCTTGGAGGTGAAGAGGAGGAGTTAGATTGGGTGATAGAGGATGGAGCAGCTAAGAGTGGATTTTCTAAGGGTAGGAGAGACAGTGGAGCATGCTTGAAGGCAGAGGGAAAGGACCCAGTGGAGAAGGAGATGTTGATATGCTTTCAGAGAGGGGCAATGATAGGGGAGCTGAGAGGGGACAGAATTAAAGGGGGCAGGTGGAGGGACTGAACAAGGAGAGGCAGAATGTGGTTTAATTTGAAGGAGGATAGGAAATGGTAGAAGAGTGAGGTGAGATGCAACTTAAGGTCAAGGCAGATCTCAATCTTATCCTTAAAAGGAGGGAGGAAGGAGGAGTTTTGAGAAGGGAAGTGAAAGTCAATAAGAGACAGTGGGGATTGTGGGGGTGAGATTCAAGGTGTCTTTAGACATTACGTCAACGGGTGTCTGTGTGTTTTGACCTTGATATGAACACCGGTGTGGCCCTGTGTTCACCGTGTAGCGCTACTTAGACACACAGCCCATCTTGAGGCAAATCAGTGTTTTGCTCACCACTCGATCTCAACATACAAGTGCTGCTGTCTCATTCCTGATGTTGTACCTGCTAACACACCATGCAATATCATTAGACACAATGTTGGTCACGTGCTCAGCTGGAACAGACAAATTGTCCTTGTGATGCAATGGTGTTCACATCCAGGGCCAGCCTTAGAGGTTGCGGGGCCTAGGGCCAGGGAGAAACACGGGGCCCTATTCTCCTGCTGGCAGCAAAGTTACTGGCGTCCAGCAGGCCTAGGTGCGCTCCCTGGCTCGTTCGGGGGGCACCCTCCGAGCCTGGGCTCAGGAATGGGTGGAGGGGCACTCCCTTCTGTTCGTCCCCAAGGCCAGCCATTTCGGGGGCACTTTCCCCATCCGTTGCTGTGGTGTTGCCGTCCTGGGCCCCGCAAGCCTTGCAGCCCGATGCCACTGGAAGTTGCCAGAGAGTGTGGGAGAGGTGGGGCCTCCGCCTTTCACTCACTCTGTGGCCCCCTCTGTTGTCTGTCAGTCTCGGCCAGGGGGGTGAGAGAGAGACAGAGGCCCCGCCTCCCCCACATTCCTCCTGGCCAAGACTGACAGGCAAGGGGGCATGGAGTGAGGGAGAGGCGGGGCCTCTGCTTCTCCCTCACTCCCGCTGGCCACCTCTACTGCCTGTCTTGGACTCGGCCCAGGGAGTGAGAGGCAGAGGCCCTGCCTCTCGATCACGCCCTGGCCGAGACTCAGGGTTGCCCCACGCTCAGGGTCCCCACATTCCTCCTGGCCAAGACTGACAGGCAAGGGGGCATGGAGTGAGGGAGAGGCGGGGCCTCTGCTTCTCCCTCACTCCCGCTGGCCACCTCTACTGCCTGTCTTGGACTCGGCCCAGGGAGTGAGAGGCAGAGGCCCTGCCTCTCGCTCACGCCCTGGCCGAGACTCAGGGTTGCCCCACGCTCAGGGTCCCCAGCTCCCGGCCACTGTCAGGCTGGGAGCCCCAAGTGCGCCCCCCCCTCCCCAGGAGCAGGGCCGGGGCGGCCACCCTGCGCGGTAAGGCCACCCTGTTCACATTGCGTGTTCAACAGGTGGCCAAATTGGTGTTGGGATTATAATCCCAATTGCCAAACATGTGCTATGGGGTTTTGACACCCTATCTTTGTTATGTCTAAAGACACCCTTAGTCAGGATCTGTACTGGAGGAGGTCTCACACCTGCGGAATGCTGTGAGAGCATGGTATTCCATGGGTATGGGGCACATTAGGGAAATGGCAGGGGGATGCCTTAGCCCTACCCCTTTCCTGACATGACCCGATGGAGTTCCGTGATGTCATGGCACTCTGTGGGGGCAGAATGTCTGTCGGGAAAAGGGTGGGGTTAAGGTATTCCCCTGCCCTTTACCTGATGTGACCTGCTCATGTGGAGTGCCATGATGTGTCAGCTTTCCACAGGAGAAGGGCCTCTTCCCTAGGGAGCTCAACCTAGCCCTTGTCCAAGGAACCCCTTGTGTCTGATTGGGCTTCTTCTGGTCCCGTTCCAGCCCTATGATTCTCTGAAATAGCTACAGAATAGTCACTTTCCAGACACATTTTAAAACGCTACACATTGTATGAAGAGGTAAAATGGAGCTCTATCCTCTGTGTTAATCTACAATAATTATGTCATACTCTTCTGCAATGCTGTAACTCTCAAGGGTGGTCTGTATAGCTCCCATTTTACAGATTTAGAAACTGAGGCACAGAGAGTGGAGAAATGAGCTTGAGCCTTTTCCCAAGGCCACCCAGCAGGCCAGTGGCTGGGAAAAGAATCCATGCTTGCAAATTCCCAGGCCAATGCCATTAACACTATGCCACAAATATGGTTGCTTGAGAGAGGGACCAAGTGCCTTTCTTTAGCTAGGCATTAAGAGTGAAAGGAATGGTGGGGGTTAGGGGTGCTGCTCACAAATTTATGGGAGACTTGGGGATGTTTCACCAAACAAATGAGTAAATGCTCTGCCTTTGTGTGTCACAAGCTGCTTTATAGAGCTAGATCTGTGAGTATCTGGATCTCTAGGTGAAGTAAACAAAGGGTCCCCTGTTTTGAATACAAGGCTCCCTTTCTATGGTAATCTCAGGTGCCAGAGATGCTACAAATCTGTATTTTTGCTGTATTCTTACGGACTCTCCCTCTTTGTGCTGCTTTTCTAGTCTTTTGAAATACCCAAATGAAGGGAAGCAAAGTTCTGTGTTCCCAGACTAACCTTTCCCTGTTCTGCCTGTGCAATTCTTTTTGCCCATGTTCCATGACATAACCTCGGCTGGTATCTTTTTGTGATGTCACAATATTTCAGATTGCTTTGTCATTCTGTTGACACGTTCTGAGAGGTTGAAGTGGTGAGGCAGAAAACTTCTGTAAATCCCAGTGTATCAAGGGTAGTGAATGGGGGTGTCGCACAGGCTCCTTGGTAAACTGCAAGTCGCTCTTGGTAACATGGTGAAATTGGTGTCTGCAACAACATTGGGATCACAATGCCATTCAAAGCATTCTACTTCCCACTTGGAGTTTTGTTTAGAGAAAAGAGTAAGGCTGAGATTTTCTTCTTCAAAACCAACTAGTGACTTTAACACATCTCAGCATGGCCACTCAGAGGGGTCTGATTTTCAGGTTATGCTAAGAATCTTGCCCTCTGGAAAAAATATTGAGCATTTAAATGTCTTCCTCCTCCTCCCAGCTCTTTAACACACTAATGTATTAGTACCTAACCCAATGAAGTTCTTCGGTGCCTATCTTTGCAACAACTGTGAAGCATAATGGTGCTGTTATCCCATTTTATTGATGAGGAAATGAGACACAGAGACCACTAAGGGGTAGGTTTTCCCAAAGGCAATTTAGATATCTGACTTTAAGTGCAATTTTTTGTCTTTCTAGAAAGTGTAGTTGCTGAGTTGGTCCAAAATGTAAGAGATAAAGACAAGATAGTTCAGATTATATTGTTATGACTGGATCTCTGGTACCCAACTCCCTTGGAATGTAACACTGCTAGGTGCATAATGGAAAGAGACAAAAAGAGGGATGTGGTTGAAATGGAAGAACCACTTTGGGCAGACGAAGTTGGAGCTTGGTAAAGAAGCTGCAACTGGAGAAGTCTTGGAGGAAAGACTGCAGATTGTCTTTCAGGGAAACCCTGGAAAGATGAACTTTGGTGGTCCAGTATTGCCTGCTTGAAGGTGCTCCTACAGGAGGTGCTACCTGTTTCCCTTTCACTCCTCCTCAGCTTGTGAACCTGTAAATAAGCAGATTTCTATACATACCATATAAGCCTCCAGTCTCTCTCTCCTCAAATGGGAACCAACACAGACCACTTTCTCATGAGACAAAACACACAGCATTTGCCTCCGGGAAAAAGTCCGGGAGGCCAGTGCTGCGCAGCTTTTGTCACGTGGGAAAACAAAGTCACGCTCTGATTGTGTGGAGGATGCAGAGCTCGATTTTTCTAGCTCTGTATCCTCCACTGATCGGGGCCAAAGCTGCGTGGCTTTGTCTTTCCACGTGACAAAAGCTGCACAGCATTTGCCTTCTGGGGTTTTTCCTGGAGGCAAATGCTACGCGTTATCTCATGAGAAAGCACCCTCAGAAAAGCCTGACTTGGAAACGTCCTCTGTCTTGGAGAAAAGGGTGAACAAAACTATATTTTATTAGACTTCTGTTGAAGAGAGTGCACAAGCTTTCAGCCTACTAGAGGTGTTGTGCATGTCGTTTTCGTTATTACAATAACTATAACAAAATTGTTGTTTTTCATTATCGGTATTGCAATAATGAAAATGACAAATAATACAAAAATGACAAATAACAACAACAAAAATAGAAACAAAAATGACGTTTTGTTTTTGAAATAAAGGGAAAACACTGAAAACGTATTTCTGACTATAACGTTTGTGTGTCTTATTCAATTCTGATGAAACCTGGGGAGGTTGTGCCCCCAACGGAGGGCACTATATGTACTAAGTTTCAAAACGATTAGATAAAGGGAACCAATTTTAGAATCAATTGAATGTTGTGATTTTAAGAAAAGCTCCATACACATTCATGGCTACAACTTCTTTATCTTCCATCCAATTTGCATGAAACCTGGGAATATTATGTCCCTCCACAAACTTAACACTCCTGCCACGTTTCAGAAAGATTGGATAAAGGGTCCTGATGGTATAAGACATTAGCTTTAAAATACATTTCCAGCTGTAATGTGTTTATATTCCATCCGGTTTACAGGATATCTGGCAGGAATGTATCGTATACCTTCCCTGTCATCTCTGCCAAACTACAGGTCAGTTTGATAAAGGGACCCACTTTTATAAGCAATTGACATTGTCCCCTTGAAGACCATTATTCAGATAAAAGCAGCACATGCAGTGCCAGTCAGAGGCAGGCACCTGGAATGGCAGGGGGAGGGAGGATGTAGAAGGGAGGATGTGAAGCAACCCAAAAGACTGGCAGACACATTCACTGGCCGATTACTGCATGCTTCCAGCTTTACAGGACCAATCGTTAGTGGCTTTGAGGCGAGCATAGGGGGCGGCCCTCAGGTAGGCATAGAAAGGACATAACTGAGACTTTGGGGATAGCATCCCAGCAATCGGGAGACACAGTTTACACATCCAGGCTGTCCAGTTATCATCACAGTCACATCCTGCAGCACTCTGACAGAGGACATAAGAGGGCCCTTCGTCAGAACTACAGACTGCGCAAATGTAGGACAAATCTATAGAATACATGAGAATCTCTATTGGCTCTTTCCTAAACAGATGCTTCTGACTTCCCAATAAAAAGTTGGGGAGAGAAGCTGGGATGATCACAGCACAGAATGAGGATATTTGGTTGATGTTTCTTCTGGCCAATTGACATCACAAACCGATCTTATACCACACAGGGCCCTTCGTCAGAACTACAGACTGTGCAAATGTAGGACAAATCTGTAGAATAAATGAACACAATATTTGGGAAGGGATTGTAAGGAAACAAAACCTGGTATCTCATAGGTTTAAGTAAAATGATAAAACGGATACAAATACAATCTAGGAACTAGGCATATGCATAGCTTCTAGCCTAGTTCTTAGACTGCATTTATATTTAGCCAATAAATTGTTTATATTTCTTAGTCCAATAAGAGATCAACTGAATTATGCCGTCTCCATATTTGTCTTTAAAAGAATTCTCCCTAATTATTTTGTACAAGGTTACATGGTGTCTGAGGAGCAGGGAACTCAACCCAAATCAGAGCCTAGCATGTTAAGTGGATGGGTTATCATAGGGCATCATTAAAACTGTCTGTGAGGGTAACTCGGTAGAAAAATGCCATGTAGCACACCCCTCCACCATTCGTGGAGTGCCACCCATCTATAAGGTTTTGACCCATTGGGCTTGGAACCTCTGAAGGTGATCGGAGTGAGCCAATTACTGCCTTGTAGATTTGAGGCGCTTGCATTGGAAAATGTTTATACTTTGCTTTATTTATATTTATTTATTCAAAACTAGCTTTCTCCAAGGCTGGTTACAATTTAAAACAACAAATATAATTTAAAAAATCATAAAATAAACAATGTATAAACATCATCCTATGTACTATAAAAAGCATGCAACCAACAGCTTCTCCCCAGTGTTGTTACAGTTGAGGCAGAGGGTATCTTTGCCTGTTCTGTTCAGCCAAATAAGCAAACATCATCACTTTTCCAATGGGAAAAAAGTGTCCTTTTGTTGCAGGAGCCAAATAAGCTGTTTGTGACTAGAAAAATAGACAACATTCCTTAGCAGTGGTCTAAGCCCGGCATCTCTTAAGTCTTTGTAAAGTGAGCGCTCTAGAACACAACGAACAGTACCTTTAATAACACCTGCCTGGCAGGGATAAAGTCTCAAGTGCCTGGATACCTGGTGTCTTCTACCTGCAATTGCTTACTTTGGGAAACAATAATACAGAGTTTCCTCTTATACTTGGCTTTAGGATTCCCGTAACGATAGGAATCTTACATTTTCAGCCAGTTTTAAGGAACCCTTCATTAGTATGGAACCTGATGATGGGTTGCTGGTGTGGAAATGATTCACAATTAGAGCATGGAACTTGGAATTCAGATTTTTTTGATTATTGCTATTTTTGCAACTGTTTCACTACAGACTGAATTTTCAATTCGGCAGAGGGGCAGTGTCCCGCTCCCAATGAGACACTAGAATAAGGATCAGATTTTACAAAAGTTCTGGACATTGAACCAATTCTCACTCATTATGTTGCTCTAGTTGGATTTTTCTTTTCAAAATAGTTCTACACACTGGGTTAGTTGGAGTAGAATTCTTCTGAATAATTGGCCCTGTATAGCTTTCCAGTCTCTAATAGTTAATATTGCCAAACTTTGGGAATGGATATGAAAACTTTGATTTAAGGGTCGAAGCCAATCTCTTAATCATCAGGGATTAGAATAGACCTTTCGTGTGGGGAGGGGTTACGATGCAGATTATTCCACATTTGCCAAGTGCAAGGAGTTTGGCCCACAGCTAGTACTTCAGGGAAAGTGCAAATGTCAGAGAAAAGGTACTGGGTCATGGGTCTTAAACAGTTAAGCCTTTCTGATGTTTTTCTAGAATATCTCCTGAAGGTAGCTGTGATTAAATGACATTGGTCCATCTCTACAATGGGACTGGTACCAACATCTACCTTTTTCGAGGTTTTAATGAACTGGAAAGGCTTTGGGCAGGCGTCTGTGTGGGAATACTCGGTAATAGGCCAATGTCATGGAAGGGTACTGATCTGTCCTGACTAGCATGCATCCGCTGAGATATTAGCCATCCTGTGGTAGAAGCAGATGGTATGTAAATAGTGTCAGCTTGAGCTACATATTTAAAAGTTACTGTAAGATAAACAGTGGATGTGTCAGATCCTTTTAGTGTAGTCAAGGACTCCACTTTCATGGCTGACCCATCTATTAAGTCCAGTGCAGCTTTCTTCCCCTGCTCTGTGTGGCTGTAGCATTGTCTGATAGGGAGACATGGCATGAATGAAGTTTTTGCTGTCTAATCCTTGGTAAGAATAATGCGAAGCGCATAGATCTAATGGGTCCTGGTACAGTATTCAGATTTATTCAGCACTGCATACTGTCTGTGCTAATGCTATTTACTTAGCACGTTTCATCCCCCAAGCACTTTATGCTTTCCTTCATAACCGCCTTGTGGGTGACACAGTAGGGATTAAGTAAATGCTACAATCGCCACTTCTAAGCTGGGGTGGTACACCAAGCTTCAGAGTTCGGAGGAGCATTTTCAAATGGCACTTAGGCCCCTAACTACAATGATTATTGGTGGCTGAAAAGTGCTTACATGACCTTTGAACATCTGTCCCTTAGTGACTTTGTTCAAGGCAGCATGAAGAATTGGTGTTCAGCTTTGGAAGGCCTCTCTCATGTAGCCAGAAATAGCAGTTTTTTCCAAGGTTGTGTCTTTTAAGGGAATGGAGACTATGGGTGAAAACAGACATGACGCTAACCACCCTTGGTGGTTATTTATGCATGTTGCAGGGCTGTATTGGTGCCCTATGCAGCCCTGAAACATGCATAAATGACCACCAAGGGTGGTTAAAGGGTGGTTAGTGTCATGTCTGTTTTCACCCTAAATCAACTCTCCTACTTTGCAGGCATGCAAATTGCTATGCCCTGAGAGGACTGAAGGACTGGGGGTGCTCACACGTTTTGACTGCACAAACCGCTACGTTGATAACTTGAATCTTGGCCACATGCTGAGGGAAATTCCTTCTCAAATAATGGCTCACATGCTGAGTACTTTAGGGAGTTCATTTCTATTCCCACAGGGGGCCTGAAGCTTTCAGAAACAGCAGGAGCCACTTTTAGTTGGTGGGCCTCCGTGGACCACATAGCTTCTTCTTCTGCTTTCTCAGTGGGATTTCAGCTGAAATGACCCGTGTAAGCTGTAGTGCGAAGAAGTCAATGGAGTGTAATGAATGGGCTGCAGTAACATACAAGGAAATAATTCCATCAAGGGGTTCACTTGAGCGACTATGGTACCAGAGTTGGAATTAGTTCCTTGTACTGCAGTTCAGCTCTTGTCTCTCTCTCTCTCTTTGAAAAGGCTGGAACCTTTACGAAAAATAGCATACAATAATTGGTGGCTGTCGATTACGCTTCCACCACCATTTCCCTATAGCCAGGAAGTAATTGCCTACAATTTCCTCAGAGTGCATGTGCACTCATAAATGTTATAGGAAGGATCTAATAGCTTGTCACCAGAACTATACAATGGAACTTTTTGTGTGGCTGCTGTGTGGTGATACTAGGATGTATGGCTAAGCTGTTGTAGTAATGCATTTCACAAAATCCATTAAATAATAGTGATAGTACATCAAGCCAGTGCTGTGTGGTTTCTTGTATACCAGGGGTGGAGAACCTTTTTTCCTCCTGTGGGCCATTTTGAAAGTTAGTACAAGCTCTGTGAGCTGGACTTGGGAGCAGGAGTGCTTAACCTCCTGCACCTGAGAAACTGACTAATAACTGTATCGGGGATCAAATGGATCCCCATTAATAAATAGCTGAAAAATAATGAATGTGATTGATTTGAAATGGACTCCAGATTAAGAAAAAAAATTGTCACTTTATTAGTATAACAAGTGAAAAACAGCAATAGCAAACAACTCTCCATGGTATTGGGGGTCACCATGACCTCTCATGTAAAGCAGCACAACTAACAAAAATGGTACAGGGGTAATGCTGACACACACACACACACCCCGCTCCAATTCAGAAAAGGAGAGGAGGAGCCAGCTCAAAAGTGTTGAGTTCACAGTAGGATGGCCAGATATGCCAATTTTAGAGGACATTTATGAAAAATACAGGTTGCAGGGCTTCATCAAACCTCACAGTAAATGCAGGGGTCATCGACACCCCCGATGCAGAATGAATAGGTATTTTTCCAACACAAAGCTGCTAATGGCTGTGATTAAAAAAACACACGCGTCAAGAGTTCACTCTAAATAGGTCTTAATTAACTGCTGTGTACAGAGTTGCAGGGCTTCATTGTTTTCAAGCAAGCTCCAAACCTCACAGTAAATGCAGGGGTCATCAACACCCCAACCCCTCCCCCATGCAGAATGAATAGGTATTTTTCCAAAACAAAGCTGCTAATGGCTGTGATTTTTAAAAACAGTGTCAAGAGTTCACTCTTTAATAGGTCTTAACTGCTGTGTAAACATTAAGGAATAATAGAAGTTGGCAAGTTGACTTTTCACCGGGGGTCAGTGTAATCCCCCAAAACAGTTTATGGTGATATTTTCCTAAACACACCACCAACGACCTTTGTGAACTCAAACTAAGTGCTACATTTTGTCCTTCACCCTCATTGAGGGTTTTAATTAGGAGAGCAGGCGCTGGGTTAAGTTTCGTTTTCTTTAAAAGACACATGTATTTTAAGAATTTATTTGCAAGGGGTCAATATGACCCCGAGTGCAAAGGGCGTATATTTATTTTTATTAATTTATTTTATGAATTTGTACCCCGCCCCTCCTGCAAGCCGCCCGGGGCGGCTTCCAACAATAAAACAATCCAATAAAATACAATTTAAAATCATCAATACAATATAAATGATTAAAACAGGGCTCAGGGCCTTCATGATACATAATAAATAATAAATAATGAATCAGGTATATAGTGCTTTCATTTTCCCATTGACTTCCATTGGGGGTAGAAAGTACCCACTCCTGATGATATGATAAAAACCTCCATTTAAAAAAAATTGAGAAGGGGGAGGAACATGAAACAACACAGGACAGTTGACCTCACACTTCTTGAGGAATACATGGGGGAAGGAGTGGTTCAGGCTTGGCAAAACAGTTTTATGATTTTTTTAGCAGCCTTGGGAGTCCTAGAGACCCACAAAAATGCAGGAGGGGTGTGCTTTAGTTGGAGGAAGGTCCAGAAAATGAATCTTTGCCATGGATCTATTCTCTGTCCCTGAGTTCATGTCCTCTCTCTGCTCCCTTCCTTGGTGCTTGAGGGTGGGCAGTGTATCCACTGTACGCTGTGGATACACTTCCACAGAAAGGGGCCAAATAAAAAATGGCAGCAGGCCAGATTTGGTTGCTGGTTCCCCACTCCCATTTTATACAGTTTCTTCCATAAAGTCGGGGACCTGCATTCACTGCATTTTCTCCATTCCCACCAATGGGGAAAATGCATCGAACATGGGTCCCTGCATAAAATAAAACTGATCATTTTTACATACCTAAAACTTGGTGGTACTCTTTTTCTTGGAAGTTTCCCATTCCCATACCAGGCATTCATTAACACCCTAACACTGAAGGAACTCAAATATGAAATCACAGACCTACTGTTAGTAATTTGTAACCTGTCACTAAAATTTGTCACTGTTCCTGAGGACTGGAGGGTGGCAAATGTAACTGAGGAGGTCATAATGCCTCTATACAAATCAATGGTGCGACCGCACCTCGAATATTGTGTGCAGTTCTGGTCACCCCATCTCAAAAAAGACATAGTGGAACTAGAAAAGGTACAGAGAAGGGTAACAAAAATGATCCAGGGTATGGAACAGCACC
>QEPC01004435.1:2362335-2380502 GCA_003113815.1 Sphenodon punctatus | reverse complement strand
AGTTTAAAACAAATAAAAGAAAATATTTTTTCACTCAGCGTATAATTGGGTTGTGGAATCTACTGCCAGAGGCTGTGGTAAGGGCCAGTACTATAGCTGAGTTTAAAAGAGGTTTGGACAAGCCACCATGATTGGCCACTGTCAGAGACAGGATGCTGGGCTAGATGGACCATTGGTCTGGCCCAGTATGGCACTTATTATGTTCTTATGTAACGCATTATCTCTTTATAGGCTGAATCCTAGTCCTGTTAAAGGCAGATGAGAATCATTTGGGGGCTTTATTGAAGGCAATGTTTCTGTGCCAGCTGCGTATCTGAACAACCCTCCTTGAGACTATTGAAATAGCAGTTTCCCTCTGCAGATCTCAAAACTTCTCTATTTAAAAAACCAATAAAATAAAATAAAATAAAATAAATCAGTATGTTAATCTTACACAAAAACCACAGAGTAGGGGTGTGCAATTTGGGTTCTTACAAACCCAAATTTTGACAAAAATGCCTCTTTCAGGGGAACCCAAAATCAAGAGGATTTCCCTCTGGATTTTGGGTTCCCAGCATAGCCAAGGCTCACAAATTTATATTGACTTGCTCTCTGCTTCCCCCACTATGCTGCACTGTGTAGAGCTGACCTGGGACCTGACAGTAAATTATCTGAGTGGGGAGGATGTAGTTCTGGATGAAGGGAGGAGGTGGCAGTGTGGGACTTGGAGCAGTGGTGGTGGGGATCTTGGAGCATTGGGAGAGGGATCTTGGGAGCTTGGAGCATTGGGGGAGGGATCTTGGGGGCAACTTGGGAGCAAGAGAGACCCACGGGTGGGGGGCATGGGGCAGAAAGGGGAGATCCAGGGATAGCAGGCTTGAGGGATCTCGGGCAAGAAGAGGAGGGGGGGCATGAGGACTTGGGACTTGAAGAGGGAGAGGGTACACAGGTACAGTGGTTTGGGTGGCACCCTATTGTACTACGGTGTGTGTGCATTGCTTTTCTATTCTTCTAGTTTACATGCCTTTATTTAAAAACACTTACAGGTTATGTACCATTCATTATGTATTATTTAATGTATAAAGTGCGTTCTGTTAGTTTGTTTGGAGTAAGTTGTTATGAAAGATGAAAAAAAACCACACAACAACCCACAAAACATGGAGATCCAAACTTACATACACACACCCATGCACATCCCTAATAGAGAGCCAAAGGCCAAAGTTGTGTGTTTTTTGTGGTTTGGTTTTCTAAGTGCTTGCTATTTTTGAATGCTTCAGTAGTTGGTTGCCTGGCCTGAGACAGTCAGATCTGCCTTTTATTTGCTCAGCAATTCTTAATGTGAGCTCTAGATCTTGGAAGACCACGATGCTTGGTGCCCATTGTAGAAGTTCCTTGGACCAGTGGTGTAATTAAAATGAATGGCTAATCTGTGAAAGCTAGATCCTAAGTCCGTGATGCACAAACCGCTTACTCTGGAGTAGTAGGTCACCTGATTGAGTTACACCTCTTGCAGCTCTGAGTAAGTGGTTAGTAGCTCATGGCCAAAGTGCCCAGCTTAGTGCCATGGCTAGGGATAGATCTCAAGTCTCCTGATACATTCCCCTTTTCATACTGGCCACAGCTGCCTTTCCAAGGTTTTAAAATCTTTATATGAACTAGATCCAGTATTGGAGCTTGTATTGAGTAATGCAGTCCTACAAGATCTATACCCTTCTATTGAATTCAGAAATGAGTTCCTGTAGCTACACTCTGTGCCATGAACTTTGTTACTTCTGCCAGGGGAAGCATAATATGGAATTCCATGAACCCTTAATCTTAGTCAGTATGTTCAGACAGCAACTTACTGTTGGGCAGATTAGTTGCTATTGGAGCCAAGAAGCAGATGACTTTAATAAGAAATGAATTCCAGTAATTACACCAAGGCTGATTCTCTGAACCTATATCTCCCATCTGTTCTAGTGGAGTCTGCATCCTGATCAACATCAGTTTGTTAGATTAGGGTCTGATCCTATGATGTACAGAATGACTGACCCTCTCGTTGAAACCTGTGGCTACTTAGCCCCTTGGGCCTAATTTAAAATAAATAAATAAAAAAGTACAGTTCAAATTTCTAACAGTTTGGCTCCCAAAAGCTCGATTATTTGGGGGATCTGCCATTAAGTTGATCTGCTATCCTAGTGCCTTCTGTTCCCTGCAACACAGGAGCAGGGCTGAGGAACCTGCTGCACCTCGGGGCTATGATAACGGTACAGGCAACGGGAGGATTCCTCTCTTTGCCGAATCCTTGCCTGCCAAGCCTAGTTACTCAAGCTTGGCACAAGGGGAGGATTTCAGCCCTTAATGGCTTCTATTAATAGCATGCTCCTTCTGTTCAATATCACATTGGGGTGACAGTAATTTGCATGTGGGGCTGGGGTGATGGCTCTGCACTGCTGGCCTGATCCAGGGTCTGTCTGTCTCACCTCCTGTAGCTTTGGCATGGCAAGGACAAGCATGTCGCTATCATTGCGTAATGTGAGTGCTGCTTGGTACTAATTACAAAGATGTTGAAAATGCCAGGCAAACGTATTGTATCTGGGTGATGAGAGAGCTCTCCATGTTACATGCTATCAGAACAGCAGACTGGAGATGATTTAACCCTTTCACCATCGTGGCTTTGAAGGGAGATGAAATAATATTAGAAATCAAAGACAGGAAGAGCCTTGTTGCCCCTCCTGCCCTGACCAGTGTAGGTTGCTTCTCAGAATACAAGCGAAGGATGACTTTCTGCTACAGGCTGAAGACAAGACTTGGATTCTGTTCCTAGCTTTACTCCTGGTTTACCCAGACCTTGGGCTCGCACTGTGACCTTTCTGTGTCTCAGTTTTCCTGCAGTTAGAACAGGGGTGATGGGGAAGCTTTACTGAAACTGTAAGGTGAATGAGCTGATATAGTCCTATAATATTATCCCAGACCATACTCTTCTGTGTATGCATCACATAAAGTAAGTTTGAGGGCTTGTAAGTACTTCCAGCCTTACACCACTTTTCCACCCTCTGCTTCTGTTTCTCAGGGTACTACTACACCCCTTTTTTTTTTTTCTTTCCCCCTTCCATTTTGTTATGTTTTGAATGGGTAAGGTTATATATGTACATTAACATCTGGGATTATTGTCAGTAGCATATTGGGCTGATGTAGATCTATTGTACAGTCAATATCTGTTTCTGCCCATTGTCTGGGGCATGGGTTGGAACCTCAGGCCCCCAGCAAATTTTGATGCGACAATTGCCCCTTTCTAGTTCCTGGATTTAGCACCTACACCATAGCACTGAAAAACTGAGCTCATATTAAGTGAGCAGAGATGAGGGCATGCATGCAATGATAGGGGACAGATCCATGATGCGGATCCAGGATCTGGAGCCTCCTTTTCTTGAGTGCATCCCTTACGCACTCCCACCCCCAAATTCTGTGCAGCCTTTGGAACTTGTACTCCTTTCCAAAGTGGCCCTCGTGAGGGAAATGTTTCTACAACCCTGGTTGGGGGGGGAGGGGACTTGCGTTTTTTCTTTCCTTTGTTACATTAGAACACCGAAATTAATACAATTGTTAATAAAAAAAGGAAGGAAGTGATAAGCATAATCTCCTACATCACAACAGCATCACGGGACTCATTCCATCAGATTTTGTGAAATGCTGTGGCAAGCTACTTTGCTAAGTCCCTGCAGATGCTGGACCTTAGCCACACCTGCCTGGACCCTAGTTGGTTCCACATGACCAGAAACCTTTATAAAATGGAGGTTCAGATGCAGGTTGGGATCAACAACAGGGAAGGCTCCAGCAGAGGAAGCTGTCTTGGAGCCTGAAAGAGACCCAGAAGGGGCCACAACCCGAAGGTTTAAAGTCCATTTGGTAATGGGCCTTCACTAATGAAATAGAAAGAGTGTAAGGCAAGAAACCTGTCTCCAGAGTCTGCATGAGATGAAAAGCGAAGGAGAGCAGCATTGACTTCACAAAGATTTGCCATGGGTAGCGACCCTCCCACACATGCTTTGTGGGAAAACCTTGTCTAAAAAAGAAGGAATTTAGGTAGCGAGTATTTATGTCTTAAAGTCCCCATCCCCCCCCTTTTTAATGGCAACTTAGCTCAACATATGTCAAGCAGTTTTCAGTAAATCCCTGTTGATAATAAAGGGAGGAGAGTTTAAGAAACAAACAGGCCTGAGCAGATGACACTGATGTAGCAATACCAAATGCACAGCAGCATAAGTTGCTTTAGTATAAGACAGAAAGTACAGTCTACAGTTAACTCATTCCTTCTAAGCTGCTCAGGGAGGCTCTGTGCTATTGATCTGAAGAGGATATATATGCAAGTGCTCAGAGGGCTGATGGAGCCTTGTGGGGGTAATTTCTTTACAGTGCCGTTGGTCCATCACTGCAGGCCAGACATTGCATGGTAGTGGGAAGTACTGACCCAATCAGGTTGCTGTTCCAAAAGCAGACTATTGCCATTCTCTAGTTAAAGGATGCATTCACCTCAGTCTAGAGTTATCACTTCACCAGGCTTCACCTAGAAATCTTTTAGGGGGAAATCACGATTTCTTCAGGTTAATGAGGGTCGCCTGTGGTTAACTTGGAGAATCCAGTTTCCAGGGGCAGCTGAAGACAGCCATGTCAGAAAGGGGATGAGCCATAGGGACTTTCCTGCTCCTCTTTCCTACATGGGCCTACCCCTATGGAGCACTGTGATATTGTGACACTCCGCTATGGCGGGTTACATCAAATGGGGGATGTGGCAAACCCTTTGCCCCACCCCTTCCAGTGTGGTCCTGCCCCCTCGGGTTTCCTCATGGTGAGGAGGTGGCAACCCCACCTCATTATGGCCAGCATTGGCCCCTGTTTGTTACCTTTCTTGCAACAACACCTGTGAGATAAGGCAGTGCTATCCTCCTCACTAACCAGGGACACAGAGCGACAGACTTATGCGGGATCCTAGGTCTCTGAAGTTCAAGACTTCAGAATCTTGTCCAAAACCTTGGCCATCAGTTAATCCCTTCTCATTGCCTTGTAGCCCCTTTCTAAAGCACAGAGCAGGTTCCCCTGTAAAGCTTGTTGCCTTCTGATTACAGCCACGCAAAATCTGATTCTTGACTAAAAAGCTTTGTTTGTTTCAGCTCCACAGGACTCCAGGGCAGCTCTGTGCCCCAAGCACACTGCCACCGCCATTCTGTTTCTGACCCCCCAATCCATGACAAAACTAGAGTTGTTTTTAACATCAGACTCTAGAGGCCAAAAGAGACAGTTTTGAGAGTTCACAGGCGCTGACTGCATACGTTTAGGACTAATTATAGCTAGCTCTTGCCAGCTGTGACTCTGGCGGAGGAAGTGAGCTCATGAGCATGGCTGCCCCTGTTGGCTACAACTGCAGAAACGTGAATGTTCTCCTAGCACGACCCTGTCAACACTGGTTTTAGAGACGCTCATGTTTTCAAGCGTGTCGGTTGTGGCCTTCGATACTAGGAGTATGTTGCTGTGAACTATTTTGCAGTAGCACTTTCTTGGTATCTGCTGCTCTGTGCCCTGTATCCTGTGTAGGACCTGCAAGGTTCAAATATAGTGGAAATGCCTGGAATGGTTCTGCTCTGCTGGTGTTTCAGGCTGTAATGAGCCCCATAATGCTTGATGGGGGGGAGCGCATTGAGGGACCAGGTTGATGAGTTTATACACAGATCCATAAAGGAAAACCAGCATTCTGTGCAGATCTTCCTCTTCCTTCCAAAATATTTCTCCTACTCGGATCATCTATACAGGTTAGGCCTTGTACGTACAAACACAGAGGGGGAAAAAATGACTTGCTGCAGTTTGTTTTGTTTAACCCACTGATAAAGTTTATGATTAGGTAAACAAAACAAACTGCAGCAAGTTGTATCTCCCCCTTCCCCCCATGTTCATGAAAACTCAATTGTGCAGTAGTTTTGGGGATACTGGAGTTGTTGACTGCAGAAAGTTCTTGATTATTTTTTATTATTAATCTATATAATGTTTTCAGCGTAGGTCTTTACATAGTGCTTTCACTGGGTGTTTTTACAGACACGTTTCTCCTGGATGTTTGCTGTTACATCCTGAACTTTCTGTCTGTCTAAATCACTCACCCAGATCTTAAACATCTGGTTCTTTGAACTTCTGTGTAGAACTTCTCCCAGAACTTTTGTGTGTAAAAAGTTCTCCTGGTAACCTGCTTTGCTCCAGGCAGCTGTGGTCACTTGGTTTCCATGGCAACCTGTCATGTCTACAGCTGCAGCTACTTCAGGCTGCCTCAGGGCAGTGTTTGTGTGAAGAATGCATCCAGGAACTGTCTCAGGGCAGTGTGTGTGTGAGAAAAATGCATCCAGAACTTATTTGTGGGCTTGTAAACCCAGAAGATTGAAAAATCCGGAACTTTAAGGTGTATGTAAAAATGCCCATTGTTCACTCTCCCAACAGCCCCATGAGGTAGGTCATTATTTCCATTTACAGTTGGGGAATGAAGGCTGAGACCCCGTAACTTGCCTAAGCCACCAAGAATGTTCATGGCTAAGACTGTATTTGAACCTTGGTCTCCTGGGTCTAAGGGCGCTTTAAAACGAGGGGCGCTGAAGCGCCTCCTGAACACCACGTTAAAGCAAAGCCACCGGAAGTGACGTTCTACCCGTTGCCGGCGGCAGCTGGCGACATGGGGCTTTGGAGCGGTGTGTTCTGAAAGCCTGAAAATTGAAGTCTTAAGAACGTGCCGCTCCAAAGCCCCGTGTCGCCAGCCGCCGCCGGCAATGGGGAGAACGTCACTTCCGGCGGCTTTGCTTTAATGTGGCATTCAGGAGGCGCTTCAGCGCTCCTCATTTAAAAGCGGTGTAAGTTCATTAACTTACCTGCTAGACTACTGGTTCTCTCAGGGGTTACAGCTTCAATCTAAGTTAACTATGGAATTTGTTTGAGTATGTCCCATTTTCTTAACATTCTGTTCACTCACACCAGGGAAATCCATTTCCCTTCATTTGCCTCTGTGGTAGAGAAGTGCAGTCCATATCACCACAAGGAAAATAAATTACTGCTGTGTGTATGTTCTATGCTAAGCAGGAAATAACGGCACTCCAATACCAACACAATTAACTACTTTGCAAATAAAGACCCTGAAACAAGGGGTGAAAAATAAATGGATGATAGCCTGCAGGAGTCCTGTCTTCGGTCCGGGCAGCCCTCACTCGGGAGTTGCACAACAAACCCAGTACGCAGGCAATCACTGTGCTCTGACACCCCCCTCCCCTCCGCCCCAATGACTTGCAGCAGGAGAGGATTCTGGGTCCAACAAGCTCCCCCTGCTGTTTGCTTCCTAAATCTGCCATTTTTGAGTGCTTCAACATGAAAGTAAACAGTAGAAGCCCCACGGAGAATGAGAGTGGCGAGCATGCTTCCTGCTTCGACCACTCTAGGTGCTTTACCCGCATGGAGGCTGTGTGTGCCCTAATAGACAGAGGCAGACGCGTGGGTGAGCATTGGCCCGGATTGGCTCACATGGTGGGCCTACAATGCCCCAGGACTACGGCATGAGCGGAGGCTCCATGGTGCATGGGAGCGTGCATTTTGTGGCCACCTAACAAACGGGTAGTGAACACGGGCTGAACACCCTCCTGGTGTGGGCTTTTCTCTTGTTTATAAACACCCAAGGAGGCATAGCTTTTTCTCAGGGGTATTTTTGTTTGAGCAGACTCTTCTTACTGGGGCTTTCCCCCACTTTCCAGGACCTCCCTGCCAGCTGGGATTGGTGGGGTACGGCTAGGGCTAAGATTTAGTCATGGTAGTGATGGGGGTCACGTTTTTAGTGAATTTTCCCCCTCACCGTGACTTTTTTTCTGTGACTTCCATGGCTTTTACCTAAAAAACCACTGGAGGAACCACCTCCGACTCACCCTGGAGAAGAGAAGTGCTGCCGAGAAGAGCGGCGTGGGGACTGCAGACAGCCCTGGCTGCTGTGCTGATGTCTCCAGGGTTTTCCAAACCCTCCACTTTCAGAACATGGTGTGGTTAGAGGCGGAAGGCGGAGCTGGAGAAGAGCTGCCCAGAAGAGCGGCGTGAATATCGCACTCGACGCCAGCTGCCGCACTCACGTGTTGCTCCAAACCCCGCCCCTTCTGAGCACGGTGTGGCTAGAGGCAGAGGGGAGGGGTCACAGCTAGAAAAGGTGTCCTGGAGGAGACAGTACCTTGCTCTACCTTCTTCCCTCCTTCCTGAGGGTTTCGTTCTAAGAGAGATAAGGGAAAGAGGCGGGGTTCCCTTTCCTCCTGCCCCAGGCTTACAATCTAATAATATATTATGTTAAGAAACACTGGATAAAAGTAAAATCAACTTTTTTTTACCCATTACTTTTCTGTGACTTTTTCACTTGCCTGCCATGACCTAGTCATACATTTTTAGAAAAAATACCATGACAGAATCTTAGCCCTAGGTATGGGCAGAGCTGGCCTTCATCAGGGTCAGCCAGGCCACCTGCTCCCGTCCTCCTGCCATGTGGACTTGCAGCCTCCAGAACTGGACGTGCCTGCCATCCCCCTCCAGAACTGCTGCTTCCTGGAGGTTGAGGACAAGGAGGGCGCTGAAGTCCCATGCGCGAATGGGGGGAGAAACGCAGCCAATTGCTAAAGGAGCAGGGCTATTAGGGTGTGGGACCATGAGGGCCTGGCTTTTTATTTTTGCTCTGGACCTCACAAATTCTAAGGTCAGTCCTGGGTATGGGAAACCACTGTGTGTGGTTCCAGCTGCCTCTCGAAGAGTGGGGAGGGTGAAAATGCAGGTGCAATGTTGTGGAAAAGGTGTAACCCTGACGAAGTTGGTGACAAAACTCCAATTCACTTCAATGAAGTGAGAATCGCATCCTGAGTCTATGAAATTTAAATGTAGATCTGTATTCAGCATGGATGAAGACTGCTAGTCTTCCTTATCTTTTTTTCTTTCTTCCAAGATATTGACCAGACAGGAAATAAGCTACACATGGGTATCCTCTTGCTTTTTGTTAAACGTTTAATATTGGGCTGAAATAAGGAGATTTCTTCCAATTAGCAAATTGAATTGGAAAATTAATTTCCATTTGATTTAACTGAATTTTAATATGTGCACAAACTTTGACTTTAAGTTTGATTCTCAACAGGGCTAGTCTTTGAATTTTAACTGAGCTAAACTAGTAAAAAACTGTCATTAAGCATGCTGTATGACATTAACAAATCACAAATCAATACTAAGTTAACTTCCTGTTATATTACCATTGCAAATGGCCTTTGGCCGTACAAATAAAGATTTGCATTTGAATTTTGAATACTAAGTTAACAGATGTCAAATTAATAAAAAAATAAATAAGCACCTTTATAAGTTTGTTTAGCTGGCAAATGGAATGTAGGGTTGTCGCCAGTATGACCTGAAATGTGCACAGCCGCATCAGAGGGTGAGGCAAGGTGACTCTCCTCTCCCACCTTTTCTGATATATTACCACTCTCCCTTCGAAGTCTTGTGACATCAACTATGGGCGTTTTTAGATGTAGAGATTTTTTTACCCGGATTGAAGACTCGGTTCTGCAGACTTGTGTGTGTTGGTGGTAAATATGAATTTCAGATTTGCAACAGGAAGTTCATCAAGTATGTTGAATACTCAAGTCACTTAAAATAGTAATCTCTGCTCAGTTTCATGCTGTTCACCACCATGTGTCTCCCCCCCCCCCCCGGCAGCTCCCCAATCCAAAGTCGCTCAGGCACTGTTGTAAACAATGGCACTGGCAACTCCTGCATGTTTTGAGAAGCAAACTTAGTAAGTCCTCAATTTCTCAAAACATGTAAGAGTTGCCAGCACCGCTGTTCGGCACCCAGGCAACTTCCGGTTGGAGGGTGGGGGAGAAGAAATCATTGCAGAACCCAGAGTCTTAAAGTCTGGGTAAAAAAAATGTCCGTCTTAAAAACAACCTATGTTCTCTTGGATCCTGGCCTCCGCCTGAATTGTCAGGTGGAGGTGGTGGCAAAGGGAGCCTTCCGCCAATTACATCTTGTGTGGAGGATCCAGCCGTCTGTTTCAAGCTCTGACCTGGCCACCTTCATCCATGCGTTCATTACCTCAAGGCTGGATTACTGCAATGCGCTCTACGTGGGGCTGCCCTTGATGATGACTTGGAAGCTGCAGCTGGTGCAGAACATGGCGGCCCGTCTCCCGACAGGGACGGGCCATAGGGAGCATATTACACCTGTGCTCCAGGCTATGCATGGCTGCCTATAGTGTTCCGGGCCCGATTCAAGGTGTTGGGTTTTACCTTTAAAGCCCTACACAGTCTGGGTCCCTTCTATCTGAGAGACCGCCTCAATCCCTGGACCGTGGGGTGACCTCTACGGTCTGCTGGGGGTGCCTTCCTGGAGGTCCCCTGTGTGAACCAGGGGGCCACGATGGAGAGGGTGTTCTCGGTGGCCGCACCACTGCTGTGGAACTTCCTCCCAGAGGAAGCTTGCCTTGCTCCTAGCCTGTTGGCCTTTCGTCGGGCCTGTAAGACCTGGCTGTTCATCCGGACCTTTGGGGGAGGGGCAGGAATGAGGGTGGGGGTGGGTTGTTGGTTTTTTTGCCAGTGGTTTTACCTCTTTTTACTGTGTTTATTGTTTTAGTACCCCCTTCCTGTATTTTAAATTGTTTTAAAATGTTTTGTAAGTTGTCCCGAGCTGCCATAAGGCTGGAGGGAGTGGGGGTAGAAGTTTTTAAATAAATAAATAAATAAAAATGTTCTGTGTGTGTGTATATGAGGGCGGGGGGTGGGGTCACATCAGAAAGGGGATGGCAGATCCTCTTTGCCCTGTCCCAATTTCCCAGTTAGCCAGGTCCCCCTGGATAACCCAGAGAAATTAGGACTTAGCCTGGAGATAATGAGTTAAAACCCAGAGACGTTGTGTCAAACCCCCTTAGAGGGGTGCTGACCTTAATGGTATATGAATTTCAGATTTGCAATGGGAAGTTCATCAAGTATGTTGAATACTCAAGTCACGTAAAATAGTAATTACTGGTCAGTTTCATGCTGTTCTCCACCATCATTACTGATCTCTAGCTGTCTTCCCCTACCCCGTCACCCCCACTTCATCTTAGACATGGACTACTCCAGTGCTTCACAAACTTTTTTCCTCTGTGACTCTATTTTGAGACTTGCATGTTATCCCATGACCTTGAACAACATCAAAGCCATGTAAAGTATATCAAATATCAGTTGATGTGACTTCTGAGGAAGAAAATAAACCCCTTTTGTGGGTCCTGACCCACAGTTTGGGAACCCCATGTGGAATAGGTTATGTGTCTTTAATGGTCTCCGTCTTGAATTGGTTCCCTTAGGTGATGATACTGTGCTACACAAAGGTTCCCAACTTCCAGAGTCTCCTTCTTGCCTCCCCTCAGTGACGCAGGTCTTGTAGCTTATTCAGGCGAGGCTCGTGTATCAACATCCAGAGGTCCCCAGTTTAGTCCTTAACCTGTTAACCAAGAGCCAGGGCATTGTATCAGGTCACTGTATAAACTGTTCTTATGCGAGGGTAGTGGAACTTGAGTTCAGGACCGTTAACTCTACATTCGAAGTAATTTCTTTGGACCTGGGTTGCCTTATGTTTTTGAAAATGTCGAGTTAAAAAAGGCAAAAGGTATGCTATCTGTCTCTAAGAATCACATCTTCTGAAAACCTGTGGTGGAGACAGAATAACTGCCTAAAAGGAAGTCTCCTGTCTTGAAAGCTGTTGCCCAAGGACATTGTCATATTTGTAGTGTGCTGTTTGCCATCAGCCTTTTGACGTGATCTCCAGAAAGCCAGGGCATCCTAGCTGCATCTCAATTCGACTAGCTATTCCCTGCCAATGGCCTAGAATGGAGACATGGGCTGAAATTGGCATTTTATTTTGTGTTTGTTTTTTGACCGTGACTTGAAAAGTAGCTTTTTCTCCAAAAGAACATATTTTATAAGACACTTCAGAATACTTCTACCATAAAAAACCTTTTGTCAATAAAATAGACATTAAAAAAAAAAAATCTGAAATGTAACAAGGCTCCTTCTATTGTGCACCAAATCCTAGGAGGAATCTGGTGTGTTTATTCTCCCTTCAAAATATAAAGTAAAATCAGACACTGCTGTTCAAATTTACATTTCCACCCAATATTGGGAAACGGAAACTACAAGAATGACATCAAGGCATGTGAGTAACAGAAAATCCAAGTTTCTTCTCAATTTGATTTTGTATTTTTCAGATTTTAAATTAGTTAAAGGAAGAAGGGCTGTGCATTTGGATTTCAGTAACGTGAAACCTAAATAAAGTGGTAAAATCTCTCTTTGGCTTCCATATTCAAAACAGGAATACTAGGTCTGTGTATCCGAGTTTTGAGTGAACCCAACATTTCCCGAATGACGTAATGTCTGAGGTCTTGAAGTGGACCCCCAAATTTGCAGCGCACATCCAGTTTGGACCTGGGCTGCTCTCTGACTCTCCACTTAGCCACCTGCTTGGGGAGCCGGCAGGGGCTGTCTCAGAACTGCAGCCTCCAACGCTCCAGCCAGGACCAGACGAACCCAGCTTAGCCAGGGAAAGATGGTGAGTCCTGGCAATTCATCCCCAAACCAGCGACACCTCCCACAGGCCAGTGACCTCTGAGCCAACCCCATATCTCATTCCGGCCTAGGGATCCCATTTTCTGCAAGACAATGACTCCCTTCTGAGCCAGAAACCACTCTCTCCCAAGCCAGAACCATGCCTCTCTCCCTCCCAAAGCCAGTGACTCACTCCCTGAGCCAGCCACATATACCCTTCCCCCTCCCCAAGCCAGCAACCTCCCCTGAGCGTAGTCCCATGCCCGTCTCCCCCCAAGCCAGCGGCCACTCCAAGCCAGTGAGATACCCTAAACCAGACCCATGCCCCATATCCCCGTGACCAAGCCAGACCCATGTTTGTTCTTCCCTCTTCCAAGCCAGCTGATGCCTCTCTCTCTCTCTCTCTCTCTCTCAAGATAGCGATCCCTCCCAAGCCAGACTCATGCCCCATTCCACCTTTCAAGCCAGTGTCATCCCACCCAAGCTAGCCATAATCTCCACGGTGCACCTTGCCCCAAACCAGTGCTCCCCTTTTTACGCTGGTAGCAGACTTAGCAACAGTTTTGACTACATTTTCCACATCGACAATGATGGGGAAAATGCAGTGAACACAAGTAAAAATACAAATAAATGCAAATATTAAAACCACAATTAACATAGGTGCAGACTCGTGCCCACCTACTCCTGCCTGCAGGAAGGGAAATATTTCCTGTGAGTGCAGCCCCAGGACGCAGCAGAAGCAAATCTTCTCAGGTTTCTACTTCAGGTGACAGAGAATCGGTGAAGGAGCAGAGGTCTGGCTAAGCTGCATCTAAACTAGGGTCTTTCCCTGGATTGAGCACACTGTTGTTGGGAGGGTTTTTTTGTGTTTTTTTTAAAAGGGCAAATGGAGACTTCCTCATGCCAAAACTGTAGCACAAATGCCCATTCTCAGGAAGGAGGATTAGCTGATGTTATAGCGATTTCTCCGCTTCCTGCCCCACAAGTTCTGGGTCAAGAACATAGAGGGTCTAGCCTTAGAACTTGGAACTTCTATGGATGCAGCCCTCTCCTTGGATCATTTAGTTCATGGTTCTGCTGTGGTTTTGTTACCTTTCTTACTTGTTATAGTTCATGCAGGGGAGCCAGATCAAAATTTAAAATAGAAGAGATGCTGTGGGCATCTGAAATAAAGGGTGTCCCTTAAAATGAGAGATGTCTGGCAGCCCTGAATTCATTGTCCTCTAGAGACATAAGGGTGCCATGATTTTAACTCCTATCTTGATGCTGCTCTCCCTGTAGTGCAAAATCTTGTCTTCCATGCTTCAGCCTCCTTCCCTGATAAAAAAAAAAATATGGGTGAAAATGAAGGCAAAATCTACATGAGTTACCTTCGTGGTAAAGGTAGTCATGAGTATCTCAAAAGAAACCCTGGGAGATCTCTGTTGCGTTCACACATGACATGAATTATTAGGGTTTTGGTAATGTTCGCTTGCTGCCCTGAGGAGTGGTGAGGAGCTAGAGCACAGCTGAAACGTATGCATACGTGGTATAACTTTGGGTTAAAGTTTGTGTGGGATGCTGAATTCCCTTGGCTCACATACTCTCTGACCCTGGATCTCCAGGGAATGGAAATGGGGGAGGGGGAGGGGGAGGACCTATTTCCCCAGGGACCCCACTAGAATTACGCCTATGGAATACTTCTCAGGGGTAATAGTTCTGTAGATAGGGAGTGACAGGCAGTTATGGTAGCTTCATAGACTCTGTTACCGCAATTCATTTCTAAAACACTGGGATCATACCCGTTGTCATAGCTTGGGAACAAATCCTTGCAGTCCTTGAAGGAGGGAATCTGGCTTTCGTGGCTGCTTACAAAAAGCCTTCTACAGTAGGTGCTAGATTTAAACAGGAATCATGTGGCTGCAATTTACAAAGCACATTTTTATAAGCATTTAAACACACGCTCATTGCTAGTTTTTATTACGCATCTCTGTCGCGTGGTTTTATTACGCATCTCTGCCCTGTGTGATTGAATGTAATTTTGGGTGATCAATCATTTTTTGTCAGTTCTGTTCTCGGCTCCTTCCCAGTTTCTATGGCTACAGATGTGAAGTGACAGGTCTCCATTGTCTGCCTTGACCTGATGGTGACCCTTTGCTCCCAGACTTCCTCATTGGAGAATATGCTTATGCTGCTGGTTCTTATTTTTTGTTTTGTATCATTGCTTTTTTTTTTTTTTTGTATTATTACTCTGCAGTTCCCTTCAGGATACGGACAGAAGAGAAATCTGATTAGTTTATTTGCTGCAGAAACTTTGTAGAATTGTCAAAGGCGTTTTGTGTGATTGGGGTGGCGAGAGGCTTGCAGTGCTAACCATAACCAGGCAGAAGAGCTGCAAAATGCTGCTGCATGGAAAGAACTGAAGAATTACAATTATTAAAACTCTATTCCTAAAAGGTAGCTTCATGCTCTCAGCTAACTTGCTGAGATGCTGCTGGACCAGAATTGGGCTATGAAGAGAACATATCCTCCTTTGATGTAAGTCACGCACTACATAAACAGATTATGATGCTGTACATTTTTTCTAGAGGATTCAAAGTGATTTGCAGACGTTGTGCTACATTTGTGAAATAGCTTTATTCCTTAAATAAGCAAAACATTGCCTAATTCGTGAAATGGTCACTGCTTATTTCATGAATTAGGTAGAGAATTTTCCGATTTCAGTACTTCGACAGTGCTGTTGCGGATTTTATGAATTAGGTGTCATCACATTTTTCATGAAATACACAATATTTTGCTTATTTTGTGAATTAGGCAATTTCACTAATTAAACAATGTATAATTAGATCTCGTAACATATATGGATCAGCTGGGTTTTTTACCCAATTTACAGTCAGGGGAGAAACTGAGTCACAAGTAATGCATATTTTCAGCAGTGTTAATTCTTTTTGTGCAGTGTCTCCATTTCTTGTTGTCCATCCTGAAATCCCCCAGGGCTTGCTTTTGGGGCTTATTGAGCATCTGTAGCTCCGATTGCAATAGAATCCTTAGGTTGTCAGTATTTATCAACATCAGGCTCTGGGTGGGAAGCCCAAAACTGGAATCTGTGTTGGGAAACTTGGGGGTTACACAGTGATTCAGGAGCGGCGTCAGGGACAGCACTTCTCCTTAGTGCCCTGTCCATACCTGCTGGCTCATCCCCTTCCCTGATCAGATGACTTTACTTCCCTTATTTGGATCAGGTGATGTGGCAGTTTCTTGCTAGCCAGATAAACAGGATAGCAGTAGGATGTCCGTTGAGCCCAGAGGTTTACATGGCTTGAAAATGGCAGAATGTGATTGGTAAAGGCCCTGTTGCATTGCTGCTTATCCTACTAGTTGGTGTATTCCAGTGATCCCACCCCACTCTCCGATTTGGTACCACACTCTTTAGGCTTCCTCCTGGGGGAAGACAGCAAACCTAACACAGGCTGTTCTTTGTGTTCCCTCCCAGGTCAGAATGGGTTGTGTGAATTAAGCCCTAACTATTAGCAGTATTAAGAGTGAATTGGCCATTGCAAAAATCTGTTCCCCCTCTTAAACAATTAGACATAAAAAAAACCCATTGCTTTTAAAATAAATAAAACTGACTCTCCCTTCTCCACGCTTGTATTCCTTGGCGGGCAGAAGGAAAACTAGCTTCTCTTTTCCCTTAGAAACTAATGGACCAAATCTTGTTCCTGTTTTATACCTTCTTAGCACAAGCCCCTCCGTGTAGCATGTTTAAGTGGGTGATTTGTGCTAACCATCTAAAGTGTAGTTCGGGTGGGTTAGTTACCTGAATATTGCTGAGTGAAGCAGCCCATGAGAGTGCATGCCCTAGCATTGGCAGCTGTCCCTTTTTTTTTTTAGCAGGAAATCCTGGTTTGGGGGGGGGGGAGGTTTGGGGAAGCGTCCCTCCCCCAGTCTAGTTGGGAATGCTTCAAATCCCACCCTCCAGATTGCTCTTGCTGCTGCTGCTCAATTCCGAGTGATTTTCCCTGCAGCATAGGCCAGCCAGTACTAGGGGGCAGCAGAGAGCAGCAAGGGTTCCCCGAGAGAGGGAGCAGCAATGGTACCCCAGATGAAACTGGGTAGCAGCAACGGTACCCCAGATGAAACTGGGTAGCAGCAACTCTCCAGTGCTGGAGAGTAGGATAGCAGCAGTGAGGCCAGGGAAAAGCTCAGGAAATTAACCTCAGGTAGAAAACTTTGTGCTGGGGAGCAGTCTGAATTTGGATGATTTCAAATCTGTCTGAAGCCCATAGGTTTACTAGGCAAACATATCTACAAGGGGCACAGCAGTGCTTTAGAATGGGGGATGGTGTCTGGAAACCCCACTCCCAAATGACCTACAGGGCTGTGATCCAGACACCACAAGATCAGGGAGCACACTAGCCTCCATGTCTCCTACACACAGTTGTCAGATCTTGTAATTTTGTGACAAATATCAGGATCTTAGGGATTAATTAAACTTGCTAATTGGAAGACTTGTGATAAACAGTGAGGCCCTTTAGTTCAGGGGTGATGAACAGATTCCCTCCTGGAGGCCATTTTGAAAATTAGTACAAGCTCTGAGGGCCTCACAGAAGTTGAGGAAACTGTAGTTGAGGAGATCAGGAAGTGGAGGGTCCATGGATCTGTGCCATGGATCTATTCCCCTATCCTTGTGCACATGGCCTCCTCTCTGCTCCTTACCCCAAGTTCAGTTTTCAGTTTTTTAGTGTTTGGGAATAGGAGCTGGAAAGGGAACAAATAAAAACTAAGACAAACAAGCTACTCACTAAACCTAGTTGAAAATTCATGTGTCTTATAGGTATATTTAATCACAGTAAACAATATAAAAACAAATAATAAAAAGAACGTATAAAACACTATATCATACACAACGACATATGGAAACCCAATCACCCAATGCGTTCCGGGTGATGGAACACCCTACTTCAGGTGATAGTTGTAACCAATGGAAGGAAATGTGTTTGCAGAATAAAAAAATAAAACCCATATTGGTTTTTCTATTGTATTTGGGCACTGTTATCTATATAATCATGTTTTTCTCTTTTTCTTTATTACACAGGGGTATCTATTATTGGACATGTTTTTCTATATTATTATTATTATTATTTAGTTTATTATAAGCATTTATATAGTGGCAGCAATGTACCTGGCGCTTTACAAAGAATAAGATAGACACGGTCCCTGCCCGAGAGCTCACAATAGATAATGTTAATCTGACACTAATGTAGTTTTTGGAGTGTAATATGAGCTAGAATCCCTTTACTCTAGGAGGCATTTGTTTATCTTCACATCGTACATAAAATATACACATTAATTCTTGCATAGAAAATATGGGTTTTACCTTTTTGTTCCCCACATTTTCTTCCATTGGTTATAAAAGAATGTATTGTTTTTATTTTTGTTTTTTGTTATATTTTGGTCTTGTCCTATACCATTTATTTACAATTAGTGATGATGTATGTTATAAGTTTTTCATTCTTATATCTTTTTGTCATTGGGTACAACTACAAATTATACGTGTGTGTGTGTGTGTGTGTGTGTGTGTGTGTGTGTGTGTGTGTGTGTGTGTGTGTGTGTGTGTGT